>JASKMD010000002.1:0-47500 GCA_030144725.1 Haematococcus lacustris
GGACAACCCAGACGTGCCTGGTCCTAGCATCCAGGCTGCTGCCCAAGCCATGCTCAATAGCCCTGCTCAATGGGGGGCTAGCTATGACATGAACAAGAGGCAGAGGCTGGGCAAGGAGGCACAGGCTACCATGCCCTTGTATAGGAAGGCCATGTTAC
This sequence comes from Haematococcus lacustris, assembly GCA_030144725.1. Taxonomy (NCBI): domain Eukaryota; kingdom Viridiplantae; phylum Chlorophyta; class Chlorophyceae; order Chlamydomonadales; family Haematococcaceae; genus Haematococcus; species Haematococcus lacustris. Next base: position 159 of record JASKMD010000002.1, read on the forward strand.
AAGCCAGCCCGAAGCCCCTGAGCAACATGGTTGAGGGGCTTGCAGGAGCCGGGCAGTTGGGCCAAGCCCAGCAAGAGGGTGGTGTTGAAGAGGGTGAGGAGGAACATTGAACAGATGCAAGAGGAGGCGCTGTGTATGGAGCTCCTTGTTTGGCCGGGCTTACTAAAAGAACTCATTGGGTGATGTGCTTTAATGCCAGGCTGTTGGTGCAAAAGGGGGCATGCCTCTGTTCTAACCTCTCTAGCATGGTCACGGGTCCATAGTGTTGTGGTTGCACACGAGTAGCATCGTGCTTGATGTGCTTGTGTCTCTTGCGTGATGTTTTGTGCGAGAGGTGCCGGGTTCGAGACGTCGCCCAGCGTGATGAATGGTTATGCTTGGTGTACGTGTTGTGTCGTGCTGGACCCGTGCACGTTACAGGCGTTAACACCGCGCAGCCACAACCTACTGGTACCATTCAGCCATGAATAACACTGGTTCACCCCAGCACACCTGCAGTGTACACAACCATAACCATCACAGCTTACAACCCACTGGCTACCATCCACCTAGCAACACCCTGGCAGGGTGTCCCACAACCACACCTAGTCCATATATCAAGTGCTGACCATGAAACGTGCCTGCCTCTTCCTTGCCAACTCCACAGCTAGCTTCTTCACCCCTTGCTTCAGCTGGGTAGCAGTCTCTTCAGGCAGGGCCTTCCTCTTCTTCTGCAGCTGGGTGGGGCTCAGTGCCTTGTTGTCAGCTTTGCTTCCCTGCATACAACAACAACCACATTGTCAGTGCCCCTAGCGAGAACAATTGTCCACCACATGCCTGCCCACTCACCCATACTAGGTGGGAGGGGTTCAAGCAGTGCCTGCTGCCACACATGTGGAGGACCTCGTGCTGAGGCTCTTGGGGTGGGCCATCAAAGGCCCACAACACCAGCCTGTGAGCCACCTCATGGTACCCTGGTGCCACCTTCATGTACAAGTACCCAGTTTGCTTCTTGCTGCTGCTGCTGCTGCTGCTGCTGGCCTCCAGCTTCTGGAAGTAGCAACCATGCTCTTGGGCCACAGACTTGGGGAGGGTGGAGGGGGTTACTAGGCACAACTTGCTTGCTAGCTGACCTGGGTCTCTCATGTCCACTGCATGGTGGCTCTGTTCCTGGCTCACCACAGCCAGCCCCCCTTGGGCTTGTCCTTTAGGTGTTAGGCATTGGTGCAGCCTTGACAACACCCTATCCCCAAACTGCTCAATGCTCAGCCTAGGGTCCAAGGGGAAGGTGCCAATGGCTGGGTCTAGCACAACCACTGGGGGTGTTGCAACCCCACCTCCTGCCCCAGCTGCCCCAGCTGCCCCTGCTGCTCGGGTTGCTGCCTGCAATGCCTGCCTCATCTTGGGCAGCAGCAGCCCAGCCTCCTGCCCATCACACTCCCCTAGCTGCTAGCACCTCTGTGGCACCCTCTTGTACCACCACTGATGTTGCTGTAATGGGGCTAGTAATTGTTGTGCCATTCCTGCAGCAGCACACGTGCACCGGGTGGGCTAGGGCCAAGAGCATACACACGCTGCTGCTGTTTTGAATTTTTGCAGTGCATGGGGGCTGCCTCAGCTGGATTTCGGCTTGCGCCTCGCTCACCACCTCGGATCGTGCCAAGACTAGGCGTTGCGCAGTCGGAATTCGCGATACACTAGGGATGCCACCCAGCTGCGCGGTCAAACACCCCGCCGTTTAAATATTTGCGCAACTGCAAGCCGCGAGCCGGTCACACATTTCCAATAAAACATCCAGGCCGAGCCAGCAGCAGAGTTTGCTAGCACGCGCTGCACCCAAGCAGCAAATCCGCACACAGCAGCTATAGAACAGCCAGCAGTCGCGACCCCGTAACCGCTGCGGTCAACATCGACGATGGAGCCCAGCTGGGACGGCAAGGAGCAAGGTGGGCAACGAGGACCAAGGCCAGGTGGCGCGGAGCAGAAACGAGGTGAGCCAGCCCCGCAAGCAGTCTTGGCAGCCACAATTTGCCTTGAATAGCACGCCTTGGAGGGATCGCATAGGGCTAGCCCTAGCTAACGGGGCTATGCCGCAAGTAAACTTATATTGTCGTCCATTGCCCGCACTCGCAGGACTGCTCACCCCACAAGCCACAAGAGGACAACGCGAAGCTCAAGGACAGCAAGACGGCACACGTGGAGCTGAGCTAGGTGCAGGGCAGGCCAGCAAAAGGTGAGAAGGTTAGGGTATTAGCTAGGCACTAACGCCGTAGGGTCAAGACTAACGTGAGCATGCTGACCCTACCATGTTAGGGAGCTAACCCTAACTTGTTAGGGTTAGCAACCTAACAACACAAGGTTAGGGTCAGGTTAGGGTAGTGACCCAAACATGTTAGGGACAGCACCCAAACATGTTAGGGACTGCACCCAACCATGTTAGGGACTGCACCCTGAAGTGTTAGTGGACAATTGTCACATGCACAACATGTGCTAGCTACTAGGAGTCCTAGCATAGCCTACAGAAATATGCTAGGAGAATACTAGGAGTCCTAGCATAGCCTACAGAACATAGCCGCCCAGCCCCACCCCTCGCCGCCGCAGGCCGGACGCAACCCTCCCCTCCCAGCCCTGCCCCTCCCCTCCCAGCCTCATCATCTAGGTCATAACTGTGTTGTGTGTGCCTATACTTGCAGGCCATCCACACTAACAGCTCAAGGGGAGACCAACAACTCAGAAAGGTGAGGACACGCCCCGTCGGCCAGCTCGACCGGCGCAGCCCAGGCGCAACCCTTCCCTCCCCTCCCAGCCCCTCCCAGCCCTATCCCTCCCCCTCCCAACCCTTCCCACCATGCCCCACCCACTGCCAGCCCTGTCGCACCATGCCCCACCCACTGCCAGCCCTACCCTGTCGCACCATGCCCCTCCACTCCCAGCCCTGACCTCACCTGCCCCTCCCCTCACAGCCATGCCCTGCCATGCCCCTCCCCTCACAGCCATGCCCTGCCAGCCCTGGCCATCCCCCTCCCAGCCCTGCCATGGCCCTCACCTCACAGCCCAGCCCTGCCCCTCACCTCCTAGCCCTGCCCCTCCCCTCCCTGCCCAACCCTGCCCCTCCCCTCCCTGCCCTCCCCCTCCCAGCCCTGACCTGCCCAGCCCTGCCCCTCCCCTCCCAGCCCTGACCTGCCCAGCCCTGCCCTCCCCTCCCAGCCCTGACCTGCCCAGCCCTGCCCCTCCCCTCCCAGCCCTGACCTGCCCAGCCCTGCCCTCCCCCTCCCAGCCCTGACCTGCCCAGCCCTGCCCCTCCCCTCCCAGCCCTGACCTGCCCAGCCCTGCCCCTCCCCTCCCAGCCCTGACCTGCCCAGCCGTGCCCCTCCCCTCCCAGCCCTGACCTGCCCAGCCCTGCCCCTCCCCTCCCAGCCCTGACCTGCCCAGCCCTGCCCCTCCCCTCCCAGCCCTGACCTGCCCAGCCCTGCCCCTCCCCTCCCAGCCCTGACCTGCCCAGCCCTGCCCCTCCCCTCCCAGCCCTGACCTGCCCAGCCCTGCCCCTCCCCTCCCAGCCCTGACCTGCCCAGCCCTGCCCCTCCCCTCCCAGCCCTGACCTGCCCAGCCCTGCCCCTCCCCTCCCAGCCCTGACCTGCCCAGCCCTGCCCCTCCCCTCCCAGCCCAGCCCTGCCCAGCCCTGCCCCTCCCCTCCCAGCCCTGACCTGCCCAGCCCTGCCCCTCCCCTCCCAGCCCTGACCTGCCCAGCCCTGCCCCTCCCCTCCCAGCCCTGACCTGCCCAGCCCTGCCCCTCCCCTCCCAGCCCTGACCTGCCCAGCCCTGCCCCTCCCCTCCCAGCCCTGACCTGCCCCTCCCCTCCCAGCCCAGCCCTGCCCCTCCCCTCCCAGCCCTGACCTGCCCAGCCATGCCCCTCCCCTCCCAGCCCTGACCTTCCTTGACCTGCCCCTCCCAGCCCTGACCTGCCCCTCCCCACCCAGCCCTGACCTGCCCAGCCCCTCCCCTCCCAGCCCAGCCCAGCCCAGACCTGCCCCTCCACTCCAAGCCCTGCCCTGCCCTACCCTGCCCCTCCCAGCCCCTTCCAGCCCTGACCTGCTCCTCCCAGCCCAGTCCTGCCCCTCCCCTTCCAGCCCTGACCTCACCTGCCCTGCCCTTCCCCTCCCAGCCCAGCCTTGCCCCACCCCCTCCCATCCTTGCCCCTTCCCTTCCTTGCCTGCCCCACCCCTTGCATACCCTGCCTTGCCCTGGCCCTCCCCTTCCCACCCCCCCTTCCCCTGTATGCCTACCCCCATGCTTGCCCTTGCCTACCCCTTTCCTCCTATGCAGACAGCCCACCTTGCTTGGGCTTACCAAGCTGACCTTGGGGGTAGGGTTGGAGATAGATCTCGTGCACCTTGTGGAGGGGGATGGGTTGGAACAGAAGGTGGTAGTAGTCAGCCAAGTAGTAGCAAGCTTTCAATTGGCATCAACAACCATAAACAAGAAATTGTTGAGGTTGCAAGCTGGAGGCTATTGGTACAAGGTGGGTCATTGTGCTTGACTAAGCCACAGAATGTTAAGCCTGCATAGCCTTGGGTGTAGAAACATTGAATGCTAAATTGTATTAGCATCAGTGTATGTTTGACTTTGTTGTTATGCCTTGTGTGCAGGTGTTCACAGGACCCCCCCTTGTGAAACAATTTGTACAAGCCAACATAGTGTTTGCCACCACCTCCAAGGTTGGTTTGGTGGACCTGCCCTGTTTAGAGGTGTTGGGCAGGGAGTTGTGTTGGGGTACTGCCATTATGAGCAGTATCATGCATGCCCAACAGCAATATGGCCTGCAATCTCAACAGGCAGCAGGGAGGTTGGGCCCAAGGATGACACCCTCCCTCCTGGCTCCACACCACCACCTCCTAGACCCGTGCCTCCTGTTGGAAGACAGTTTGGGAGAGCCAGCTTACCCTTACACTCAAGCTCTTTCCCCTGCCTTCCCAACCCTTTCTGACAGCATGTCCAGTGTGCTATTGTATGCTAGCACCAACTCCAATTCTAGTGCCTCCTACAGCCCATTCAACTCTGCAACCACGAGCAAGGACACCCATGTTGAGGATACCACCACTAGCTCTGGTGAGGGCATTGCAAGGCCACCTGCCATCCCTCACACCCTACCCCAAGAACCTCTGTGCAGCCCATTCCCTTCTCCTATGCTTCAGCCTAGGCCCTCTCTGCTCCCAAGGTTAGCACCCACTAGCACTCCACCTGCAAGAAGAGGGTTGCAGCTTGGTGGTGGTGGAGTCAAGTCCAAGGCTTCCTTGCCTCCCCCTGCTCCTCCCCCTACTGGTGCCCCCTGCTCCTCCTCTAGGCCTGTTTTGCCTCCCCCTACTAGTTTGCATCCCCACCCTGCACTTACTGCAGCCAGATGGGTGGCTCCTGAACTCCCCATCACCCTGCCTAGTGAAGAAGAGGTGCAACAAGCCTTGCCAGCCACAGACAGGGCCAGGCTGTTGGGTAGCTCCAGAGCTAGGTATGGGGCTGATGTGTTGTACCTGACCCCATGCCTCAAGAGGGAGCTTGCTGCCTTGAGGTTGTTGGCCACAAGGCCTGAGGCCAACACTTTGAGATTGCAAGTTGGGTGGCAGCATCCTCTTAGCCAGCCCACGTGGGAGAGGTTCCAGGGCTTGTTGACAAGATGGTTGGGCTTCCTCCAGCTCCTCCAGCCCTCCCACCCACTCACCTTGCACACCTATGTGCACGACACCCCCACTTTTCTCTTGTACCTGGCCTTTCTGAAGGCCAGGGCCAAGGGGTGTCCCACTGAAGCTCAGAAGCACCTGCAGTTGGCTGGGTATGTGTGCAATTGGCTTGCATGCACCAATGTGGGGGAGGAGTGGAGTTGCTGGGTGTTGAGCACCCTAGTTCCCTTCTACTCTAGATTGTCTACAGCCATGGGAAGGGTGGGATCTCACAGACATGCTGTGCTGGAGACTCAAGCATTGGTTAGCCCTGTGAGCCCTCCCAAGGCTCAAGAAGTGTTGGTGTGGCAAGAGAAGGTGAAGGATGTGGCTTTGGAGGCCTTGGGTAGCTTGGAGCTTGGGGAGCAGCTGCCTGTAAAGGTTGCCAGGGTTGTAAGGGATGCCAGCATGTTGTGCACTGGGTTTGGGCACAGCAGCCTGGCCCAAAGGAGCCAGGTCATGGTGACAGCCAAGGCCAGCCAGCATGCCATCACTCCTTGTGGGATGCCCAACTGCCCAGGCATGGCAGGGGGTTGCAAGGGTAATAGGTTCGAGTATGATGGTGCAACTGCAGCTTGGAGGCTGGTAGTCCCTCACAGCAAGAATAGCAGCAAGGGGGTGCCAGGCATTGTGCTTCCTCTCACTGACAACAAGGAGGTGAAGCTGCTTGAGGCCTATGAGTGCCAGGCCAGGCCTGTCCTCCTGGGCCAGAGTGGTAGCCATGAGCACGTGGTGGAAGCTATGTACCTCAACAACAAAGGCCAACCCTACACCATTGAGAGCTTGGCCATGTGGTGGAGGAGGACATACAAGTGAGTTGCCTACATCATTGTAGGCAGTGAGGTAGCTGCAACCACTGCATGTGTTACCCAACTATCAAACTATCCTCCATGCACATGGGCACCATGTCTAAGTCTTTGCATTTGTGCACCATCGTGCAGAAGCAACCAAGCCCCTTGGCCTTTTGTACCCTTCCACGAGCTGAGGAATGTCTTCATCACGGACAGGCTGGACAACCCAGACGTGCCTGGTCCTAGCATCCAGGCTGCTGCCCAAGCCATGCTCAATAGCCCTGCTCAATGGGGGGCTAGCTATGACATGAACAAGAGGCAGAGGCTGGGCAAGGAGGCACAGGCTACCATGCCCTTGTATAGGAAGGCCATGTTACAAGCCAGCCCGAAGCCCCTGAGCAACATGGTTGAGGGGCTTGCAGGAGCAGGGCAGTTGGGCCAAGCCCAGCAAGAGGGTGGTGTTGAAGAGGGTGAGGAGGAACATTGAACAGATGCAAGAGGAGGCGCTGTGTATGGAGCTCCTTGTTTGGCCGGGCTTACTAAAAGAACTCATTGGGTGATGTGCTTTAATGTCAGGCTGTTGGTGCAAAAGGGGGCATGCCTCTGTTCTAACCTCTCTAGCATGGTCACGGGTCCATAGTGTTGTGGTTGCACACGAGTAGCATCGTGCTTGATGTGCTTGTGTCTCTTGCGTGATGTATTGTGCGAGAGGTGCCGGGTTCGAGACGTCGCCCAGCGTGATGAATGGTTATGCTTGGTGTACGTGTTGTGTCGTGCTGGACCCGTGCACGTTACAGGCGTTAACACCGCGCAGCCACAACCTACTGGTACCATTCAGCCATGAATAACACTGGTTCACCCCAGCACACCTGCAGTGTACACAACCATAACCATCACAGCTTACAACCCACTGGCTACCATCCACCTAGCAACACCCTGGCAGGGTGTCCCACAACCACACCTAGTCCATATATCAAGTGCTGACCATGAAACGTGCCTGCCTCTTCCTTGCCAACTCCACAGCTAGCTTCTTCACCCCTTGCTTCAGCTGGGTAGCAGTCTCTTCAGGCAGGGCCTTCCTCTTCTTCTGCAGCTGGGTGGGGCTCAGTGCCTTGTTGTCAGCTTTGCTTCCCTGCATACAACAACAACCACATTGTCAGTGCCCCTAGCGAGAACAATTGTCCACCACATGCCTGCCCACTCACCCATACTAGGTGGGAGGGGTTCAAGCAGTGCCTGCTGCCACACATGTGGAGGACCTCGTGCTGAGGCTCTTGGGGTGGGCCATCAAAGGCCCACAACACCAGCCTGTGAGCCACCTCATGGTACCCTGGTGCCACCTTCATGTACAAGTACCCAGTTTGCTTCTTGCTGCTGCTGCTGCTGCTGCTGCTGGCCTCCAGCTTCTGGAAGTAGCAACCATGCTCTTGGGCCACAGACTTGGGGAGGGTGGAGGGGGTTACTAGGCACAACTTGCTTGCTAGCTGACCTGGGTCTCTCATGTCCACTGCATGGTGGCTCTGTTCCTGGCTCACCACAGCCAGCCCCCCTTGGGCTTGTCCTTTAGGTGTTAGGCATTGGTGCAGCCTTGACAACACCCTATCCCCAAACTGCTCAATGCTCAGCCTAGGGTCCAAGGGGAAGGTGCCAATGGCTGGGTCTAGCACAACCACTGGGGGTGTTGCAACCCCACCTCCTGCCCCAGCTGCCCCAGCTGCCCCTGCTGCTCGGGTTGCTGCCTGCAATGCCTGCCTCATCTTGGGCAGCAGCAGCCCAGCCTCCTGCCCATCACACTCCCCTAGCTGCTTGCACCTCTGTGGCACCCTCTTGTACCACCACTGATGTTGCTGTAATGGGGCTAGTAATTGTTGTGCCATTCCTGCAGCAGCACACGTGCACCGGGTGGGCTAGGGCCAAGAGCATACACACGCTGCTGCTGTTTTGAATTTTTGCAGTGCATGGGGGCTGCCTCAGCTGGATTTCGGCTTGCGCCTCGCTCACCACCTCGGATCGTGCCAAGACTAGGCGTTGCGCAGTCGGAATTCGCGATACACTAGGGATGCCACCCAGCTGCGCGGTCAAACACCCCGCCGTTTAAATATTTGCGCAACTGCAAGCCGCGAGCCGGTCACACATTTCCAATAAAACATCCAGGCCGAGCCAGCAGCAGAGTTTGCTAGCACGCGCTGCACCCAAGCAGCAAATCCGCACACAGCAGCTATAGAACAGCCAGCAGTCGCGACCCCGTAACCGCTGCGGTCAACATCGACGATGGAGCCCAGCTGGGACGGCAAGGAGCAAGGTGGGCAACGAGGACCAAGGCCAGGTGGCGCGGAGCAGAAACGAGGTGAGCCAGCCCCGCAAGCAGTCTTGGCAGCCACAATTTGCCTTGAATAGCACGCCTTGGAGGGATCGCATAGGGCTAGCCCTAGCTAACGGGGCTATGCCGCAAGTAAACTTATATTGTCGTCCATTGCCCGCACTCGCAGGACTGCTCACCCCACGAGCCACAAGAGGACAACGCGAAGCTCAAGGACAGCAAGACGGCACACGTGGAGCTGAGCTAGGTGCAGGGCAGGCCAGCAAAAGGTGAGAAGGTTAGGGTATTAGCTAACCCTAACCCTAACCCTAACCCTAACCCTAACCCTAACCCTAACCCTAACCCTAGACTTTGCCGTTTGGCCTGATTTTTGCAGCAATCGACGGCATTTTTCAAGGCGCATCCAGCGGTATGCTCCGCGTGGCCCAAAACTCAAAAACGCGCATTCTACGCCCCGCCAAAGTTTGGCGTGTGCACTGAGCCAGGCTGAGGAAGGCACAAGGCGGGCAGGGCGGGTGGGGAGGTGAGCCACGCCTGGTGCGGTGCCATGAGGGAGGTGAGAGGGAGCTACACACCGAGTTTCAGGCTGAGCTGAGCAGGGGGCGGGGGGGTTCACCTACGTGGGTGACCCCCCTTGTGTGGGTGGGGGTTTGCCTAGCTGGGTGGCGCGCACGGGACTGGCTCCGCGCGCGAGCCGTGACCTCGGGAGACCGGCCGGCACCCCCGGGACACGTCAGGGTCCTTGGACCGGCGCGGGACGGCTCGAAAGTCACACTTGAGTGAGAGGGCTCCGAAGTTTCAAAACATTCTGCGCCTGGCGCGAGTCGAACCCCGCTGCTCCGGCCTGCGGGACGTTGCCACGTGTCATGGCGACGCGGGAGGCCCGGGGGTGGACGGCGCAAGTGGGTCCAAGGGGGGTAGCCCGTGTGTGAGGGAGGTACACATGTGGAGACGCGCACAAGTGTGACGCGCGAGGGACCTCGCTCTCAGCCCGGCCCGCCCGAGGCGCGCATGGAGGCCAAGAGCCATGCAAGCCAAATTTGAAATTATTCCATGCAGCCAGTGAAAAGATATGGCATAAACTGTGGAGGCAGCAACAGGTGTTAAGGTTATAGCTAACCCTAACCCTAACCCTAACCCTAACCCTAACCCTAACCCTAACCCTAACCCTAACCCTAACCCTAACCCTAACCCTAACCCTAACCCTACAAACTGTCCTAGTTGGCTGCTGCCCATTGCTGGCGGACGGAAGATGGTGAAAAGCAAGTGGTGGAGGTGGGGGACATGGATGCCCTGACCCTGACCTTGCAACATCAACTGGGCACAGAGGTCCTTGTGAAGGCTGGGCAGCTGGTGTTGTTCCGAGGCAACACAGTACATGCTGGCAACGTGGGGGTGGCTGGCTCGTGCTGCGCCAGGCTGTATGGCTTTGGCCGGCCTGACACAGTGGCTGACAACACCACCATGAACACCTCTGAGCTGGGGGACTTGTACCATGGGTTGTTTCAGCCCATCCAGGGGGAGGGCATTGGGCCCAAGATAGCTGACTGGAACAGGCGCGGCATGGCAGGCCAGTGGGTCAGAATCTCAGAGCCATACAGCCCAGATCAGCGTATTTGAACAATTGACAATGCATGGTCAGCATGGGCTGGGGTTGAGGTACAGCAAAGGGGCTGGTGAGGTGCCAGGACCCTGTGGTGTGGTGCCAGGACCCTGTGGTGTGGTGCCAGGACCCTGTGGTGAGGTGCCAGGACCCTGTGGGCCAGGACCCTGTGGTGTGGTGCCAGGACCATGTGGTGAGGTGCCAGGACCCTGTGGTGTGGTGCCAGAACCCTGTAGCGCCAGGACCCTGTGGTGTGGTGCCAGGACCCTGTAAGCCACAACCCTGTGGTGTGCTACCAGGACCCTGTGAAGAAAGAAACTCATCGGAGGACCCTGTGGGCGAATGTCGCAGGACCCTGTAGGCGTGCGGCAGGACCCTGTAGACGTGTGTCGCAGGACCCTGTAGGCGTGCGGCAGAACCCTGCAGAAGTGGGTCGCAGGACCCTGTAGCCGTGCGGCTGAACCCTGTAGACTTGTGCCGCAGGACCCTGTAGGCGTGCGGCAGGACCCTGTAGACACATTTCGCAGGACCCTGTAGGCGTGCGGCAGAACCCTGTAGACTTGTGCCGCAGGACCCTGTAGGCGTGCGGCTGAACCCTGTAGACTTGTGCCGCAGGTCCCTTTTAACCGTACGGCAGGACCCTGTAGACACATGTCGTAGAACCCTGTAACCGTGCGCAGAACCTTGTAGACTCATGTCGCAGGACCCTGTAGGCGTGCGGCAGAACCCTGTAGACACATTTCGCAGGACCCTGTAGGCGTGCGGCAGGACCCTGTAGACTCATGTCGCAGGACCCTGTAGGCGTGCGGCAGGACCCTGTAGACTTGTGCCGCAGGACCCTGAAGGCGTGCGGCAGAACCCTGTAGACTTGTGCCGCAGGACCCTGTAGGCGTGACGCAGGACCCTGTAAACGTGTGTCGTAGGACTCTGTAGGCGTGCGGCGGGACACTATAGACGTGTGTCGTAGGACCCTGTAGCCGTGCGACAGAACCCTGTGGGCCAGGACCCTGTGGTGTGGTGTCAGGACCCTGTAGAGCCAGGACCCTATGGTGTGGTGTCAGGACAATGTAGAGCCAGGACCCTGTGGTGTGGTGCCAGGACCCTGTGGGCCAGGACCCTGTGGTGTAGTGCCAGGACCCTGTGGTGAGGTGCCAGGACCCTGTGGTACCAGGACCCTGTGGTGAGGTGCCAGGACCCTGTGTGCCAGGACCCTGTGGTGTGGTGTCAGGACCCTGTAGAGCCAGGACCCTGTGGTGTGGAGCCAGGACCCTGTAGGCCAGGACCCTGTGGTGAGGTGCCAGGACCCTGTGGTGCCAGGACCCTGTGGTGTGGTACCAGGACCCTGTGGTGAGGTGCCAGGACCCTGTGTGCCAGGACCCTGTGGTGTGGTGTCGGGACCCTGTAGAGCCAGGACCCTGTGGTGTGGTGCCAGGACCCTGTAGGCCAGGACCCTGTGGTGAGGTGCCAGGACCCTGTAGGCCAAGACCTTGTGGTGTAGTGCCAGGACCCTGTGGTGTGGTGCCAGGACCCTGTGGGCCAGGACCCTGTGGTGAGGTGCCAGGACCCTGTGGTGTGGTGCCAGGACCCTGTGGAGTGGTGCCAGGACCCTGTGGTGCCAGGACCCTGTGGTGTGGTGCCAGGACCCTGTGAGCCAGAACCCTGTGGTATGGTGCCAGGACCCTGTGTGGAGAGACACTCATCGTAGGACCCTGTACAGGGTCCTGGCACACATAGTAAAAAGCATCTAAACGAGGTCAACAGGACCAACAACAAGCTATGTAGTAATCCTAACAGGGTTCTATCTCATAGGGATGCAAGGAATGATTATAATATCAACACTCTTTGGGTACACAGGACCCTGTACAGGGTCCTACAACCATGATGACGCTAGGAACCTGTACAGGGTCCTGGAACACGGGCCATATCACATCACTGGCTGGGACTTTTTGCATGCCACCTACTAGGTTGGAGAGCTGTAAGCACCCTTAACAACATCTCATACTCACAATTCATGAAAAGTTACTTTGGTCACACGGTGCCAACTCCCTTAGCCAAAATCAGGGTCACAGCCCCACACCTGGCCCAGCAACTCGACACCGAGTGAGAATTACACTTTGGCCCAAGAGAGTCTTGTCATCCTCTAGGTCACAGCAGCCCACATACCAAGTTTCAGACCTCAACTCTCAGGTTTTACAAGCCAGCCAGGCCTTAATTTGCACGAGTGGTCCAGTGCTTCCCCTTCCCTGACTAACTTAACTGCTGAAGCCATGGGTAGGGTCTTGCTGTGCGCATTGGACATGTTGTGCGTGGTGACCAGCTCATGGATGAGCTTTTGCTGGCTGATCAGGATTGTGCCCTCAGCTCTGTCCCTGACAAGCTGCATACCCAGAAAGCACTCACTCACGATAAATAAGGCCGACGCGAGGGTGTTTTTTGCATCGGATGGACATTCCGCTCCGATAGAACGATAGAGCGTTGAGTTTAAGGGGGACCTCGCTCTTGAATGAAGTCCTAACTCGCAGCGGTTGCGGAGATACAACGATCCGCGCGCGAGGTACCCCCCCCTTTTTGGGAATATGTACAGATGTCGGTTAAATGAGCCCGGAATCTGTACAGATGCATGTAGATGCCCTATGGACATACGACATCTGCACAGATGCATCCCTCGACATCTGCACAGCTGTCGACACACTCGACATCTGCACAGATGCATCCCTCGACATCTGCACAGCTGTCGACACACTTGACATCTGCACAGATGCATCCCTCGACATCTGCACAGCTGCTGACAATGTCGACATCTGCACAGCCAAGCATCCCTCGACATCTGCACAGCTGTCGACACACTCGACATCTGCACAGATGCATCCCTCGACATCTGCACAGCTGCTGACAATGTCGATATCTGCACAGCCAAGCATCCCTCGACATCTGCACAGCTGCTGACAATGTCGACATCTGCACAGCCAAGCATCCCTCGACATCTGCACAGCTGTCGACACACTCGACATCTGCACAGATGCATCCCTCGACATCTGCACAGATGCCAAGTAGTGCATATGTGCACATGAAGAAAAGGCTTGCATGAAGGTTACGCAAAGGCACTGCGAAGGCAGCAAAGTAACCGCAAAGGAAGCAAGACTCTTCCAACATAACACGGTGTGCCCTAAGGTTACAAATAACCAGGCTGCATGGAGACCTGCATGAAGGTACCGCGAAGGAAGCAAAGGAATCACGCAAGAATCCAGACTGCCCCGCTAAGATGGCATTAGCAGGCAGGATCGGCCAGGAGCAGCCAACAAAACCGTCGCCAAAAGGCTAGCTATGAGCCGACCAGCCGCATAGCATTGGAGACCAGCCATAAAAAGATGCCATCAGGTTAAGCGATAGGATCAAGAGATAGCGACAAAAACGGAAGGAGGTGCAGCGATGCAGCGACCCAGCGATGCAGCGATGCGGCATAAGAAATGCATGAGGTGCAACTAGGACACGTAGCCCGAAGCCTATGAGACGGAGCGGAAGAGGAGTGGAGGAGCCCGGAGAGGCGGTCAGGAGCCATGCAAGAGACGAAGCTGGGTGCACATGAAACAAAGTTGGGTGCACCCACACAAACCCCACCCTAGCGAATGGTGAGTAGTTTATCTTGCAGTCATGTGGCTCCAAGTACCTAGCCTGACTATTTGCCAACCACTGAATCGCTGCAGGTTCAATGGTCCCAACCTCCCCTTCCCTACACCCAGCCCAGCCCAGCCCAGCCCAGCCCAGCCCAGCCCAGCCCAGCCCAGCCCAGCCCAGCCCAGCCCAGCCCAGCCCAGCCCAGCCCAGCCCAGCCCAGCCCAGCCCAGCCCAGCCCAGCCCAGCCCAGCCCAGCCCAGCCCAGCCCAGCCCAGCCCAGCCCAGCCCAGCCCAGCCCAGCCCAGCCCAGCCCAGCCCAGCCCAGCCCAGCCCAGCCCAGCCCAGCCCAGCCCAGCCCAGCCCAGCCCAGCCCAGCCCAGCCCAGCCCAGCCCAGCCCAGCCCAGCCCAGCCCAGCCCAGCCCAGCCCAGCCCAGCCCAGCCCAGCCCAGCCCAGCCCAGCCCAGCCCAGCCCAGCCCAGCCCAGCCCAGCCCAGCCCAGCCCAGCCCAGCCCAGCCCAGCCCAGCCCAGCCCAGCCCAGCCCAGCCCAGCCCAGCCCAGCCCAGCCCAGCCCAGCCCAGCCCAGCCCAGCCCAGCCCAGCCCAGCCCAGCCCAGCCCAGCCCAGCCCAGCCCAGCCCAGCCCAGCCCAGCCCAGCCCAGCCCAGCCCAGCCCAGCCCAGCCCAGCCCAGCCCAGCCCAGCCCAGCCCAGCCCAGCCCAGCCCAGCCCAGCCCAGCCCAGCCCAGCCCAGCCCAGCCCAGCCCAGCCCAGCCCAGCCCAGCCCAGCCCAGCCCAGCCCAGCCCAGCCCAGCCCAGCCCAGCCCAGCCCAGCCCAGCCCAGCCCAGCCCAGCCCAGCCCAGCCCAGCCCAGCCCAGCCCAGCCCAGCCCAGCCCAGCCCAGCCCAGCCCAGCCCAGCCCAGCCCAGCCCAGCCCAGCCCAGCCCAGCCCAGCCCAGCCCAGCCCAGCCCAGCCCAGCCCAGCCCAGCCCAGCCCAGCCCAGCCCAGCCCAGCCCAGCCCAGCCCAGCCCAGCCCAGCCCAGCCCAGCCCAGCCCAGCCCAGCCCAGCCCAGCCCAGCCCAGCCCAGCCCAGCCCAGCCCAGCCCAGCCCAGCCCAGCCCAGCCCAGCCCAGCCCAGCCCAGCCCAGCCCAGCCCAGCCCAGCCCAGCCCAGCCCAGCCCAGCCCAGCCCAGCCCAGCCCAGCCCAGCCCAGCCCAGCCCAGCCCAGCCCAGCCCAGCCCAGCCCAGCCCAGCCCAGCCCAGCCCAGCCCAGCCCAGCCCAGCCCAGCCCAGCCCAGCCCAGCCCAGCCCAGCCCAGCCCAGCCCAGCCCAGCCCAGCCCAGCCCAGCCCAGCCCAGCCCAGCCCAGCCCAGCCCAGCCCAGCCCAGCCCAGCCCAGCCCAGCCCAGCCCAGCCCAGCCCAGCCCAGCCCAGCCCAGCCCAGCCCAGCCCAGCCCAGCCCAGCCCAGCCCAGCCCAGCCCAGCCCAGCCCAGCCCAGCCCAGCCCTCCCCTCCCTCCCCCACCACCACCTCCTTCATCACTCTACCACAAGAAGCAGGTGCATGGAGCGCAAGAGCAGCCAGGAGCTGCAGCCATGGAGGCTCTGCCAGGTAGGTATAGAAGTGGCGCTAGCAAAGAGTGAGTGGCCAGCCCTTGCACATGGGTGGTCGGATGCCCAGCCTAACCGCAAAGATGCCCATTGTTTACTGCAGGTCCCACGGTCAGCCCTTCCCTCTTCCCCCCTTCCTCCTTCCCCCTTCCCCCTCCCCTCCCCTGTCCCACCACCTCCAAGCCTGGCACCCCACCTACCTCCCGCCTTTCCCACCCCCCGCCCCACGACACACGCTGCAGCCCTCTCCCTACCCTACCCTTGGCGTAGCAGCCCTCTCCCTACCCTACCCTTGGCGTTGCAGCCCTCTCCCTACCCTACCCTTGGCGTAGCAGCCCTCTCCCTACCCTACCCTTGGCGTAGCAGCCCTCTCCCTACCCTACCCTTGGCGTAGCAACCTGGAGCGGGCAACATGGAGCGGGCGGCTTGGAGTGGGATCCCGTAGTAGCAGCCCACCCAGCCCACCCTGGCCATGCCATGCCATGCCATGCACACTCACCACAATGACCATACCCATCCCTCTCCAACGGGGACGATAGCTGGATGGTGGAGCACTTGGGTGGTTGTCAGCCCGTGCTTGTTGCTCGATACGGCATAGGTGTGGTAGGTGGGAGTCAATGGTAGTGTGGTGGGTGAAGGATAGCGGGAACACGTAAGTGGAGGCTATGAAGTTGCACCCCGTGTTATACATCACTAAGGAGAGGTGTAGCATCAACCTTGTTGTAGCGTCCATCCTCGTCATCTTGCCGCCTTGTTGTGATGTTGTTGTGTTGTCCTAGGTGTGGTGTGTGGTGTGGTGGGGTGATGGTGATGGTGATGGTGATGGTGATGGTGATGGTGATGGTGATGGTGATGGTGATGGTGTGGTGTCACCTTCTTGTTGTGTTGTGTCGTTGCTACCTTGTCACATCGTAGGGAGGTGTTGCGGTCATTGGGTGCATCAATGCATGTGCTTAGCATCAATACATGTGTATTGCGATGATGTTGCGGGGTGTTTGGTCGTCAATACATGTGTTGAGCGTCAATACATGTGTATTGCGATGATGTTGCGGGGTGTTTGGGTGTCAATACATGTGTTTTGCGGGGGTGTATCGAGGTGTTGCGAGGTGTTTGATCGTCAATACATGTGTTTTGAGGGGGTGTATCGAGGTGTTGCGGGGTGTTGGGGTGTCAATACATGTGTTTTGCGGGGATGTAGCGAGGTGTTGCGGGGTGTTTGGGTGTCAATACATGTGTTTTGCGGGGGTGTAGCGAGGTCTTGCTGGATGTTTGGGTGTCAATGCATGTGCTTTGCGGATGTAATAGTCGATGAAATAGTCGACATCTGTGCAGATGAAGCCACGACATCTGCACAGCCAAGCCGCGAATGTAATAGTCGACATCTGTGCAGATGCTACAAACAACATCTGCACATCCAAGGCTCGAATGTAATAGTCGACATCTGTGCAGATGTCGTTGTCAGCAGCTGCACAGATGTCGGTTTAGACATCTGCACAGCCAAGCATTAATTGTAATAGTCGACATCTGTGCAGATGTCGTCGTCAGCAGATGCACAGATGTCGGTCACGACATCTGCACAGCCAAGCATTGAATGTAATAGTCGACATCTGTGCAGATGTCGTCGTCAGCAGATGCACAGATGCTGGTTGCGGTATACGACATCTGTGCAGATGTTGACTTCCCGCAGCTGCACAGATGTCGACATCGCCAGCATCTGTACAGATGTCGACTAGCAGCAGCTGTGCAGATGAAGAACGACCGACATCTGTACAGATACGAAAGCGAAGAAAATCGCGGCCAAATTACGTCGCAACGGATGCACGGAGTTACGTAAGACTTGTACCGTTCGAACGGCCTTCTACTCCTCTTTCCAATGAGCTATGGTCGGTCCAATCGCGACCGGTCCTTGTTTATCGTGAGTGCTTTGCCTCTCCCAGGTCCTTCAGTTTGAACACTGAGGAGAGCTTCTGCTTGACATGAGCCAGGCCTGTGGTGTCCCCCTGCTGTGTGCTCAGGAGGCAATCATCCACGTAGACCAGCAGGTAGACTGTGCCTGATGGTAGGTGCAAAGTAAACAAAGCAGGATCAGCCTCAGATGACTTGAAGTTCATGGCAAGAAGCTCTTCACAAAGCCTAGCATGCCATGCCCTGGGTGCCTGCCTCAGACCATACAGAGCCTTATGCAGACGACAAACAGTGTTACTGTTGCCCTCCCTAAAGCCCTCTGGCTGCTGGACATAGATGACCTCATGCTCTTCAAGCACACCATTCAGGAAGGCTGTCTCAAAGTCTAGCTGGTGCACTTCCATGTCTTCTGATGCTGCCTTTGCCAGCAGGGCCCTCAGTGTGGTGTGCTTGCTGACGGGAGCATACACATCTCCTACATCCACACCTGATTGTTGAAAGTACCCCTTAGCCACTAGCCTGGCCTTGTACCGCTCGACATTCCCTGCGGCATCACGCTTCACTTTTAGTACCCATTTTGTGGGCAAGACACGTGCATTTGCAGGGCGCTCTTCAAGTGACCATGTTTGGTTTGAGTGCAGGGAGGCCAGCTCAGCATTCATGGCCTCAATCCACATGTCTGCCTGGGGACTAGCCAAGGCTTCTGCCACAGTGGGTGTGTCATTGATGGGAGAGTCTGACACAGTCATGGCATTCAGGTCAGACTGCCTGAGCTTCAGTGGCAGGAGTCGCTCTCTGGGTGGATTGCGCCGTGGCACGAGTGCATCAGGTGCTTCAGATGAATCAGGCCGTGGGGCAGGTGCAGCAGGCATGGGCACAGAGGGGTGCACTGCTGGTGCTGCTGGTCCTGCTGCTGCTGATGCAGGAATCAGAGGGACACGGAGCGCAGGTTGTGCCAAACCTGGTCTGACAGTTGCTGCTGGTCTGGCCGCTGTTGCTGCTGATGCCGGTCTTGTTGCTGTTGGTGCTGCCGTTGTTGCTGCTGGTCTTGCTGCTGCGGGTGCTGCAGCTGATGCTGCTGGTCTTGTTGCTGCTGGCGCTGTTGCTCTTGTTGCTGTTGGCGCTGCTGCTCTTGTTGCTGCTGGCGCTGCTGCTGGCGCTGCTGGTCTTGTTGCTGCTGGCGCTGCTGCCGGTGTTGCAACTGGTGCGGCTGGCTGTGCTCCCACTGTCTCCCTAGCTAGAGGCATGGGTCGAAGGCTGAACCTGCCTATTCCAGGTCTGGGTAGTCTACTGATGAACTATAGTTGTTGTTGCTGCCACATGTGGGAGCCTGGCTCATATCTGGCTGTGAGGCTGACTTGCTCTGGTTCTCTTCCCATGGCTTCCTGTTCTGGCTCGCTGAGTGGAGAGTCAGGTCTGCTGCTGTCTTGTTGTGCCTCAATCTGCTCTAAGGGTCTGGACTGTGGTTGCTGTGCACTGGTGCCTGGCCTGTTGCTGCTGCTGCTGCTGCTGCTCCCACTGTTGTCAGAGCCACTGCTGCTGGACTGTTGCAGACTGTTGCCCCCCTCAGCAGGGGCTTTCGGTTGAAAGGGATATGAAGGGCTGGGCGGGAGGGGTAACAGAAACACAGGCTGCGCTGGCTGTTCCTGTTGGCGAGTAGGCTGCAGTACTGACAGCTCGTCAAACACTATGTCCTTGCTGCAGGTCTCTCTGCCGTCAACCTGAACTAGGTAAGCCTTGGAGCCAGGCTGGTAGCCAATGAATAGGCCTTCAACTGACTTGGGCTGTAGCTTGCTGCGCTTCTGGTCAGGCACATGGAGCCATACCCTGCATCCAAACACCCTGAGTCCTGACAGGTCAGGCTTGACACCATAGAAGGCTTCCCAGGGCGTGAGTGGCTGACCTGATACAGGCAGGAGGCATCTGATGTAGTTGGCATACTTGACTGCATGAGCCCAGAAGCTGAGAGAGATGTTAGCTGAACATAGTCTTCATGCGGCTGCGCTGATCCCTGTCAAAGATGAAGCACTCAGACATGATGTGACCTGGCTTGGCACAGTAGTTGCAGGTCAGGTGAGCATGAGAGCTAGCCTCCCTGGTGGACCTGTCAGGAGACTGTGCCCTGGACTGCTGCTCACGGGAGGGTTGGAAAGACCTACCCCTGCCCCTGCCCCCCTGTCCACCTGAACTCCCAGCCCCCCTGGTATCAGAAGGGGAGGAGTAGGACCAGAGGGTGGAAGAGGAGGTGCTGAGTTGCTGCTGCATCTGCTTGCTGAGGATGTCTGCTTCCTTCTGCAGCAGGACTCGCTTGATGCGCTCGACCGTCAGATCTCCGCTGGTCTGATCATAGCGCATCCTCTCCACAACGCCCTCATACTCAGGTGGCAGAGCAGCCAGGATAGCCAACACCACTGTGGACTCAGAGGTTTCACAGTTGCAGGCTTCGAGCTGCGTTAGCAGGTGCTGAAGGCGCGCATAGAAGCGCGCTACTGACTCGCCGGGTTCCATGCGTAGGAGGCTGAGTTGCTGCTGCAGCTGCGACTGTCGCGCGACTGACGATTGGGTAAACTGAGCTGCGAGGGTTTGCTAGGCGTCTTCTGCTGAGTCTGCTTACTTGACGGTAAAGATGTGGAGGTTAGAGACGTGTCGCTGGATAAAGGCTTTGGCTTTGCGATCCAGCGCTGCTTCTGCGCGAGAGCGAGCGAGCTCAGCAGCGTACGCTGCCTGCTCTTGCAGGGTGGCGTTGGCTGGTGGCGCAGTGGGTAAGGGGGTGACGCCGTCGGCGACGACGGACCAGAGGCCTGCTTCGACTAGCAGGCCTTCTGTACGAATGCTCCAGATCGGCTAGTTGTCGTCGTCGAGAATGGTGGCTTGATTGCCAGAGATCAAAGGATTAGTTGCCATCGCTGGTCGACTCGGCTGTCAACCACACGAACCCTAGCCAGCAACTTACTGGCGTCTTAACACGCGTCAGCGCGTGGGCCCATAACCTGTTGAGATTGCACGGGCAGACGACGACACCAGTTCAGGGTTTTACACAGATCTGCCATAACAGGCTGGCGCATAGCAAGCGCCTACCTGTTGAGATTGCACGGGCAGACGACGACACCAGTTCAGGGTGCCGTACTCTGCCTGTCAACTGCCATATATCAAGCAGTCACACTCGTACACTCTCCGGCTAGGCCGCTGGCACACGCCCTACTATCCCGGTGCTCTAAAACAACTGCACCGGGAGGGCAAGCTCTCTAACAACATCTGCACAGCCAAGCATTGAATGTAATAGTCGACATCTGTGCAGATGTCGTCGTCAGCAGCTGCACAGATGTTGGTCGCGGTATACGACATCTGCACAGATGTCGACGCCCAGCAGCTATGCAGTTGTCGACGTCGCATGCATCTGCACATATGTCGTTTTACAACAGCTGTGCAGGTAATAAAAAAGCGACATCTGTACAGATTGCGTGGTTGACAAATTTGAGGCCAAATAACGTCGCAACGGTTGCGCGGATTAGCGTAAGACTTGTACCGTTCGAACGGCCTCTTTCCCTTCTTTCGATTGAGCTATGGTCGGTCCAATCGCGACCAGTCCTTGTTTATCGTGAGTGTAGCCATAGATATGGCAGCGGTGGTTGCGGCCAGCATCTTGATCACCAGGGTCTATAACCACATGGTCTTCAGCTCGGTCGATGCCAACAACAAGACAAAGTATGGCACTGGCCAGAGGGTGCAGGTGGTGTTGGCCAAGTCAGCCAAGAACAGCAGTGGCGACCTAGACACAACCCTCAAGCTGTTGTCAGGCAAAGATAACGCGGCTGTGTACGGCACGCTGTCAACAGAGAAGAAGAAGGAGGTGAGAAGACAAATAGATTAAGGTGTGCAGCAGATGCCACAAGCCACAGCAGTAGTACATAGCCATTGCGGCAGAGGCATTTCCTAACTTACCTAGAGTCAGGGCTGCATGGAGCACAATAGACAGCACACTGGGTGTGTTTGCAGGTGGATGAGGCCAAGAAGGTGTTGACGCAGTACCTCACTCTCCTGCAGCCGGTGCTGAGGCAGCTGCTGGGCCGCCCCCTGAACGCCCTAGCTACCATCATCACTGACCCCACACTCACGATAAATAAGGCCGACGCAAGGGCCTTTTTTGCATCGGATGGACTTTCCGCTCCGCTAGAACGATAGAGTGTTGAGTTTGAGGGGGACCTCGCTCTTGAATGAAGTCCTAACTCGCAACGGTTGCGAAGATACATCGATCCGCGCGCGAGGTACCCCCCCCTTTTTGGGAATCTGTGCAGATGTCGGTTTAATGAGCCCGGAATCTGTACAGATGCATGTCGATGCCCTAAGGACAAGCGACATCTGCACAGATGCATCCCTCGACATCTGCACAACTGCCGACACAAACGACATCTGCACAGATGCATCCCTCGACATCTGCACAGCCGTCGACACAAACGACATCTGCACAGCCAAGCATCCCTCGACATCTGCACAGCCGTCGACACAAACGACATCTGCACAGATGCATCCCTCGACATCTGCACAGCCGTCGACACAAACGACATCTGCACAGCCAAGCATCCCTCGACATCTGCACAGCCGTCGACACAAACGACATCTGCACAGATGCATCCCTCGACATCTGCACAGCTGTCGACACAAACGACATCTGCACAGCCAAGCATCCCTCGACATCTGCACAGCCGTCGACACAAACGACATCTGCACAGATGCATCCCTCGACATCTGCACAGCCGTGACCCAGTGATGGTGCATCGAGACATGTGCTTGCAAGTCCCGTAGCGAGGTGTTGCGGGATGTTTTAGTGTCCAAACATGTGTATTGCGAGGATGTTGCGGGGTGTTTGGTCGTCAATACATGTGTTTTGCGGGGGTGTATCGAGGTGTTGCGGGGTGTTTGGTCTTCAATACATGTGTTTTGCGGGGGTGAAGCGAGGTGTTGCGGGGTGTTTGCGTGTCAATACATGTGTTTTGCGGGGGTGTAGCGAGGTCTTGCTAGATGTTTGGGTGTCAACGCATGTGCTTTGCGGATGTAATAGTCGATGAAATAGTCGACATCTGTGCAGATGAAGCCACGACATCGGCACAGCCAAGCCGCGAATGTAATAGTCGACATCTGTGCAGATGCTACAGACAACATCTGCACAGCCAAGCATTGAATGTAATAGTCGACATCTGTGCAGATGTCGTCGACAGCAGCTGCACAGATGTTGGTCGCGGTATACGACATCTGCACAGATGTCGACGCCCAGCAGCTGTGCAGCTGTCGACGTCGCATGCATCTGCACAGATGTCGTTTTACAACAGCTGTGCAGATAATAAAAAAGCGACATCTGTACAGATTGCGTGGTTGACAAATTTGAGGCCAAATAACGTCGCAACGGTTGCGCGGATTAGCGTAAGACTTGTACCGTTCGAACGGCCTCTTTCCCTTCTTTCGATTGAGCTATGGTCGGTCCAATCGCGACCAGTCCTTGTTTATCGTGAGTGCACCTGGCAGCGTAGCCTGAACAAGGAGGGGGAGTTGGTGACTACACTGGCCAAGCAGCTGGCTCAGGCACAGGCTCCCCACACCGACTTCCTCCTTGTTGGCCCAGGGATGGATGACGGCCTGGTGTTCCTGCTGGCTCTCCAGGACTTCCCTCTTGTTGCCTACATGGGCAGCCACAACCTGTCCCAGTTGGCTGCAGCCCATTGCCGGCGGACGGCTAATGGTAAGAAGCAAGTGGTGGACGTGGAGGAGATGGATGCCCTGGCCTTGACCTTGCCACATCAACTGGGCACAGAGGTCCTGGTGAAGTCTGGGCAGCTGGCGTTGTTCCGTGGCAACACAGTGCATGCTGGCAACGTGGGGGTGGCTGGCTCGTGCTGCGCCAGGCTGTATGGCTTTGGCCGGCCTGACACAGTGGTTGACAACACAACCATGAACACCTCTGAGCTGGGGGACTTGTACCATGGGTTGTTTCAGCCCATCCAGGGGGAGGGCATTGGGCCCAAGATGGCAGACTGGAACAGGCGCGGCATGGCAGGCCAGTGGGTCAGCATCACAGAGCCATACAGGCCTGATAAGCGTATTTGAACGATTGACAAAGCATGGACAGCATGGATTGGGGTTGAGCTGTGGGCCAGGACCCAGTGGTGTGGTGCCAGGACCCTGTAGGTGTGCAGCAGGACCCTGTGGTGTGGTGCCAGGACCCTGTGGTGCCAGGACCCTGTGGTGAGGTGCCAGGACCCTGTAAGCCAGGACCCTGTGGTGTGGTGTCAGGACCATGTGGTGTGGTGCCAAGACCCTGTAAACAAATGTCGTAGGACCCTGTAGGCGTGCGGCAGGACCCTGTAGACGTGTGTCGTAGGACCCTGTAGGCGTGCGGCAGAACCCTGTAGACGTGTGTCGCATAACCCTGTAGCCGTGCGGCAGGACCCTGTAGACGTTTGTCGCATAACCCTGTAGCCGTGAGGCAGGACCCTGTAGACGTGTGTCGTAGGACCCTGTAGCCGTGCGGCAGAACCCTGCACTCGTAGGAATTAGCAGCCAGGCTTCTGGACCGATTTTAGCCGTTTGGGCTGAAACTTTGCACATTGGTAGCTTGTGATGTAAGCAAGTCAACCACAAAAAAATTAGGCCAAAAAAGTCAAAGGCTGGGGCTGGGGGGTATAATTCAGTGCGTTCAGTGCAATGTTCAGTGCGTTCAGTCCAAGGTTCAGTGCGTTCATTGCAATATTCAGTGCGTTCAGTGCACAATTCAGTGCGTTCAGTGCACAATTCAGTGCGTTCAGTGCAATGTTCAGTGCGTTCAGTGCTATGTTCAGTGCGTTCAGTGCAATATTCAGTGCGTTCAGTGCACGATTCAGTGCGTTCAGTGCACTGTTCAGTGCGTTCAGTGCAATGTTCAGTGCGTTCAGTGCAATGTTCAGTTCGTTCAGTGCAGTGTTCAGTGCGTTCAGTGCACGATTCAGTGCGTTCAGTGCAAAGTTCAGTGCGTTCAGTGCACAATTCAGTGCGTTCAGTGCTAGGTTCAGTGCGTTCAGTGCTAGGTTCAGTGCGTTCAGTGCAATGTTCAGTGCGTTCAGTGCAATGTTCAGTGCGTTCAGTGTTGGTGTTCAGTGTGTTCAGTGCATGTTTCAGTGCGCTCAGTCCAAGGTTCAGTGCGTTCAGTGCTAGGTTCAGTGCGTTCAGAGCACAATTCAGTGCGTTCAGTGCACAATTCAGTGCGTTCAGTGCTAGGTTCAGTGCGTTCAGTGCTTGTGTTCAGTGTGTTCAGTTTAGTGTTCAGTGCGTTCAGTGCTAGGTTCAGTGCGTTCAGTGCAATGTTCAGTGCGTTCAGTGCAATGTTCAGTGCGTTCAGT
Organism: Haematococcus lacustris; assembly: GCA_030144725.1. Classification (NCBI taxonomy): domain Eukaryota; kingdom Viridiplantae; phylum Chlorophyta; class Chlorophyceae; order Chlamydomonadales; family Haematococcaceae; genus Haematococcus; species Haematococcus lacustris. The sequence continues at coordinate 25,056 of JASKMD010000002.1, forward strand.
GCTAGGTTCAGTGCGTTCAGTGCAATGTTCAGTGCGTTCAGTGCTAGGTTCAGTGCATTCAGTGCATGTTTCAGTGCGCTCAGTCCAAGGTTCAGTGCGTTCAGTGCTAGGTTCAGTGCGTTCAGAGCACAATTCAGTGCGTTCAGTGCACAATTCAGTGCGTTCAGTGCAATGTTCAGTGCGTTCAGTGCTATGTTCAGTGCGTTCAGTGCAATATTCAGTGCGTTCAGTGCTAGGTTCAGTGCGTTCAGTGCATAATTCAGTGCGTTCAGTGCTAGGTTCAGTGCGTTCAGTGCTAGGTTCAGTTCGTTCAGTGCAATGTTCAGTGCGTTCAGTGCTAGGTTCAGTGCGTTCAGTGCTATGTTCAGTGCGTTCAGTGCAATGTTCAGTGTGTTCAGTCCAAGGTTCAGTGCGATCAGTGCTAGGTTCAGTGCGCTCATTGCTAGGTTCAGTGCGTTCAGTGCAGTGTTCAGTGCGTTCGGTGCAATGTTCAGTGCGTTCAGTGCAATGTTCAGTGCGTCCAGTGCTATGTTCAGTGCGTTCAGTGCAATATTCAGTGCGTTCAGTGCACGATTCAGTGCGTTCAGTGCAATGTTCAGTGCGTTCAGTGCAATGTTCAGTGCGTTCAGTGCTAGGTTCAGTGCGTTCAGTGCATAATTCAGTGCGTTCAGTGCTAGGTTCAGTGCGTTCCGTGCTAGGTTCAGTTCGTTCAGTGCAATGTTCAGTGCGTTCAGTGCAATGTTCAGTGCGTTCAGTGCTAGGTTCAGTGCATTCAGTGCATGTTTCAGTGCGCTCAGTCCAAGGTTCAGTGCGTTCAGTGCTAGGTTCAGTGCGTTCAGAGCACAATTCAGTGCGTTCAGTGCACAATTCAGTGCGTTCAGTGCAATGTTCAGTGCGTTCAGTGCTATGTTCAGTGCGTTCAGTGCAATATTCAGTGCGTTCAGTGCTAGGTTCAGTGCGTTCAGTGCAAAATTCAGTGCGTTCAGTGCTAGGTTCAGTGCGTTCAGTGCTAGGTTCAGTTCGTTCAGTGCAATGTTCAGTGCGTTCAGTGCTAGGTTCAGTGCGTTCAGTGCTATGTTCAGTGCGTTCAGTGCAATGTTCAGTGTGTTCAGTCCAAGGTTCAGTGCGATCAGTGCTAGGTTCAGTGCGCTCATTGCTAGGTTCAGTGCGTTCAGTGCAGTGTTCAGTGCGTTCAGTGCAATGTTCAGTGCGTTCAGTGCAATGTTCAGTGCGTCCAGTGCTATGTTCAGTGCGTTCAGTGCAATATTCAGTGCGTTCAGTGCACGATTCAGTGCGTTCAGTGCAATGTTCAGTGCGTTCAGTGCAATGTTCAGTGCGTTCAGTGCTAGGTTCAGTGCGTTCAGTGCATAATTCAGTGCGTTCAGTGCTAGGTTCAGTGCGTTCAGTGCTAGGTTCAGTTCGTTCAGTGCAATGTTCAGTGCGTTCAGTGCTAGGTTCAGTGCGTTCAGTGCTATGTTCAGTGCGTTCAGTGCAATGTTCAGTGTGTTCAGTCCAAGGTTCAGTGCGATCAGTGCTAGGTTCAGTGCGCTCATTGCTAGGTTCAGTTCGTTCAGTGCAATGTTCAGTGCGTTCAGTGCTAGGTTCAGTGCCTTCAGTGCATGGTTCAGTGCGATCTGTGCACAATTCAGTGTGTTCAGTGTAAGTGTTCAGTGCTTCCTGTTTAGGTACCTTTGCTCATCAATCACAAAATATCAGTGTCATGTGTTCATGAATCCATGTCAAGAACAAGACATAACACCAAGTCATTGCCATGTTGTTCAGCATTGTATCATTTTGCTCTATCTTCAACTCCCCTAACCCACTTCACACGCTTGTCAGACATATGGCATGATCATGCATACATCACCTATGCCTTCCCCTTCTCCTGCATAGCCGCTTCTGCTGCTGCTGCTGCTTCTGCTGCTGATGCTGCTGCTGCTGCTGCTGCTGCTTCTGCTGCTGTTGCTGCTGCTGCTTTCGAAGCAGCCTCTGCCATTAGTGCTGTCTCCCATTTCTTCTCCAGCAACACCACGTCATTGCTGTTAGGCAAGCGTGACTCCCACCCAACCTCCCAGAGTTCATCTGTCTCCAGCCTAGTGGGGGGATGGTAGGGGCGCCTTGGCACATACTCGCCACCTGCTTCTGGCTTAAGCCAGGCTGACACCTTGGGGTTGCTGTCTCGCTTGGGCTCAGTAGTGGGCTGGCACAGGCTGTCAAACCTGGTGCCGAAGGTTGGTGGTGTTGGACACAAAGCCACGGGAGGCATAGAAGTGCACACGCACAGAGCCTGTCCCCTCTCTGCCCACATCCCCAGCGTGGATCGTATACCCTCGCATCCCCAACACCTGACCTGGCTGCAAGGTCACCCTCACCACCTCCTGGGGAGGCATGGCCTTCAGCGCAAGGTCAAGCGCTGCATCTATCTCGTGATTTATCCCAGGCCCATTCCAGATCCGCTCAACCAGCTGCACCCACTCGTGACTGTTGGGGATGAGCAGTATGCTCACCAACTGCATGGCCATGATGAGGACCATGCCATCCCGGTCATTGGTGGACAGCTGGGGGGGGGGCAGCTGGCTGTGTCCAGCACCTGGTGCTGATGGGCTGCTGCATGCTGCTGAGGAGGGGGCTTGGGGGTGAGGTGTGGCAGCAGCTGTTGGGACAGGTGGGTGGGGCTGGTTCTGTGGGCTTGAGTGGGGGGGGGCTGACATGGTGGGCGGGGGGAGCGCCTGGGCTGCAGCATGGTTGTCTTGCTGGGCTGCAAGGGCTGCCTCCTCCGCATCCGTGAGCTCTGGCCGCACATCCACATGCAAGCACTGAGGCGGCACCAAACACCCTGCTGGTACCTCTGTCAGCCCCGGCTGCTTTGGGACCTTGATTCTCTGTGTGTATGGGTCATTGCATAGGATCGTGCCACCCCGGAGAGGAGTGGAGACTAGCTGCCTGGCCCTGGCCTGGAGTCGCTGCAAGCAGGCCTTGGCCCACACCTTGGCAGCCAGGTGGCGTGCCTTGATGTGTGCCGGCTTGCTCTTGAACAGCTCCAGCTGCCTCACGCCCATCACCCCTGCCATGGACACCTCGTCAGCAAGGCTGCCATCCTGCTGTGGGCTAGTGAACAGCAGCTGCTTGCGTTGCCCAGTTCCATACTCCGTGACCACCACCTGGAAGCATGTCAACATATAGAAGTTCTGTTGGGTTAGGGTTAGGGTTAGGGTTATGGCTAGGATTATGGCTAGGGCTAGGGCTAGGGCTAGGGCTAGGGCTAGGGCTAGGGCTAGGGCTAGGGGTAGGGCTAGGGCTAGGGCTAGGGCTAGGGCTAGGGCTAGGGCTAGGGATATGCTTAGACGTGGGGATGGGTTTGGGTTTGGGCTAGGGCTAGGGCTAGGGCTAGGGCTAGGGCTAGGACTAGGGCTAGGGCTAGGGCTAGGGCTAGGGCTAGGGTTAGACGTGGGGATGGTTTTGGGCTAGGGCTAGGGCTAGGGCTAGGGCTAGGGCTAGGGCTAGGGCTAGGGCTAGGGCTAGGGCTAGGGCTAGGGCTAGGGCTAGGGCTAGTCATGGACGCTACCTATACTCACATTGCTTGTCTTGCGCTTCTGGGTCCGTACCTCCCCCTCGCGGTTGATGGCGCCCTCCTTGAAGATGATGTCTGCATAGCTCATGGTCAGCTCCAACAAGGCCCACAGCTCCATGCGGCTAGGCATGAACTCCTCCCCCACTTTCATCACAGCATAGCCATCGCTGAGGACAGTGGCCTTGAACTCCTTCTCCTGCCCGGGTTGCCACACATGAACAGCTTTATCCTGAAACTTAGGCAGCTGCCACTCGGTGTCAGGGCCCTTCTTTAGTGTTGGGTCGTCAACCTGCACCAATGGCATACACTGAAGCACCATGAAGGTCAAACAGTACCATCAATACCTTTGCCCATAAATGTTATTGTGGGATGGTTTTCATGCTTGCTTACCAACCTTAGGAACCTGGCTCTCCTCCTTCTTCTCCCCCTCTTTGCCTCGCACAATGTCCCACAGTTGCTGCAGTCTGTCACACACCAGGTCCAGCTTAGCTGTGTTCACGGTTCCCTGATTCTTGATGTCCTGTAATTCAAACAATGATGTAACATCCTTATCAATTATATATTACTTACAATATTGAGATGCAAGTATACATTTCCATCTGATAACTCACAGCAATGTCTTTGGCCAACGTTTGAATCTGCTCCTGCACGCCAACCTCTTGGCTGGCTACCTGCAAATAAATAATCACTGTAAACCATCAGTTGATGGTGAGCTGCTGCTTGTGGTCATGGTTATCTAACTCGTGTAGCGTTCCGATTCTGCACTAAGCGGATCGGCGCTAGTGTCACTGCTGAAGTGTGATACAGGCAGGTTAAGTGGTGGGCTGTACTGCTGCCCACCATTCGGGTTCGATCCCCGGAGGCCGTTCTATGTCTTAGCCTGGTTGCGCTGCAGCAGTCTGACACCTGTAACTGCGATTAGCGTTGCATGGCGTTCACACACTGAAAAGATTTAAGGCGCGCTCTTCCTGAACGCTACATTGGTTTCCGTATACCGATATCTCAGTGACTTGCCGCACCATGACTGAACACACGCCGGGCGCTGGTACATCCAGCGGTCCATCACCAGGCGCTGGTCCACCCAGCGGTCCTGCGGGTTCCCAGGCCATATTGGCCCAGGCCCTATCTGATCCTGAGTTTGCCAAGACCCTGAGGGCGGCTTTGTTCCCCGAAGGTATCCTTGCTGCAACTCCGTCGCGGAATGGGCAGGGCGATGGCCCAGTCCCTCCAGGCGGCGATGAGGAGGACGAAGAAGAGGAGCAGGATGAGGAAGAAGAGGCTGCGGACTTCTTTGAGGGCGAGATTGACCTGTCCTCCGCAGACCAGCTGGCCCAGTCGCTGCTGGACACGCAGGACCAGCTGAAGGAAGCCAAAACTAAGCTGGCCAAGATGGAATCTCGCCAAAAGCTGACAGATCGCACTTTGGCTGCGCTGGCTGATAAGGTGGGTCTATTTCCTGGGTCTCCTACCTCCATCCAGGACAGGCTGTTCAGTATGCGCACCCCGTCCCCGAGTCGCTCAGGTACACGCCCAGCGTGTATTCCTGGCACTTACAATTCGATCGGTGGGAGGGGCGGTGCTCTGCATCACCTCTTTCCCCAGACGAATAGTCAGGTCCCAACTGCTAAGTCTGTGCCTGGCCCTGATAAGTGGACAGACAATTGCACCAAGTCTCGCCGCAGGGCTTCTGCCTTCTGTGACGACCTGGAAGCACATTGCCAGCGTTTCAACCTGGACATTGCCACTGTTTTTCCTGCGTTCCTGTCTGGGGCTGCACGCGATGCTTGGCTGCCATCCATTCGTGCCGCTCATTTCGCACAAACTCGCACTGCACCTACCTGGCCATACCTGCGTTTGTCCTTTCTCGAGTACACAGGCGACGACTTGCGTGATGATCAGACTGATGCCAGAAAGCAGCTCCTTGAGGGTGGCATCCGTATGTCGTCTCAGCTGTTGCTGCATGACTACATCACTGCGTACAGGAACAATCTCCTGACTGCTGGTGTCCAGTGTATGGAAGAGAGTTTGCTTGTCTCCCTGTTTATCAAGGGACTGACACCTGAGCTGAAAAAGGCAGTCCTAAGGGATTCTGTTCCTTTTCCTGCCTTCACTCTGGCTCAGGCTATCGACTCTGCCAGGCAGGCTCAGCGTGCTGCTGAGATCCTTGCTGAAGCAGTCGGCACCAAGCGGCATGTTGCTGCTGTGCAGGCCAGGCAGCTGACTGAGGGTCTGGAGAAAGCTGGCAACCCCCGTCCTCCCAGGAGCACCCAGAGCGACCCACCTGCTAAAGTCCCAGCCCGTTCCAGGGGCTTCACGGCTGGCATGGCTGCTGGTCCTGCTGCTGGGATGCGTGTCATTCTGAAGCAGAAGGCTGAGGAGGCTGCTGAGCAGAGCAGCATGAAGCCTGGCCAGTATTGTCACCACTGCTATGATCCCAGGCATCTGAAGCCACTGTGTCCCTACAGTAACTTCCCAGCTTTGGAGGCCAGGAAGCTATCTGGCTACCCTCGTCCCCCTGCTGATGCTAAGGCCACAGGAAAGCGTCACTCTGAGCCAAATGACTCTGAGCCAAAGAAGGGCAAGCTGGCATCTGCCAATGGAAAGTGAAGTGTTGCCCAGCCAGGACAGTGCCATGCCTGTGCTGTGGTACCAACTGATGAGCCTGTCTTATGCACCTGTGCCACTGATATGACTGGGACTGAGCCCCAGCTGATGGTTGTTGATGGTGTTGCTGTGCATGCTATGAGCCAGCCTTTCCCTGATCCAACTGCTGATGGTCATGGGTTCCCTGAGCAGACTGCTTTGACAGCAGCTCAAAACTGTGGGTCCTGTTTCAGTGCTGCTGACCCCTGTGTGGGTCATATTCTCTCGTGTAAGACTGCCCTGTGCTGTCCCCGTGTACCGTCTCAAGTAATCTTGGGGGTCTCTGGTCAAGACGACAAGGTGAGGTTCCAGTTCTCTGGCACCATTGACAACCATGCCTGTCACATGTTGGCTGATAGTGGTGCTGACACATCACTCATCAGTGCTAGCTTTGTGCAGCTGCATAACATCCCAATGTTTACTTATCCCATGTCACTCAGGTTTGATGTTGCGAACAACCAGCCTGTGATATGTGAGCATTATGTCAAAGTTCAGCTGCGCATCAATAGCTTCTGCTGCATGTGCCTGTTGACTGTCATGCCTGACCTGGTTCATGCTTATGACGTGCTCCTGGGTGCTGACTGGCTGACTGTGCAGGGAGCCTTGGTCGACTACGTCGACAAGACTCTCACCCTGCGCACTGCCCAAGGTAATAAAACCTTGCACCCACACACAGGTGATCAAAGTGCTGCTGGCCGGAGTGCTGCCACACGGCCACCTGGATCCACCCACTCACTGCCCCGCCCACCTGCTGCTGTCCTGGCTGCTGTGTCCAAAGCCAATCCAAAGGCTCTTGTGACAGCAAAGCAGGCAGCCAGATGGCTGCGTAAGGGTGGCTCAGCCATGGTGGCTATGGTGTCTCTGGAAGACCTTGCCTTACCAGTAGACGCTGTGTCCCATGCACAGAGGCAGCACCTGCAAGATTTGCTTGATGAATACTCTGATGTATTCCAACCTATCACCGGACTCCCGCCAGAGCGTGCAGTAGGGCACTCCATTCCCTTGCAGCCTGATGGCAAGCCTCCAGCTAGGCCCAGCTATAGGATGTCCAAACCTGAGCAAGATGAACTGCGTAAACAGATCACTGACCTGCTAGCTAAAGGCCTGATAGAGCCTAGCTCATCACCTTATGCTGCACCCGTGCTGTTTGTCCAGAAAAAATCAGGTGAGCTGCGCATGTGTATTGATTACCGCCAGCTAAATAAGATAACAATTAGGGACCAATATCCTTTGCCACGCATTGATGATCTGTTTGATCAGCTAGCAGGAAAAACTGTGTTCTCCTCCCTCGACCTGAAGGCTGGTTACCACCAGATCCGCATCCCGGCTGAGGATGTCCCTAAAACCGCGTTCAGGACTCCTATGGGGCACTACCAATTCAAGGTACTGTGTTTTGGCCTGACAAATGCTCCTGCCACGTTCCAACGTGTAATGAATGAAGCATTTGCTGAGGTGATCAATGACTGTGCACTCGTGTACCTTGATGACATCCTAGTGATGTCCAAGGACAGTGAGGAGCACCTAGTCCACCTCAGGCGTGTATTTGACTTACTGCGTAAAGATAAATTTTATGCTAAGCTATCTAAATGTGAATTTATGCAAAAAACACTGAAGTTCCTGGGCCATATTTTTAGTGCTCAAGGCATCTCAGTTGACCCGTGTAAAGTTACTGCAATCTCTGAATGGCCAGTACCTACTAGCCTCAAAACCCTGCAGTCTTTCTTGGGCGCTGCTAATTATGTACGTAAATTTGTACATAACTTTAGCACTATCGCTGCACCCCTCACTAACCTGACTGGCCCCAAGAAGGAGTCCTTCCCTTGGAAAGCATGGCCTCAGGCTGAGCTGGATGCATTCAATGCTCTGAAGCAGGCCATTTCTAATGTGCCTTTGCTCAAGCTTCCTGATCACAGCAAACCGTTTCAGGTGCACTGCGATGCGTCCCTTGAGGGCATCGGTGCAGTCCTGATGCAGGATGGCTACCCATTGGCGTATTACTCCAGGAAATTAATTCCTGCTGAGATTAATTACACCACGGGCGAACAGGAACTGCTGGCATTAGTATCTGCTTGCCAACAGTGGCGATGCTACCTAGAAGGGGTACCATTCACACTGTACACAGATCACAAGCCGCTCATCTCTCTGCCTACCCAAACTATACTCTCACGCAGGCAGACTAGATGGATGGAATTCCTGGCCCGCTTCTCATATACCATTGAATATCTTCCTGGTACATCAAATCCTGCTGACCCGTTGTCACGCATTCCGGCAGCCCCATTGCAGACGTGTAAGGGCTCTGGTGCTGATGATGTGCGTAGTATTCTAGTGACGACTAGAAGCCAGCGTCGTTCTCAGGAGGGGGAGGAAACTTGTGCTGAGGCGCAGACAAACAGTGCTGGTGATGCCGCTGCGCCACCCACACAACCACCACCAAGCCAAGGTGCTGGTGCTGCCGTCAGGCCACCCACTAAGCGTGTCACTTGGGCTGCTGATGTACCAGCAGATGGAGAACCCAGTGCACCCAAACCACCAGGTCCTCTGTCAAACCTGCATGAGTGGTTGGTCAGAGCTTATGCTGCTGATTCCAACTTCACCAAGCGTAGGAAGACAAAGAACTTCTACCTGGATGACAATGGCTTATGGAGACATAACAAACGACGTACCATTATTGTGCCCCGTGACAAACAGCTACGAGAGCATATCTTGCATGAGATGCATGATGCTAAGTATGCTGGCCACGTTGGGATCACTAAGACGTTGGAGCGTGTCATGCGTGTGTTCTGGTGGAAACACTTACGCACTGATGTGCGTCACTATGTAACAACATGTGATGCATGCCAGAGAAACAAGTCGGTTACAGCTAAGCCATGGGGGTTCCTTCATCCTCTGTCTATACCTGGATACCGCTGGGAAGTCATGCACATGGACTTCATAACCAAACTACCGTCCGGATCACATGGATATGATTCCATCTGTGTATTCGTTGACAGGCTCTCCAAGATGGTGCATCTAGTGCCATGTAAGGAAAGCATGGATGCTCCTGAGTTTGCACAACTCTTCATTGACAAGGTATTTGTCCATCATGGGCTACCCTCTGAAGTTGTGAGTGATCGGGGCTCCCTATTCGTGAGCAAATTCTGGCAAGCCGTGTGCAAGCTAGTAGGCATGAAACACTCTCTTACCTCCAGCTATCACCCCCAGTCAAATGGGCAGGTTGAGCGGTACAATAAAGTGCTGGAAGAGATGCTTCGGCATTATATCTCTCCCACTCAACGAGATTGGCCTAAACACCTCTCGTTCGCCGAGTTTGCAATTAATAACTCATGGCAAGAAAGTATTTAGTCTACACCTTTCCTGATTAACTATGGACAGTCCCCAGTGACACCGGTGACCCATGAGTTACCTCGGTTGCCACCTCCCATGGCCCAATTCTTCTCTGATGGCTGGGAGAAAGGTGTTCAAGAGGCCAGGAGATGTATGAAACTGGCACAAAGTCGGCAGTCAAATAATGCTAATCCACACAGGAAATCCGCGGACAGTATGTTCCAAGTGGGTGACCGTGTGCTGCTTAGTACCATGAACCTGCGTAACATGGTGGGCAAAGCCAGGAAGCTGCTGCCACGGTATGTGGGGCCTTTCAGGATTGAAGCTCATGTGGGTAGAGACGCTGTAAAGCTGACCCTGCCACAGGCCATGTCCAGGATTCATCCCGTCTTCCATGTGTCACTGTTGAGACCCTATGAGGGCAACTTTGGTCGTCTACCCCCCACTGAGCTGGGCTGGTTAGATGATTCCCCACAGTATGAAGTAGAGCGCATTGTGAACCACCGGCATGTGCGTGCAGGTAAAGCAAAGGAGTACCTCGTCAAGTGGAAGGGTTATGATGACTCTGACAACACCTGGGAGCCAGCCAGCAATCTAGCAAATGCCCCTGACTGCGTGAACTTGTATAAGGCTCAGCATGGCTTGCTGTGATTTAAATGTGGGACATGGGCTCCATGGAGTCGTGCTGGTTGCTTTGCTGCATGCTATGTGCCTTGGTGTGCTTTGAGTCCAGTTGCTCATGCGAGCCTGGCTTGTCTTGTTCCCAGCGTCCACTGGCTCTGTGAGTCTGGGCTGAAGGGTCCATGGTGACCATAACCTCCAGTGAGCGACCTGCGTCCGGATGGGCAGGAGTTCCAAATTAGCGGTCATGTACTGCGAGTCCATGCCATGATGGCCTATGGGCGGAACGGCCATCCCTTAGGAGGGGGAGGAATGTAGCGTTCCGATTCTGCACTAAGCGGATCGGCGCTAGTGTCACTGCTGAAGTGTGATACAGGCAGGTTAAGTGGTGGGCTGTACTGCTGCCCACCATTCGGGTTCGATCCCCGGAGGCCGTTCTATGTCTTAGCCTGGTTGCGCTGCAGCAGTCTGACACCTGTAACTGCGATTAGCGTTGCATGGCGTTCACACACTGAAAAGATTTAAGGCGCGCTCTTCCTGAACGCTACAACTCGTCACTCATACTCACTGTTAGATCTACGTACACTTTCGCTGACGCATCCTGTTGGGGCTCAGCCTTCTTAGCCTGTGATCAAGCATGCGGACATACTCTGTTAGTCTCAATTGTTCAATGTGCATTGTGACAAGGGTTACCCCATGCATGGTCATGCCGTGATGTGTTGTTGCCTCATGTCCTATACATAGTTAGTTGCCGGGCCACCCACCACAGGTTTTCCTCCGTGCTTTCTTCTGTAGGCGCCTTCCAACACCCTTGAGGCCGCAGCTGTTTTCCAACGCAGGTCAACCTTGACCTGCGAGCATCACATCTTACAACATGGTTGTTGCTGCCATGTGCTTGTGATTTGTTGTTGCATGTGCCTCTAGCTGATGATGTTGCTCTTACCAGACCAGGCCAGATGTACTTGTCATCGGAGTCACTCATTGCCGCCAGACCCTGCACCGCGTCCTTCAAGCACATACGCCTTGCCAGCCACGATTTGTCATCGTAGTTGATGTTGGTGACCATGGTCGCGTCTCTGCACATCATGCATTAATCAAGATACCACTTACTAGGTACCTCACATCATGCCAAGTGATGTTGAGGCACGGTCACATGCATCTCACTGCACATTCACATGCACATGCACCACATATGTCCATGCATACATGCTGACATGCATACCTGCACAAGCCATCCACATGATTGCAGCAGCACACAATTTCAAACAAGTACATGCCTCTTCATGTGCTCAGTTATGTAGTCTATGTGCAGGAGCATGCGGTCGCCGCAGCTCCAGCCATCGTGCTGGCGGGGGCAAGTGCCGCACTCCCAACTCCAATCTCCTGCGCTGACATACTGCTGCAGAAAGGAGTGCACCTTATCCCACTGCTCAGCCTTGAGTTTACCATCCTACATGCATGCACAGGTATGCGGCGATTAGCATCTGTGAGTTGGTGTTATATATGTGTTGCAATAGCACATCTGATGTTCTTACCCCCATTGGGTCCCAGTACACGACCTTCTGTGTGCTGGGATAAGCAGCTGCCAGCGTCCAGTGATTCCCTGAGAAGTTGAAAGGGATTAGGACAATCGACGCACCCTGCACTCCTGACGCTCCTTGGCCAACCAAGCGGCGGCCACCTGTCAAGCAAAATTGGTTAGCCTTGCAGGCCACCTCTGCCTGGCTGTTCCTTATTGCCAAACCCATCTCGAACTTGAACAGCGCAAAGTTCTTGAGCTGTGGATCATAGCAAGTCGCCTGGAAAGGCAGTGCACTAGGCATGTTATACATGAATCCAGGCCATCAATGTGTACTAATTATAGTGCTCAACTAACCCGTCATGCCAAAAGTCACACATTTACCCACCTGAATCAGTTCCAGGGCTAGATCCATTGTTCCACATGACAGCCACACAGGATTCTGGGTAATGGGGTCATGGAACTTGTCATCAGGGCAGTATTCCCTTGCGATTTTCTGCAATAGCATAAAAACATTCCTCTGCCAAGAGTATTGAGTAACAAATGAGCTTCCTATGTCTAGGTACTCACATGTGTACCATTCGCATGGCGTATTTCCTTTCTGGGCCGTCTTGGTGCAGGAGGACCTGTGATCAAATGCAGATAATGGCTAACGTCTCATGAATTATTGGAACAAGGCATCATGCTACTGCCACACATGTCCCGCATGTTCAACTTGCAACGTCCATGGCCTACATAACAACAAGCAATTTGTTGCTGCTTCTAGCACCACCCATGTCCTACCTCCACTGCCACTGTGCTTAGCACCAATCATCCGGCCGCTGCCCATGGGTGACACAGCTCCAGTGGTAGTGGCAAGGGAAGTGTCAGGGCGGGAACTGTTGCAGGGTTCAGGTCTTGGGCTGGTGTTGCTGGCTGCCTGCTGGGAGCAAGTGGCGGAGATGGGCATGCCTCCAGGACAGGAGCTGGTGCTGGTGCCGGGGTAGGGGCTGGTGTCGCTGGGAGGCTGGTGGGGGCAAGGGTAAGGGCAGGGGCAGGCGCCGGGTTAGGGCCAGGGGTGCAGGCTGAGGTATTGGCCAGGGGCAGGGCGGTTGCAGGAGGCTGGGAGCATGCGGTGGTAGGGGCTGGGGCATGCTGCGAGGAATGGGCAGGGGTGGGTGTACGTGGCGATGCCCTGGCAGGGGAGGAGGCTGAGGGCTGTTGTTGGGTCGTTGAGGCAGCAGCTGGAGACCCTGTGTACGGGTTGCGGTCCAAAATCAGGTCAACCATGCAAGGTGCTCAGTACACGAAGGTGACATGTCTTGGGGAGATACAACTTGCATGAATGAAACAACACCATAGCATGCTGCGTACCTCGCAGCACGTCCTTGTACTGTGGAGGGGAGGCCACCGGTGCTGTTGGGAACATTGCCGCCTCTGACCCAATGACCGCCATTGCAGCTTTGATGCTCGCCGTCACGTCTTGGCGCTGTTTTGTGATGTTCACACGAGACAGGTCAACCTTGTTGGCATAGCCCCTGCGTGACTCACAACACATGTGGGTTCAATTGTGCCATGCATTTGCCTGATCTTCATAACCTGTGCATATGTGTTCATCTCCTCCCTTACATGTCCAGCTGGTTGACAAAAGCGTACACCATGGCCAGGACATAGTGTGCGCAGTTGATACCGTCCGACTGCTGCTCCACGATGCCCACCTCAAACCTCCATGGGCCAGCCTTGATGCACCTAGCTGCCAACTCCGTGATCAAGGCCACTTGGTGTTGGTCCTGCATTTGAACAAGGGTTGTATCATGTTTGCAATCTATCCTTCATACGGTGAGGTGGATGCTGTGTATGACAGCTTAGGTGAGGGTCACGTACCGGTGAACCCTTCAGCATGGAGTTGAAGTACACCACCTGCATGGTGTCTGGGAAGAAGGCAAACAGGATGAAGTGATTCGTCACGAACATAGGCGCCAAGATCACCTTGCGCTCAGCCAATCTGTCATATGTGCTGCAATACGTGCTGTACGCCACCCAATCCTCCTCTGTCATGGGTGGGGCAGTTGATGACTCCCAGGTGCGCGTCAGTTTATCAAAGGCTTGGGTACGGAGGATGGTGACAAACTCCAGTGCTGGGTCCAGTCCCCCTTCGATCTGTAAGCGCACAAACAACCCAAGTCGTCCTTCACTACAGTGCTAATGAGACATTTGCATGCATGCATCAGGATGCTGTGCATGTCACCTTCATGGCGGCGCAGCACACATCCAATACTCCGCATGACACCAACCCATCTCTGCCCATGTCATCCAAGTCCTTCTGCTCAATTGTCGCTCTGAACTGCACACATGTAGAATACCGGTCAGGGTACTTGATCTATTGTTCTATCACAACTTGCATTGCTATAAGCTCTGTATGTGTGCTTCACCTTGTCCTCCTGTCCATTCAGGATCGCTGCGACACAGTCTCTTGACTGTGGAGTGTATTGGACACCCTCAATGACCTGCGTTAGATCAGGGTTACGCTTCATTCTGACCTCATCACACATGTGACACTTGTAACGTGCCAGGCACACACACCACTGGGGTTGATGTCTGTGTTGCGGGGGATGCTGAGTTCCTTGGGCGCTTGGTTGTCTGCATTTGCACAACTACATCATATCATTACATGTTGTTGGTGCGTGCATCAGGTACACCTGCATGGACAGGTAATGAATACCTGTGTCGCAGGTTGTGTTTTTCTCTTTGGTGTGTTTCCAGTCACCAAGCTACATGACACAGCTGTGACAGCCCTCACTGTGGCCAACAGCTCGGGTGTGCTCTGAATGGGCTTCTCTGCAATCACCACAACATGCGGTAGATGGGTGGCTGAGTGGCTTGGTTGCTGTGTGATTAGGTGACTTACACCCCCTGACGCTATCACCCACTGGAGTTTGAGTAAATGTCATACAGCTGCATCAAGCACTCCATGCCCTCAGGGACGCCTGCCCCATACACTCCCACGGCAGACAGGCCTGGGTAGTGTTTGGTGGCCGCGACATATCCCTTGGAGTATTCCTTCTTGCCCTCCTCTGTCAGCTGGGTCCAGGTTGCTCGTGCCTTTAAAACTTGCCTGTGTAAAAGTCTCATGCATGGTTGTGGATACTGCAGCCCCTTGTATGCTGTACTCTGCCATGTACGCCACACCTTAACACCTCCTTAGCCATCATTTCCTTGCTGGGCGGGTTGTTGCTGTTAGCGAGGTCCATGCAGCCAGCCATGAGAGCCACTATGTATTTGATCCTCTCCTGGTCCTTTGCTGGATTCTGCATTGCAAGAGGCAGGTAGTGGGTCTCAGTGCTCCTTAGTCCAACATTGATGCAACTTAATGGAACTTCTTTCACCTTCATGTCAATTATTCTCTTCACCATTGTCTCCGCCACCGACGCTAACGGGACCGTAGCGCCTGACGCACTGATTCCGGTCATATCCCCGGTGGTGAACTTTGCCGGAAATGATGGTGCCTTCGATTGAGACATTTGGAGCGATGCGGTTTATGTTCGATGGTAAGCGCTACTCGATGGTGATAGTAGCAGGCCTGAAGTTCGAAACTGTGGAACCACCATGCAAGTCTAATACAAAACACGAATACTGCATCCTCCACCTGTAGTGGTCCACTACACTACAAGAGCCGGGATTATAACTGTATACAACGGATGCGGGAACCCTCATCCCTTATGCTTCATATGTTTTGTGTGTGCAAGTGCATGGTGCAAGCGCACGAGTAGGCGCCAGGACTGCCGTACCGCCACAGAAAACTACAATGGCTCACGAGTCACGCCTTCTCAGCCTCCCCGACAATGCGTTAGCTTCAATCGCTGGTTACCTCGACCGGTACCGTCAGGGTCGTAAATTCAGCCTGGTCAGCAGGAAGTGCCACGAGGCGTGCCTCGCCTCGTGCGAATCCCTCACGCTGAACATCAACACCAAAGCCATCAACGCCCACCTCTCCACTCGCATCCAGACGGCATTGCGTCGGCGTACCCTGCCTATGGCGCTTAGGCTGACCCAAGACAAGCAACGCAGTGCATACAAGAATCGGTGCATGGTGGAGGGCGTGATAGCGATTCTGGGCTACTGTGAGGCAATCAGAAGCGTGGAGTTCCGATACGTCGACAGGCAGCCGGCGGCGAGCTATGAGCATTTGCCGGTGGGGGCATGGTTGGCGGACAGGCTGCTGCCCAACTTCCCCTTTTGTGAAACGCTCCGTTTCAGCGGTTTTGTCTGCTACTCAGCAGAGCTGGTGAATTTCCTGAGCGACAGCCTGGTTGTGAAGCACATCAAGCACCTGGACATTCGGAATGGAGGCCGCCACTGCATGACGTATGAGGGAGGCATTGCTTGGGATGGTTATGCTTTGTTCCTGACTACCTTGCACGCCTTCAAGTTGGGTCCCTTGCCCCACTCCCTACGAGAACAACCCAGCAACCTCAAGGTGGTCAACGTCACAGAGGTGCTAGTGAAAGATGTCTGGAAGCTCCCCCAGTCCATCACAGAGCTGCATATCTCTGACCTCTGTGCCATCCTCCCAGAGCTGGATCAGGCGGAATTGGCTACTGGGATTGAAGCGGTCAGGGATGGGTGGTTTGAGAAGCTGCACATTGGGCAGCTGCAGCTGTCCTTCACCAGCCTGGAAGGAGCAGGAGAGGCGTCAATAGCAGCTCTATTGCCTCTGGTAGGGTGCTATAAGAAGGTCCAGGTGGAGCTTGGGGTGCGCAATGCTAATGGCAGGTTGAGGGATGAGCAGGTGGCGCTGTCTGTGGCACCACTATTGCAGGGGTGTGCAGCTGTCCAGTTCATAAGGCTCTCAGGTCCGCTTTCCAGCCGGTGCGTGCAGGTCTTGTCAGGGATGGCCCCGGGGCTGCAGGTGGGACAACGGTTCTGGTGACCTGCAGATGCTCTTCTTGTGATGTGATGTGCTTTGCATTGGGATGAACGTTACTCAGGGTGAACATAGTCCCTCAACGTCGCCATCATTGACTTCATTAGTTCATGAGTTTCAGTGTTAACCATGAGTATCATCGACCTGCATTCATAAGTTCATAGGTATGTTGAGACCCTAACCCTGTTCTATACATGTGCTGCGAACTTGGATGCACATGTCTCATGCAAGCCATGTAAGATCTGCAGGTCATACAAGGTCCATGTCTCTGCTGGTCTCACACACGCCACATTGGATCAGATTTCTGGGGACGAGGCCGGCTGAATCATGCCATGGGCCTGGGTGCCTTGCACAGCTTCGTTGATCGCTGCAAAAGGATCCTCGTCCCCAGCCTCCCCCTCCCCAACCTCGTCCTCCCCCTCCCCAACCTCGTCCTCCCCCTCATCTTTGTCCATCTCCTTCCCCTCCATCTTCTTCTCCGTCCCGGACGCCGGCGGCTCCGCTGGTAGCAGCTGCTGGGATCCACCCATGGCGCTTGGCACCCCCTCATCTGCCGGCTGGTGGGCATGCTGGGGGGCACACTGGATGGCCTGCTGGTTGGCAGGCTGTGGAGCAAGCCCCACGCCCACGCTTGTCTGCCTCTCCACGACCTCATGCAATGAGGTCACCGCCTCAGAGATGAACGTGGCAATGAAGGCCTACAACAATGAATTGGGGGTATTATGACCATTATAAGCAAGATGGTCAGTGATGGGCAGTAGAACAAGGTGACCAGGTCACACACCTCAAGCTTGGGGAGCTTCGCTGCCAATACCCCAGGAATGGCATTGCTGACGGTGGACACCTGTAAGGCAAACAACATATCACACGATAGGATACATGATATTGACGCCTTTACCTCAAATAATATAGGATGTTTGATGTACTATTTGAGCTCATAATAGATGTGTACATGACGTGGTGCTCCATGTTTAGCCAATTGTAGCCCACGCTCACCGATACACCATGCTTCCACGCCACTTCAGCTGCTTGGGCGCTCAACAAATGCTCAATGCAGGTGGACACAGATGGCTGGGTGCCTGGCGCATTGCTGGGCTGGTCACGTGTCTTGGCTGCAGGGCTGCGCTTCACGGGCGTTCCCCCTGCATGTCACGTTGCACAATAGGTTAAGTCACTGCATTGGATGTGATCTCCCACGTGTGCCCACTCCTCCTCGACCAGCCTGCTCACCGGTCAGATTCTTTAAAGCCAAACCACGAGCATGCTCATCTTTCCATCCAGGAGGAACGTGGAGGGTGCCATGATCTTTCCTGAGTTTGGCGTATTGCTCGTAGATTCCGGCCTCTTCAGCATATTTTGGGCCGCACTCCTTGCCTGTGTTCTTTTTGATGTAGGTTTTGTGAGTGGTGCGAGCAGTAAGAACGACACTGCAAAATTCAGGAAATAACATGAAGGTTTTGGTACATAGCACAAGTGAATGCATAGCATCCCTACCTAGCACTGAGATGGACACTCACCGGCATAAGACGGCCTCCAAGCCCCCATACGTCACACACTTGGGCAGAATGCCAGCATGTTTAGCCTGGATGGCCAAGGCCACAGCACCCACTGCCGTGATCTCTGCAGCTTCCCACTTGGCATTGGGATCCTTCGTCTTCCAGGCGCAGTACTTCCCATGAGGCTCCTTGCCAATGGGAAAGAGTTGCATGCAATAAGCTCATCATGTTGTCAGATGCAACACAGTATAGGCACATTGTCTACAACATCAGCACTCACAGGCTTGACGGATCGAAAGGCGAACATGCTGGCAGCCGAATAAGCGGCCTTGTGCGCTGTGTCATATACCTGCAAAGTAGGTGACGGTGTGCAGATAGTACTTGCGTGGGTCATGACAAGGAATGGGTAGCATGCACCCACATCCACGTTCTCTTCACCAAAAGGGTTGTGAGACCTAGCTGTCTGACTCTTAGCCTTTGGCTTTGGCTTTGGCTTGGGCTTGACCGGAGCCTCTTTCTTTGTCATGCCTTTGCTCTTGGCACCGCTGTCACTAGTGCGCTTGGCCTGTGAGGATACGGGCAGCGACTTTGAGAAACATGTCACATTGTCCTAATGGAGTGGTCCATGCAACCGATAGGCGCACCTGTTTGTTGGGCCTACTCGGGGTGGCAGCTGGCTGACCTGCAGCTTCTGATAGCAACTGCATCCATGCACACGCACAACAAAGCAAACTTTTGAGGAAGAATTGGACCCAATGAAAGTGGCAAACATCAGCCTAGTTAACATCATGGTGAGTCCTACCAGTGATGGGAGAAGATGGTTGTCCTCCGCCCCCTCCTCCTCGATGTAGTCATCATCTTCCTCCCCCTCCTCCTCATCCTCCCCCTCCTCCTCCTCTTCCCCCTCATCTTCTGAACTGGAGGGTGAGGGGCTTGCAATTCGCTTGCGTATCAAGCCCTGGTCATGTCAACGTGCACATGTACTTTACAGTGGCTATCAGCAGCTCGGGTGTGCATGGACAAGTGGGTTGCATGACGGCAACATGCCTTGATCTGCTTCTTGCCTCCACTTTTCTGCAGGGGTGGAAGCAATTCCAGGCTGGCAGGTGGCGTCTGAGATGGTGCCTGTGTGTATACGGACACAACAGTGTCTAAACATGAGCCAGCAGTTACTACAGGACCACATACTGTACCTCATCATGGGCATGGGAGTAGATGACGGCCTCCACAACCTCGCCCGCTGTGGAGAACATGCCCCAATTGTTCTGTGCGCCCGAAGCCTCCCAGGCCTTGTCGTAGCGGTTGCGCCAGAGTACTCGAGCTAACCGGTTGTAGTCAACATCAGCAAACTTTTGTAAGAGGCGGACGCGGCCATCAACGTTAATTTCGACCTTGCACAGTTTGTGCTCCTCAAGTGCATTCTTTAGTGACTTTGCATCAAGGAATTTGTTTGCTGCGAAACGAGTTATTTCCTGGTTATGCAAATCACGCACAACAACATCCAGCGACATATGGCAGCGTCCGTGTTGCCCGTTCAGCAAAATGTCCGTTCAGCTAAAATGTGAGATGATTGAAGCCCCACAGGACTTGAGGGGATATTGAGGAGGCTAGGTAGGAGTCGGTCAGCAGCAGCATCAACAGTGGGTCGCGAAGGAGGAGGATGGGACGGCGATGCAAGCGATGTCCGGTTGCTGATTGATACATCGACGTCGCTTGGGCTAGTACTAGTGCGATGACGGCCCTGCCCGATGACATGCATCAGACGGCGAAGGCGGCACCAGACGGCAGAGGGGAAGCGTGCAAGCGATCGCCCCCGCCTCCGCTGTTGCCAGTGCCGGTATGCTGGACGGCATGCTGGACAGTGCTATGGGGATGGGCCCTTGCCTGGGTGCTCTCGACAACATGTCTCAATGTACGCAGGTTCGGCAACCGGGTCAATCGTATAATCAGCACATGTACGAGTTTGTGAAATGGGTCGATGTGAGGGGGACACTTGTAAATGTACACCATCTTGCAAGTCGGCATGACACCATTGTATCCTTGAATGCAGGCATATTACGGAGACAAGCTGCACAAGAGTGTGGCTGGTACTGAACCAAAAAACATGCCTGGGCCGTCAACACCATTGCAAGTACCACCCCTCAAGGTGACACATGTGTGCAAGCTTGCTAAATAGGTACTGGTGAAGGAAACACATTGTTATGCTGTGCACATGTGTGATACAGGCAGCAGCATCCTCTGACATGCCCAAAAGAGGTTGCTCAACACCACATCAGTCAGTCCCCAAGAGGACAAAGGTATGGAGTGAACTCACAGCGTGCACAGAGTTGTGACATCAATCATGTTAGTGTGTATGTGTGTCTAAATTGCATGTGTGTTGATGTTCCTCAGGTGTCTCTGGGCAGCTGCAGCAGGGAAGGGGTTGATGAGTATGTGGGAGTGAGGGGTGCAGGCGGAGGGAAAGGTCGGGATGTTAGGCTACGTGGTGTGGCTGTGGGTGGGGCAGATGAGGAGGGAGAACGCCACAGCACCCAAAGGAGGGGGGAAGGATCGGGTCAAGGCGTTGGGGGTGGGGGCCATGGTGGTGAGGGAGGCGATGAGGTTCTCAGGGGAGCCGGTGATGGGGATTACAGTGAGAGCGCTGGGGGAGCGGGCGAGGACGTTGACGGCGGGAGGGGAGGCGGGGGTGGCGGGGGAGGTGGAGGGGGAGGTGGCGGAGGAGGTGATGGGGGGGGGGGCGGAGGCGGCGGTGGAGGTGGAGGAGGTGGCGGTGGTGGTGGGGGAGGAGGAGGGGGCGTGGGAGGGGCGGCTGTTAGGGCAGCCGCCTTAGGTGGCGGTGTGGTCCATCGTCGCAAGAGCAAGGTGTCCACCATCCAGCAGCAATTGGCAGAGGGCGCGCCCTTGTTCCACAGTCCTCCAGACACGTCTTTGAGTGGTCACCTGGCATCGATCTGTGAGTACCTCGTCACCGCCTGCCCGTCAGAACAGGACGTCATGAGGGTGTTGAAGCTCATGAACAACAGCTTGGGCCCAGGCAAGACATGGCATCCTGCGACCCCACATCAGTTATATGGTGTGCTTGGAGCAGAGGAGCAAGAGGGACAACGCGTACACGTCTGCAACAACAAGGGGTGTGGAGGCCATGCCTACGAGTACCTTCCTCGGTAGGTCATATGTGATGGTGAATGTGATATCGCTTGACAAGTGTCAACCGTCTTATGTGTCCTTATCACAGGGACAAATGGAAGGATCACAAAGATGAAGTGTGCCCCAGATGTCAGACACCCCGCTTTATGAAGGGTGAGGGCACAGCCACCTGAGGCCATTGTGCTTAACACCACCACCTCCTAGCCTATCAATATCCCATGTTTTATTACACAGCGTAATGGTGTTCCGTTACACAACATGTCATACAACATACAATAGTTATATAGACGTGGTGTGATGTGTTGTGTTGGTATTGGCAGTGGGCGAATCCCTTGAGCCACGCTACTGCATCTTCATTCATGGCGTTGAGGACACGCTGAACCACCTTTTCGACAGTGAGGAGATGAAGGAGTGGTTGGCCCAGCGCCCAGAGCATCCAGAACCAGGCTCGTTTGCTGCAAGTAAGACTATGAAAGGAAGGTGTTATTCGCATCAGAGCCAATCATCACACTCACGATAAACAAGGACCGGTCGCGATTGGACCGACCATAGCTCTTTGAAAACTAGAGTAGAAGGCCGTTCGAACGGTACAAGTCTTATGTAACTCCGTGCATCCGTTGCGACGTAATTTGGCCGCGATTTTCACAACCAAGCAATCTGTGCAGATGTCGGTTATCCTTAATCTGCACAGCTGCGGGAAGTCGACATCTGCACAGATGTCGACTATTACAATCGGTGCTTGGCTGTGCAAATGTTGATACCGACATCTGTGCAGATGTTGACGGTTGCAACTGCACAGATGTCGACTATTACAAGCGGTGCTTGGCTGTGCAGATGTTGTCTATAGCATCTGCACAGATGTCGACTATTACATTCGCGGCTTGGCTGTGCAGATGTCGTGGCTGAATCTGCACAGATGTCGACGATTTCATCGACTATTACATCCGCAAAGCACATGCATTGACACCCAAACATCCAGCAAGACCTCGCTACACCCCCGCAAAACACATGTATTGACGACCCAACACCCCGCAACACCTCGCTACATCCCCGCAAAACACATGCATTGACGCTCAAACACCTCGCAACACCCCCGCTACGGGACTTGCAAGCACATGTCTCGATGCATCATCACTCCACAACACCTCAATATGGAAATGCTAAGCACATGCATTGATGCACCCAATGACCGCAACACCTCCCTACGATGTGACAAGGTAG
>JASKMD010000002.1:50000-57351 GCA_030144725.1 Haematococcus lacustris
CATCACCATCACCATCACCATCACCATCACCATCACCATCACCACACCATCACCATCACCATCACCATCACCATCACCATCACCATCACCATCACCATCACCATCACCATCACCATCACCATCACCATCACCATCACCATCACCATCACCATCACCATCACCATCACCATCACCATCACCATCACCATCACCATCACCATCACCATCACCATCACCATCACCATCACCATCACCATCACCATCACCATCACCATCACCATCACCATCACCATCACCATCACCATCACCATCACCATCACCATCACCATCACCATCACCATCACCATCACCATCACCATCACCATCACCATCACCATCACCATCACCATCACCATCACCATCCATCACCATCACCATCACCATCACCATCACCATCACCATCACCATCACCATCACCATCACCATCACCATCACCATCACCATCACCATCACCATCACCATCACCATCACCATCACCATCACCATCACCATCACCATCACCATCACCATCACCATCACCATCACCATCACCATCACCATCACCATCACCATCACCATCACCATCACCATCACCATCACCATCACCATCACCATCACCATCACCATCACCATCACCATCACCATCACCATCACCATCACCATCACCATCACCATCACCATCACCATCACCATCACCATCACCATCACCATCACCATCACCATCACCATCACCATCACCATCACCATCACCATCACACACCATCACCATCACCATCACCATCACCATCACCATCACCATCACCATCACCATCACCATCACCATCACCATCACCATCACCATCACCATCACCATCACCATCACCATCACCATCACCATCACCATCACCATCACCATCACCATCACCATCACCATCACCATCACCATCACCATCACCATCACCATCACCATCACCATCACCATCACCATCACCATCACCATCACCATCACCATCACCATCACCATCACCATCACCATCACCATCACCATCACCATCACCATCACCATCACCATCACCATCACCATCACCATCACCATCACCATCACCATCACCATCACCATCACCATCACCATCACCATCACCATCACCATCACCATCACCATCACCATCACCATCACCATCACCATCACCATCACCATCACCATCACCATCACCATCACCATCACCATCACCATCACCATCACCATCACCATCACCATCACCATCACCATCACCATCACCATCACCATCACCATCACCATCACCATCACCATCACCATCACCATCACCATCACCATCACCATCACCATCACCATCACCATCACCATCACCATCACCATCACCATCACCATCACCATCACCATCACCATCACCATCACCATCACCATCACCATCACCATCACCATCACCATCACCATCACCATCACCATCACCATCACCATCACCATCACCATCACCATCACCATCACCATCACCATCACCATCACCATCACCATCACCATCACCATCACCATCACCATCACCATCACCATCACCATCACCATCACCATCACCATCACCATCACCATCACCATCACCATCACCATCACCATCACCATCACCATCACCATCACCATCACCATCACCATCACCATCACCATCACCATCACCATCACCATCACCATCACCATCACCATCACCATCACCATCACCATCACCATCACCATCACCATCACCATCACCATCACCTCACCATCACCATCACCATCACCATCACCATCACCATCACCATCACCATCACCATCACCATCACCATCACCATCACCATCACCATCACCATCACCATCACCATCACCATCACCATCACCATCACCATCACCATCACCATCACCATCACCATCACCATCACCATCACCATCACCATCACCATCACCATCACCATCACCATCACCATCACCATCACCATCACCATCACCATCACCATCACCATCACCATCACCATCACCATCACCATCACCATCACCATCACCATCACCATCACCATCACCATCACCATCACCATCACCATCACCATCACCATCACCATCACACCATCACCATCACCATCACCATCACCATCACCATCACCATCACCATCACCATCACCATCACCATCACCATCACCATCACCATCACCATCACCATCACCATCACCATCACCATCACCATCACCATCACCATCACCATCACCATCACCATCACCATCACCATCACCATCACCATCACCATCACCATCACCATCACCATCACCATCACCATCACCATCACCATCACCATCACCATCACCATCACCATCACCATCACCATCACCATCACCATCACCATCACCATCACCATCACCATCACCATCACCATCACCATCACCATCACCATCACCATCACCATCACCATCACCATCACCATCACCATCACCATCACCATCACCATCACCATCACCATCACCATCACCATCACCATCACCATCACCATCACCATCACCATCACCATCACCATCACCATCACCATCACCATCACCATCACCATCACCATCACCATCACCATCACCATCACCATCACCATCACCATCACCATCACCATCACCATCACCATCACCATCACCATCACCATCACCATCACCATCACCATCACCATCACCATCACCATCACCATCACCATCACCATCACCATCACCATCACCATCACCATCACCATCACCATCACCATCACCATCACCATCACCATCACCATCACCATCACCATCACCATCACCATCACCATCACCATCACCATCACCATCACCATCACCATCACCATCACCAGCACCATCACCATCACCATCACCATCACCATCACCATCACCATCACCATCACCATCACCATCACCATCACCATCACCATCACCATCACCATCACCATCACCATCACCATCACCATCACCATCACCATCACCATCACCATCACCATCACCATCACCATCACCATCACCATCACCATCACCATCACCATCACCATCACCATCACCATCACCATCACCATCACCATCACCATCACCATCACCATCACCATCACCATCACCATCACCATCACCATCACCATCACCATCACCATCACCATCACCATCACCATCACCATCACCATCACCATCACCATCACCATCACCATCACCATCACCATCACCATCACCATCACCATCACCATCACCATCACCATCACCATCACCATCACCATCACCATCACCATCACCATCACCATCACCATCACCATCACCATCACCATCACCATCACCATCACCATCACCATCACCATCACCATCACCATCACCATCACCATCACCATCACCATCACCATCACCATCACCATCACCATCACCATCACCATCACCATCACCATCACCATCACCATCACCATCACCATCACCATCACCATCACCATCACCATCACCATCACCATCACCATCACCATCACCATCACCATCACCATCACCATCACCATCACCATCACCATCACCATCACCATCACCATCACCATCACCATCACCATCACCATCACCATCACCATCACCATCACATCACCATCACCATCACCATCACCATCACCATCACCATCACCATCACCATCACCATCACCATCACCATCACCATCACCATCACCATCACCATCACCATCACCATCACCATCACCATCACCATCACCATCACCATCACCATCACCATCACCATCACCATCACCATCACCATCACCATCACCATCACCATCACCATCACCATCACCATCACCATCACCATCACCATCACCATCACCATCACCATCACCATCACCATCACCATCACCATCACCATCACCATCACCATCACCATCACCATCACCATCACCATCACCATCACCATCACCATCACCATCACCATCACCATCACCATCACCATCACCATCACCATCACCATCACCATCACCATCACCATCACCATCACCATCACCATCACCATCACCATCACCATCACCATCACCATCACCATCACCATCACCATCACCATCACCATCACCATCACCATCACCATCACCATCACCATCACCATCACCATCACCATCACCATCACCATCACCATCACCATCACCATCACCATCACCATCACCATCACCAGCACCATCACCATCACCATCACCATCACCATCACCATCACCATCACCATCACCATCACCATCACCATCACCATCACCATCACCATCACCATCACCATCACCATCACCATCACCATCACCATCACCATCACCATCACCATCACCATCACCATCACCATCACCATCACCATCACCATCACCATCACCATCACCATCACCATCACCATCACCATCACCATCACCATCACCATCACCATCACCATCACCATCACCATCACCATCACCATCACACCATCACCATCACCATCACCATCACCACCATCACCATCACCATCACCATCACCATCACCATCACCATCACCATCACCATCACCATCACCATCACCATCACCATCACCATCACCATCACCATCACCATCACCATCACCATCACCCATCACCATCACCATCACCATCACCATCACCATCACCATCACCATCACCATCACCATCACCATCACCATCACCATCACCATCACCATCACCATCACCATCACCATCACCATCACCATCACCATCACCATCACCATCACCCATCACCATCACCATCACCATCACCATCACCATCACCATCACCATCACCATCACCATCACCATCACCATCACCATCACCATCACCATCACCATCACCATCACCATCACCATCACCATCACCATCACCATCACCATCACCATCACCATCACCATCACCATCACCATCACCATCACCATCACCATCACCATCACCATCACCATCACCATCACCATCACCATCACCATCACCCATCACCATCACCATCACCATCACCATCACCATCACCATCACCATCACCATCACCATCACCATCACCATCACCATCACCATCACCATCACCATCACCATCACCATCACCATCACCATCACCATCACCATCACCATCACCATCACCATCACCATCACCATCACCATCACCATCACCATCACCATCACCATCACCATCACCATCACCATCACCATCACCATCACCATCACCATCACCATCACCATCACCATCACCATCACCATCACCATCACCATCACCATCACCATCACCATCACCATCACCATCACCATCACCATCACCATCACCATCACCATCACCATCACCATCACCATCACCATCACCATCACCATCACCATCACCATCACCATCACCATCACCATCACCATCACCCATCACCATCACCATCACCATCACCATCACCATCACCATCACCATCACCATCACCATCACCATCACCATCACCATCACCATCACCATCACCATCACCATCACCATCACCATCACCATCACCATCACCATCACCATCACCATCACCATCAACCATCACCATCACCATCACCATCACCATCACCATCACCATCACCATCACCATCACCATCACCATCACCATCACCATCACCATCACCACACCATCACCATCACCATCACCATCACCATCACCATCACCATCACCATCACCATCACCATCACCATCACCATCACCATCACCATCACCATCACCATCACCATCACCATCACCATCACCATCACCATCACCATCACCATCACCATCACCATCACCATCACCATCACCATCACCATCACCATCACCATCACCATCACCATCACCATCACCATCACCATCACCATCACCATCACCATCACCATCACCATCACCATCACCATCACCATCACCATCACCATCACCATCACCATCACCATCACCATCACCATCACCATCACCATCACCAACACCATCACCATCACCATCACCATCACCATCACCATCACCATCACCATCACCATCACCATCACCAATCACCATCACCATCACCATCACCATCACCATCACCATCACCATCACCATCACCATCACCATCACCATCACCATCACCATCACCATCACCATCACCATCACCATCACCATCACCATCACCATCAACCATCACCATCACCATCACCATCACCATCACCATCACCATCACCATCACCATCACCATCACCATCACCATCACCATCACCATCACCCATCACCATCACCATCACCATCACCATCACCATCACCATCACCATCACCATCACCATCACCATCACCATCACCATCACCATCACCATCACCATCACCATCACCATCACCATCACCATCACCATCACCATCACCATCACCATCACCATCACCATCACCATCACCATCACCATCACCATCACCATCACCATCACCATCACCATCACCATCACCATCACCATCACCATCACCATCACCATCACCATCACCATCACCATCACCATCACCCTCACCATCACCATCACCATCACCATCACCATCACCATCACCATCACCATCACCATCACCATCACCATCACCATCACCATCACCATCACCATCACACCATCACCATCACCATCACCATCACCATCACCATCACCATCACCATCACCATCACCATCCCACCCATCACCATCACCATCACCATCACCATCACCATCACCATCACCATCACCATCACCATCACCATCACCATCACCATCACCATCACCATCACCATCACCATCACCATCACCATCACCATCACCATCACCATCACCATCACCATCACCATCACCATCACCATCACCATCACCATCACCATCACCATCACCATCACCATCACCATCACCATCACCATCACCATCACCATCACCATCACCATCACCATCACCATCACCATCACCATCACCATCACCATCACCATCACCATCACCATCACCATCACCATCACCATCACCATCACCATCACCACACCATCACCATCACCATCACCATCACCATCACCATCACCATCACCATCACCATCACCATCACCATCACCATCACCATCACCATCACCATCACCATCACCATCACCATCACCATCACCATCACCATCACCATCACCATCACCATCACCATCACCATCACCATCACCATCACCATCACCATCACCATCACCATCACCATCACCATCACCATCCCTCACCATCACCATCACCATCACCATCACCATCACCATCACCATCACCATCACCATCACCATCACCATCACCATCACCATCACCATCACCATCACCATCACCATCACCATCACCATCACCATCACCATCACCATCACCCATCACCATCACCATCACCATCACCATCACCATCACCATCACCATCACCATCACATCACCCATCACCATCACCAT
>JASKMD010000002.1:57851-108651 GCA_030144725.1 Haematococcus lacustris
CTCTCTCTCTTCTCCCCGGCCCTTTGCTCCCTTCATCCTTCCTGTCAGTGAGTTGCTACTGATGGCTACAGGTAAGGAGTGAATGGCTAGCCCACTGTCTTTCAGTGTCCCTCATTACCCTTTCCTTATTGCTAGTACGCCATGTGTTTGCTGCAGGTCCGACGGTCTCACCTAGTACCCTGAGCCCCTCTCCCTTCCCTTTCCCCCACACCCCACCCTCCTACCCTACCCTCACCCTACCGCCACCCCACCCCACCCCCACCCCACCCCTACCCTTATCACCCTCTTCTCTCCGCCCTTTCACTCCCTACCTCCTTTCTGCTAGTGAGTGGCTACAAGCTACAAGTAATGGGTGGCTTCATTTGACTTGTGGCTACAGGTAAGGAATGAGTGGCTACCAGCATGTGGCTAGCACCCGTTTCCTAGCTTGATCTCCTAACCCACGTGCACGCCCCTTGGCTGCAGGTCTAATGGGCACCTCCCCTCCCTACCCCACGTCCCTTTACAACCACCACCTCCCAGATTGTCAATACACTTCCCCCCGCCTCCCCTCCCTGCCTTCCCTCGATCCTTCCCTCCTCGATCCTCCTCCCTTCTCCCCATCACCTCCCAAGCAACCTCCCCCCTTCTCCCTGTCACCTCCCCCTGACATCCCAGCCCCCTCCCTTACCCAAGCAGCCAGAAGAGAGACCACCCCACCCTTGACGCTCCACCCTACTCTGGTGGGATGATCAGCCAACAACGCCGCTCAACCCGTGTGGCATAGAGGGCAGCTGCCGCCCCCCAAGAGCAAGCCCAGCCCCAGACATGCAAAGCCAAGTCACATCATTGACGTGGTCTGGGGTTTGCAGGTTGTGTGACGACTACAACAGTAGTGCAATAGCAACGATGAATGAAGTGGCATAAGGCTGACGATAGTGCAGTGGATGCTGTGGGTCACACCCTAGCCATAGGTCACACTTTGGTCATAGGTTACAAACTGGCCATGGGTCACACACTGCATATGGTCATGCGTGCTGCAGGATATGAGAACATGATGACCATCTTTCTGAACGTCCCGTACATTGGATCAGCACTGAACAACCTGAACACTAACACTGAACGCACTGAATACAAGCACTGAAGACACTGAACATAGCACGGAACACACTGAACACAAGCACTCAACACACTGAACACAAGCACTGAACGCACTGAACACAAGCACTGAACACACTGAACACTAAACTGAACACACTGAACCCTAGCACTGAATGCACTGAACCATGCACTGAAAACACTGAACCATGCACTGAAAACACTGAACAATGCACTGAACGCACTGAACCCTAGCACTGAACGCACTGAACCATGCACTGAAAGCACTGAACCATGCACTGAACACACTGAACCATGCACTGAAAACACTGAACCATGCACTGAACACACTGAACCTCGAGCACTGAATGACACTGAACCATGCACTGAAAACACTGAACCATGCACTGAACACACTGAACCCATGCACTGAACAGCACTGAACCATGCACTGAACGACACTGAACCCTAGCACTGAACGCACTGAACCCATGCACTGAACGCACTGAACCCATGCACTGAACACACTGAACCATGCACTGAGAACACTGAACCATGCACTGAACACACTGAACCCTAGCACTGAATGCACTGAACCATGCACTGAACACACTGAACCATGCACTGAAAACACTGAACCATGCACTGAACACACTGAACCCTAGCACTGAATGCACTGAACACACTGAACCATGCACTGAACGCATTGAACCATGCACTGAACACACTGAACCCTAGCACTGAACGCACTGAACATCAGCACTGAACACACTAAACCCTAGCACTGAACGCACTGAACCATGCACTGAATGCACTGAACCCATGCACTGAACACACTGAACCCATGCACTGAAGACAATGAACCATGCACTGAAAACACTGAACAATGCACTGAACACACTGAACCCTAGCACTAAATGCACTGAACCATGCACTGAAGACACTGAACCATGCACTGAACACACTGAACCCATGCACTGAATGCACTGAACCATGCACTGAAGACACTGAACCATGCACTGAATGCACTGAACCCATGCACTGAACACACTGAACCCATGCACTGAACACACTGAACCATGCACTGAGAACACTGAACCATGCACTGAACACACTGAACCCTAGCACTGAATGCACTGAACCATGCACTGAACACACTGAACCATGCACTGAAAACACTGAACCATGCACTGAACACACTGAACCCTAGCACTGAATGCACTGAACACACTGAACCATGCACTGAACGCATTGAACCATGCACTGAACACACTGAACCCTAGCACTGAACGCACTGAACATCAGCACTGAACACACTGAACCCTTGCACTGAACGCACTGAACCATGCACTGAATGCACTGAACCCATGCACTGAACACACTGAACCCATGCACTGAAGACACTGAACCATGCACTGAAAACACTGAACCATGCACTGAACACACTGAACCATGCACTGAAAACACTGAACCATGCACTGAACACACTGAACCCTAGCACTGAATGCACTGAACCATGCACTGAACACACTGAACCATGCACTAAACGCACTGAACCATGCACTGAACACACTGAACCCTAGCACTGAACGCACGGAACATCAGCACTGAACACACTGATCCCTAGCACTGAACGCACTGAACCATGCACTGAATGCACTGAACCATGCACTGAAGACACTGAACCATGCACTGAACACACTGAACCCATGCACTGAATGCACTGAACCATGCACTGAAGACACTGAACCATGCACTGAATGCACTGAACCCATGCACTGAACACACTGAACCCATGCACTGAACACACTGAACCATGCACTGAGAACACTAAACCATGCACTGAACACACTGAACCCTAGCACTGAATGCACTGAACCATGCACTGAACACACTGAACCCTAGCACTGAACACACTGAACCCTAGCACTGAACACACTGAACCCTAGCACTGAACACACTGAACCCTAGCACTGAATACACTGAACAAAACGCCACGGATCACTGAGCTCCAGCCTTTGATTTTTTGGGCCTGATTCCTTTTGGGTTGGATTGTTTACATCACAAGCTACCAATACTAGCACAAAAACTTCGCTCTGTTTTCTCTGACCGCAGACGCATCAACGAGGTCGTTCGAGCACGGCGTGTGAAGTTGCACGCCGAGGCGAGCCGAACGAGTACCGCATCGTGGACCCTGGACCTTGGACCTGGACGCCGAAGACAATGGCGCGCCTGTTTGCCTGCCTGTGCCTGTGCTATATTCTGATGGGGACCTCTGCTCCCCCACTGGTCCAATGCGGCTATGCTAACGGGATTGCGGGCCTTCGGCTGCAATCGTCTGAGTATACAAACGCGGCGGGTCCAACCAGTGGGTCCTGGAGCATGTTCACCTTTGACCCACTGGCCACAAAACGGGAAAGAGATGGGTTCCAAATGCTGCCCAGATGCGATGTCTGCAACAGGTGCAACGACGTGGAACAGGCGGTGCTAAAACTCTCTCAGACGCCAACGACAGAAAAGATGAACAGGTGGAGTGGTGCCGATATCCAGACAGCCAGTTCGGTCGCAATCGACAGCTCAAGTAGCAAACGGCAGCCGAGACCAGCCCTTGTCACAGATCAATTACCAGGCAACAGAAGGACTAGCCAAGCCAACAATAGTGAGCAATCTGAGCACACCCCCTGGCAAGTTTTACCAAGAATCCAAACCTGCGACGCCGTTGCTGACATGATGATGCGCTACAGCAGGCACTCTGCTAGGCAGGCTAAAGCCCACAGTGGAGAACCACCTGACACCCCCCAGGCTCAGCCAAGGACCCATACATGGAAGGCTGGTACACACGCTAGGGGGTGCCACAGGCATGTTATTGGCTGTGATGCTGAGCCACCTGGCACCCCCCTGCAGACACAATCTACACACGTGATGGCATACTGTACTAAGCACATGACCAGCCATGCTTCTACCAGCTGTGCTAAGCCACCTGACACCCCCTGCTTTGGCTCTTACACCTCGCCAGACCTGGCGTCCGTAGGTACATCTGAACGCTACAAGCTCACGGCACCAGCCTGGCATGACCAGCCGCCTGACACAATGACACAGGTTTCACACGCTGATGCGCAGGCTGACAAGAGACATGCACCGCAACTGCACCACCACCTGCCAGTCTTCTCTCATGTAGCCTTGCATGACCAATCCTGTGACACGGTTATGCAAACTATACATGCTGATGCGCAGGCTGACGTTAAACATGAGGCTCAGCATTACCACCACCTGCCAGCCTCAGCTGCTACAGCCCGGCATGACGAACCACTTGACACAACAATGCTAGCTGACATGCAGGCTGACAATAGACATGGCGCCCAGCCTCACTACCACCTGCCAGCCCCGACCACTTCAGCCTTGCAGGACCAGCTGGCTGTCACTGAGATGCTAACTAACCATGCTGACATGCAGGCTGACAATAGACATGGCGCCCAGCCTCACTACCACCTGCCAGCCCCGACCACTTCAGCCTTGCAGGACCAGCTGGCTGTCACAGAGATGCTAACTAACCATGCTGACATGCAGGCTGACAATAGACATGGCGCCCAGCCTCACTACCACCTGCCAGCCCCGACCACTTCAGCCTTGCAGGACCAGCTGGCTGTCACAGAGATGCTAACTAACCATGCTGACATGCAGGCTGAAAATAGACATGGCGCCCAGCCTCACTACCACCTGCCAGCCCCAACCGCTACAGCCATGCATGACCAACTGGCTGTCACAGAGATGCCAACCAACCATGCTGATGTGCAGGCAGCCAATAGACATACACCTCAGCACTGCCACCACCTGCCAGCTATGAATGCTGCACACCGGCATAACCAGACATCTGACACAACTATGCAAACTGCGGATGCTGATGTGCAGGCCGCACAGAGCCATGCTACTCAGCTGCACCACCACCTGCCAGCCTCAGCTGCGGCAGCCTGGCATGAACAGCCTTATGACACAGCCATGCTAGCTACACATGCTGATGCGCAAAAGCCTTACCACCACCTGCAAAGCCTTACCACCACCACTTGCAAAGCCTTACCACCACCACCTGCAAAGCCTTACCACCACCTGCCAGCTCTGACTGTCATACCCAATACCCTCTGCCCACCAACAACCACAACCCACATCACCAACAACCACAACCCACATCACCACAACCACAACCCACATTACCAAGAACCACAACCCTCTGTTCACCAGCAACCACAACCCACACACATTGGGACAACCATTAAACAACATAACAGGCTAATGGACATGCTCATGCTCTATGTTATATGCACGCACCTGCTGAACACACTCTACCAACGCATAAGCCACCCCTTGCAGCCCACAATTAAGGATTCCAAACGTTGCTTTAGGAAACACAAGAAACGAATCGCCCGTATCAGAGCGACGGTTAGGACCATTTGTTACAATCTCATGGCAGGGATAGACGGCACCCAAGCATCCTCTTGTGCCCTCTGCAAGCTGGCCGACAGGTTTTACCTCTCTACGCATGGAGCCAACAGCAGCCATCCTTACACAGTTAGCCAGTTTAACAGCACACTGCATGTCTACTGCACCTACCAGATAGCAGCTAATAGAAATGGAAGAGACAATACCCCATGCACCATGGACCCCTTCTCTGCCGCCCGGGCTGTCTACTTGGCCTGGCTACTGCTAGCCGCTGGGGATGTTGAAGCTAACCCCGGCCCAGCCCACTGTGAGGAGCATCACTCAGGAGCCAACCCCAACCCCCTTTATTTCGAAGTACAAATAGATCGCAACTGTCAAGCCCACTCCCTTAACAATGCAGCTGGCAAGCATTGGGTGAAACCTAATGACCTTCACACTTTTTGGAAAGCCTGGCAACATAGACTTCACGACGCAGGCGACAGGAAGGCGTGGTTAATTGCACGTGGCGACGGAGGTGCACTTAGCGACGAGGTCATCCACCTCTACCTTCAAACACACTACGGCCTGACTCTTACAAGCGTCGCCCAACTACACACCGCAGAGGACTGGAGCGACGACAAGCTTGACGCATTGGCGATGAAGTACGCCACCCTTAACTTCTTATGTAAAACGAACGGCCACAGCATGGCAATTAGAAAACTTGGCGGCCATTGGAAGCTCCTAGACTCCAATAACCCCAGTAAAGCAGCTATACCAATTCACGAGTTGTCGCCTCTCTACAGAACAACCTTCCACGAGATATTCGTCATTGCACCAGACCCAGCAGCTACACCGACACAAACCATAGCCCTAAGACGAGAAGGTGTATGCCACATCATAAGTCATAAGGAAGACAACATACCCAGGTGCACATTGCCAAACCGACCCCAGCCCCCATACATGGAGTGTCAACATGATAACTGCTGCCTCGTACATGCCTTCAACATGGCCATGGGAGTCAAGCTGATAGACCACCAAGCAGTCATTAGACATTGTAAGAACCTGGCGGACCACATGCAACAACTAGCACAACAAGCCCGAGGCATGGGGCTTGCAGTGAGGGCATTGCACACAAGCCATATCTACGACAAAGAAGGCAAGTTCTCATTAGACACACTGAACCACTACCTCCACCGCACACATCATAATACCTATCTACACCCCGCCACCCAACCCCTCCCCCGAGGCAGCATCACACCCGGTAAAATCCTTGGTGCAATAACAGACACAGGTGCAACATGCACAAGCGCAATCATCCTCCTCTCTTGTAGCGATGGCAAAGACATCGGCCATGCGACTGCTATAAGGCACACCTCACAAGGATGGCTCTGGCTGGACTCGCTACGCCACGCACCACAACCGCTCAACACGCCCCTTGACTGGCATCGCCTACAGGGCAGCCTGCTGACCATCACTACAGGCAACGTAGAGCACACAACATTTGTCCGTAGAGAGATATGGCTAGCAGACCCCCAGGCAGGCTACACACCTCAAGACCTAGCCGCACACCTTGCCGACCACACGACCCCTATAGACCTCACTACCATGACAGAAGCACATCAGACCAGAGCCATGCCTGCTCCTAATACCGCCCTGAACCATAGATCCAAGAGAACCAACCCCGCGAACCCTACAACCAAACATACCAAACGCAGACAGGCACCCCCACCCCCAGCTCCAGCCCCAACCCCAACCCCAACCCCAACCCCAACCCCAACCCCAACCCCAACCCCAACCCCAACCCCAACCCCAACCCCAACCCCAACCCTTCGCCTCAACCCATCCCCACCCCTGGCAGCAGAGCCACCCCCCCCCAGCAGGCCCATGCAACAAGTGCCCCCCATGACAAAGAAGCGCCGCCCAACCAGAGTTACCACCCACGACCACAGCACCAAGCGCCAAATTCGCATTACCAACTTCCTCTCCCCGAAGACTCCCTCCGAGCCAGGTCCCACGCCCAGCACCAACCCCCACAACAACGCCTGTATAGGCCAGCCTGCCATCACAACGGAACCAACAACCACACTTGACCCCAAACCCATACCCATGCTCAGCAACCTCACAATCAGCACACTCAACACACAAGGCCTCTACACAAAGAGACAAGACGTCATAGAGCTGATTCTGGACGACAACCCAGACATCTTAGTACTCACAGAGACCAAGATAGGCAGGAAGAGCAAGATGGCCCCAAGATGGCTGCAAACAATGTTACGTGACTACACCTGGTGGCACAGCCACCACCACACCGCAGGTACCATCCTAGCTGTCAAGCGCTCTATAGCTGTGGCAACCACAGCCAAAGCAAACACCGCTGACACTGCTGGGAGACTGGTCACAGCCACCCTGCAGCCCACAAACTCCACGCCAGTCATCCTGATAGGTACCTACTGGCCATCAGGACACAGCGCAGCAGCGTCCTCAGCCCGCCGCGCCATGCAAGACACCATAACAACACTCCTAAATGCACACAGATCACACCTCCCCCTAATGATAGGAGACATGAATGCCACCTGGCGGCCCAATGACAGGAGCAGCAACACCACCTACCCGCAGGACATGGAGTACTAGGGCCTTCTTGCACTCCCAGAACCTGCAGCCAGTGCAACAAGAAGATAGAAAAGCCACACACAGGCAATGGAAGGAGGCAGGCGAAACAGGCCAGCCACAAAGTACTGACAGCCGCATTGATGACATCCTCACACGCAACAGCCCCGCAAAACTACGGCTGCTAGCCTGCGCAAGCAAATGGGGAGGCGGGCTCAGCGACCACCTACCCCTTACTATGGCCCTAGATATCACGTCCACTGGCCTCAACATACCTGCCATACCCACATTGCCGACCTTAAGACAGACCTGCAAAAAAGCGCTCACAACTCCAGTCAGCAAAGAAGACCAGGAGAAGTTCAAGCAAGCCTGCCAAGACACGAACAACAACATTCCACAACTCCTAGCACGCCTGCAATTGACCCTGAGACCTGCTAAAACAGCGGCACAAGCACACTATGCAGCCATCACCAACAGTTGCGCCAAATCTATCCAGCAACTAACCCACATCGATGGAACCAGTGCACCAATAGTTGTGAATGAGCTGGCCACCCATATGCACAATCTCCTGGACAAATGCCTCAAGGTGGCAATAGAAAACTGCCAAACCAAAACCCATAATGCCACAGGTCAACACTACCGGCTGCGAGGCTGCAACAAACTCAGAAGCCACAAGCGGCACACCCACCTATGGATCAAGCATGCACAGCACCACCTGAGTGACTACAGGGGAAGCACCATCACCGACGCACTAACACATGTGCCTCCCCTCCCCTCCTGCAAAGTACCTACAGCGGCCAAGCAGACAGCACTAGACATCATACGGATGTACCACAAAGACGGTACCCCTCTCCACACTGCCCTAAAACTAGCCTACAAACACACAAAAACAGACCTACATTCCTATGACAAAGAGCAGGCAGCTATCCATGCTGACAGATACAGAGCAGCTGCCCAGAAGCTCATTCACACCAAACCAAGGGTAGCAAACAAGGCCATCTTCCAACCATCGAGCAAACGCCACACCATCACAGCCCTACACGATGACAGAACTGGTGCGCTGGCAACAGACCCCACACAACTTGTCCAGGTAGCTGACCGCTACTTTACGCGAACGTGGGCCGCCACAGGTAGCAAATCAGGGACATACCTACCAGAACACTGCCCTAGAAAGGCACCTTGGGAGCAGCCCAATGCCATTGACCGCTTCACACTCAAGACGGGCGCCACCCAGCGAGAAGAGCCAGACCTGGAAGGCAACAGAGCAAAGAGGGCGTGGCTTAACTCCACGATCCAGGACACCGCAACCTTCCACACATGCCTAAAACAGCTGAGCAGCGGCAAAGCACCAGGACCAGATGACATACCTAACGAACTACTGAAAATGCTACCGGACGAAATCACGACCGCCATACACGACATGTTCACAGTCCTATGGGCGACAGGCCTCACCCCCACCGGATGGAAGACTAGCAACACTGTGCTCATCTACAAAAACAAGGGGTCCGAGACTGACCTAGCCAACTACAGACCCATCGGCCTTGCCAACACCCTCTACAAACTATGGACACGTATGATCACAGTGGCACTATACGAGTATGCTGAACAACACAACGTCCTTAGTAGCTGCCAAGCAGGCTTCCGCCGGCACCAAGACACTATGACCCAACTGCAAAGCCTAGTCATGGCCCTCGAAGACGCCAAGATAGGCCAACAAGACATCTACGCACTCATCGTAGACTTTACCTCTGCCTTAAACACCACCGATCAGGATAAGACACTCTGGATCATGTATGACCTGGGCTTTCCCACAGACGCCATTGAGGCAGTAAAAGATCTCTACACCGGAGCGAGCAGCACAGTACACTCGTGCAAATTAAGGCCTGGCTGGCTTGAAAAACCTGAGAGTTGGGGTTTGAAACTTGGTATGTGGGCTGCTGTGACCTAGGGGATGACAAGACTCTCTTGGGCCAAAGTGTAATTCTCACTCGGTGTCGAGTTGCTGGGCCAGGTGTGGGGCTGAGACCCTGATTTTGGCTAAGGGAGTTGGCACCGTGTGACCAAAGTGACTTTCCATTAAATGTGAGTATGAGCGATTGTAGAGGGTGGTTACTGCTGCCCAACCTAGTAAGTGGCATGCAAAACGTCCAAGCCAGTGATGAGCTATGGCCCGTGTCCTAGGACCCTGCGCCGGGTCCTAGCGTCACCGTGGTCGCAGGACCCGGCGCAGGGTCCTGGCGACCCTGTGCAGGGTCCTAGTGACAAGACCTTGTTAGGAAACCTTACGGCCTTGTGTGCCAGGACC
The DNA here is from genome assembly GCA_030144725.1 of Haematococcus lacustris. NCBI lineage: Eukaryota > Viridiplantae > Chlorophyta > Chlorophyceae > Chlamydomonadales > Haematococcaceae > Haematococcus > Haematococcus lacustris. The sequence goes on from JASKMD010000002.1 coordinate 68,254, forward strand.
CTGTTGGGCTTCCTGCAGACCCTGTTCTTGGTCCTGCAGACCCTGTTTGGCCTCTTTCCAACCCTTGGTGCCAGGACCCTGTGCAGGGTCCTACGACCATGATGACCCTAGGACCCTGTGCCGGGTCCTGCTGACCCTGTGCAGGGTCCTGAAACCCTGTGCAGGGTCCTGCTGACCCTGTGTGCCAGGACCCTGTGCAGGGTCCTACGACCATGATGACGCTAAGACCCTGTGCAGGGTCCTGTTGACCCTGTGCAGGGTCCTGGCGACCCTGTGCAGGGTCCTGCTGACTCAGTGTACATATACCCTTTGCTGGGTCCTACTACCATGATGACGCTAGGACCCTGTACAGGGTCCTGGAAACCCGGTGCAGGGTCCTGAAAACCCTGCACAGGGTCCTGGGAACCTTGTGATGTAGCATGTTACCCCGTGTGCCCTATTCCTTTGTAGGGCCTAACCGACCCTGAGCATGTTCCTGGCGACCCTGTGACGCAATCCTCAACATGTATATCCGGGCCTGTTAGGCATGATATCAATGATCATGAATTCCCGTCAGTGATATTATAACATGCATGCATGCGTATTGCAACCTCAATCATGCTCACTGATATTGTCTGTTTGATGATGTCGTACTCCTATCATGGGAGGACTGTTGTTCAGATCCCATCAGAAGGCTCATATGGCACCGTGTCTGGCACCATCTTGCCAGCCTGCCCCCTCCTGTTCCATTCCCCTGTCTGGGGTGTGATGGTCCCCCCCTGTGTTGGCTGGAAGAGCCCTTCGAACACTGGGCCAAGCTGGGACATATTGACTGTAGTGTTGTCAGCTGGCTGGCCAGTCTTGCCAAAGCCATACAGTCTGGCGCCGCATGAGTCTGGCCTGCCCGCTGTCCCTGCATGCACGGTGTTGCCTCGGAACAGCACCAGCTGGCCCGCCTTCACCTTAACGAGGGTGCCCTCCCGCAGCAGTGCGTGGGTGGCTATGGCTTTCAGGGTAGTCAAGTCCGGATTGCCGTTCTTGTAGTATGGCGCTGCCTCCTCCATGAGCAAATGGCTGTACATGTAGGCAACCAAGTCGAAGTCCTGGCATGCCAACAGGAAGACAAAGCCGTCGTCCTGGCTTGACGCCATTGGCTTGAAGTCTGTGTGGGGTGCCTGGGGAAGGGCTGCATGCTGCGCTGGCTCAATGAGCATTTCTTGCTCGTCACCCTCCCCTACCATCTTCCTTTTGTTGACTGGGTCGTTGATGATTGATGCCAAGGCATTGATAGGCCTGCCCAGCAGCTTCCCCAAGACTGGTAGCAAGCGCGTGAAGTACTCTGTCAGGGCTGCTTTGTGCTTGTCTACCTGCATGTAACACACATATGAATATGGTCTGAAGTGATTGGTAATTGGTGTGACTGTTTATTATTATGTATATGCTGCTTTGCATCTGGTGTGCGTGCTACTACTCAAATCCTGTCACGTCTCACCTCGGCTTTCTGCTCATCCGTCAGTTGGTCGTTGATAGCTTTTGTGTCAGCGTTGTTGAGGGTTCTGAAGGTCAGGTCCAGCTTGCCTGAGGGTGACTTGGCCAACAGCACCTGCAGCCTCTGGCCTGTTCCATACTGTGTGATGTACTGCGTGCGTTGCTCCGGGATTTGTTCAGGTCGCACTGAGCTGAAAATCAAGCTGCAGTATACCCGGGTGATGTAGATGATGGCCACTACCACATCCACCCCTGGAAGGGCGTTCTGTGGCAGCTGATACACTGTGAGCCCTGCGGCCATCGCTTCGTTCCTGCATGGAGCCTCGTGGCCTGGCATGAAGACCTTGCCAGGGTATGCCTTGTACGGCGGCTGCTGGAACACTTTGCCCTGCACGTGCATAAGGTGTGCTTGCATTGAGTGCTTGACTGCTTTGAGTGCATGTAGTGCTTGGGTTGCCATTAACTCACCCGCGTGTTCATGGGGAAGTTCCAAGCTTGCTTCGGCTGTAGGAACACTTCTGTGCCAGCCTGCATGAACGCACTGTAGAGAAATGTAAAGATCTTTTTAATCATTCGTTCTGAAGGGACCGTGGGTGCCGAAGACTATTGCGTGTGCTGTAAACCCAGCGCAGGGTATTGGCAACCCTGTGCAGGGTCCCAGTGACCCTGTGCAGGGTCCTAGCGTTTCGTTTTCGTTTCGTCCTAGCGTTTCGTATTCGTTCTGCAGCTCAGTGCTGGCCGTCATCAACGGGGGGAAGCACCAGTCTCACCTGACAGGCTACGTGAAAGCCATCTGCCAGGAAGTCAGTAAGCACATCGAGGGCCCGGGTGACCTGGGTGTGATAGTGGAGCCACACCCAGGCCCAGGTGTTGATGGTGTGGCTCCCGCCCGTGTTGAGCCTGTCCGCATCCTGGGAGTCCCTGTGGTATCGATCGCTGATACCCCAGCCACGTGAGTGAGACAAAGGCCAACAGGTTGCACCTACAAATGGTTCCACCACCTCCCAGTCCAATCTATCCCTTTACAACTTGTACCCTGCCATGCACCATCCAATAACATATTACAACCATTAAGGACAATTGCGTGATTGTGTGCATGCAGAGCCACCTTGACCAGGGGCATGGGCCACAGCGCCCACAAGATGTGCTACAACTGCAACATCAGCAAGCCCCCCAACCCCCCTACCGAGAAGGCGCCCCTTGGCTACGACTCGCCAACGCTGCAGACCCTACCAGGCTCCAACCGGGAGGTATGGAACACTTGACAACCTCGACAGCATGTGCTGTAGAAATCAGACACGAGGATCCCTAGGCACACACCATCCTTGCTTGCCATGGCGGACTGCAGGAGTATGTGCTCGTCTATGACGTGCGCATGAAGTTCACCCACGAGCAGATCATGGACCGTGGTGCCCCCTTCATCCATGGGTGGTCCCAAGGCGACCCTAGGGTGGTGGGCTGCCACGCCCAGCCCCTCCTGCCCAGGCTGCTGAGACACCTGGACGCCCGGTTAGCCCACCTGGCGCCTGTGTACCACAGCTTCATGTATGGCTTGCTGAAGCACCAGCTGGAGTGGTTCATGAGTGCAGATGGCCTTCACATTGATGTGCGGCGTGAGATAGTGAAGCGTGGAGCAGCCATTCAATCCCCCTCTGACTTGGGACGGGACCTGGGAGACATTGCCAACCGCACGTAAGCCATAAGCATGATGTGCAGAATGTCATAATCACATCGCAACTGACAGGCAAGGATGCTGACAATGCAAGGTGCATGTCATGACACGCTTATAAGTGCACTGGTGCTGCAATGCCCATGTCATCATGCAGTGGATGGCGCATGGAGGACTACAAGCACTGGTATGTGCACTTCTCACCCATCGTGTTCCGGGGCAACCTTTTGCCAGAGCCCTACCGTGGGTTGTGGACAGCCTTGGAGGGCGCTATGCTGCACTACTTGACACCAGGTAATATACACACCAGGGTTCGACAGTTGGTGATACCTGGTCTAAGGGCGCCCTTAACTGATGTCAGGGTAAACTACGGGGACCCTTTTACACTGTTCATACCCCAAAAAATTTCGCCGGCCTGCGGCCGGCTTGAAAGAGGCATGTTAGCTTACTGCAGCTAACAAGGAGGCTTCAAAGGTGTCCTCTGGGACACCACCTGCCTCCATGCCAAACAAGGCCTCATCCACTTCATCACTTGACTCATGCTCGCACTCTTCTTGCTCGCTCTCTTCCCCCCATAAAGATTCTACCTCCTCCATATCCCCTTCTAGGTCTAGTGGCACATTAGGCTGCTCCACTTCAAGTGGTAGTGCCGCTTCAGATAGAGCTGCTAGGATGCCCTCGGGCTTCCCCGCTGCCTTTAACTTCAAAATCTCATCCATAGCACTCGCTGCATGTGCAATCAAAGCCTCTTCCTTTTGGTAGCTGTGCTTGCTGGGCCCAATGAGCCTAATGCGCATGAGAGAGTCAACAGTGGCCAGCTTCAACCGGTTTGTGAGCCGGTGCTTGATGATGCGGTGGATGCTAAAGCCTCTCTCAACCACTGCAGTTTGCAATGGCACGAGGAGCATGATCTGGGCTAACTGCATCATCAATGGAAAGTGCACATACCCCAGCTCCATCAGTTGCACCCATGCTGATTGCAATGTGACACTACGATTGGCCTGGACAACCCTCCACATCTCACGCTTGAAGAAAGTGAGCTGCTGGACCAAGCGAGCCACACCAGCAGTTCCCTCCACCCTAAACAACTGCTGCCTCTGACTTGCATTGCAGAAGTGCTTGACCAGCTCTTGCAGCTCTTGCTGGCCATAAGCAACCAACTCAGCGGCAACCATGCCAACATAGGAGCGTGGCACAAAGATTGCAAAACTGTTAAGGATGCTGGAGGGAAAGCGCTGATCTAGCTCACCAAGGACAGCTTGTGCCAATGACCTAAAGGATGACTGCATGCTTGACAACTTGACGCCCCCTACTCTTATTGAGACAGAAACCCCATTGACAGCCCATGCACCAGCGCTAGAGAGAGTCCTCCTCATGCGAACAAAGCTGGTGCATGCCGTCAACGAAGACCTGATGAAAAGCTGCTCTAGGGCTGCCTTGGCAATAGCCACATGAGAGGCAAGCATGTGGGGCTCTAGAGCATCACTCTGGAACAGCTTGCTTAACTGCTCAAGTGGTTGCATCATGTCATGCAACAAATGCAGACCAGCAAGGGTGCGGAACTTTTGCAGCCTGGTCAACAAGCTCCTGCCCACTGCCCACTCAGGGTGTAGATTGAGGAAGCGGAGGAGAGTGTGGTAGTTGGCTACAAGCACACTGACACATTGCGCCCTGCTGAACCACCTAGTGCGGTTGAAGATGGGGAACTTCAGCAGTGTGACACCCAATGGCTTGGCAAAAGCTTCCCACCTGCCCTGCCACTTGGGGGACTTGGCAAACAAACTATGTACCCCCTTCAAGGCACTATCAAGCTGCTGCATCAGGGGGCTCACACGAAAGGCATCCCCCACCACCAGTGCTGTGCGGTGTGCAACACAATGCACACCAACCATGTAGCTGACATGTTGTTGCTGTAGTTTGGCAATGACCCCATTGTGAGCCCCCATGAAGGTGCTTGCACCATCAGAGCAGAAAGCCACAAGCTTGCCAACATCTAGGCTGAGGGTGTCAATCACACGCAGTATGACAGCTGTGATGTGCTCAGATGTGGCCCCCACCACTTTGACAGCGCATAAGAAAGAGGTGTGGTAGATAAAGGAGGACGGCTCTAGATAGCGCACGTAGAGGAGCAGGTGGTCCTCAGTTCCCACGTCCGTGCTGCTGTCAGCTAACAAGCTGAAATAGGGGCTGGCTCGTACAGCTGCTAGCTGTTGAGTGAGGAGGGTTTGGCTGATAGAGTAAAGGGCGGCATTGAAGTAACGGGTGGCACTGAAGTCATGCGGCATAGCTGGTGCCCCACTGTGAGTGGCAAACTGGAGGTGGGCTGCAAAGGACATGGCTGAATGGCCCCACAACACCATGAAGAGGGCTGCCAGCACCATGCGGCGGTAGGTGCCTTGGACCACTGTTGTTGTTGCAGCCTTCACAGCTGCTTTGATGGAGCCGGCACCCCCCCCAGCACGCTGTGCCATGCCGATGGCTTCTGAGTGGGCCTTGCTCTTGGCGTGTTGGGCCAGCTCCGCCTCACACGTCACAGCCCCACCACCACCACTCGCCTTTGCGAATAGGGATGAGTTGGGTTTGTGCTCCAAGCAAGTGGAGCAGTGGGCTTGGGGGGTGCCTTTCTCGTTGCATCCGCCACTGAACCTGCACCATGGGTACTTTGCTTGCAACTCCTCTCGGTCTGCGCGGTTCAAGAAGTTAACATGTGAACGCGGAGATGTCAACGTCGAAGATGTCAACGATGCGATGGTACCCACCAAGCGCCATCTGAATTGTCATCTGTCGCTGGTCCGACGGATTCTGCTTTACTCTCTTGCCTGGCTTTCCCATTGTTGAGTTAGGTTTGAGATATGGCAGAAATGTACGGGCGCAACTAAGAATAACAGCCGCCCGTAGATAGCCCGTGAACTCCCCCCCGTAACCAAAATTTTGAAAATCACGGGCCCCAGTACTGGGCCTTCGGCCCAGTTACGGGGGCCCTCGCCAAAATCGGTCAAAAGTACGGGCCCCGTACGGGGGGTCGAACCCTGATACACACCAACAATTACAGGCACGGTCCCACTGCATGATGACTAACTCATACCTAACTCAGTGAATTTGTTTTCCCAATTCAGGCTCGGAGCACAGCGCCACACCAGCGGGGATGGAGGCAGGCTATGCACATCTGAAGACCTATGCAGCCAGGTTGGAGCGCTGCCGCCGTGATCCTAAGCTTTCAGCTGCGCATGGCGACAACAAGGACAAGCTGTCTGTGCCTACTGACCAAGTCTGCCCAAACCTCCACACAACGGGCTGCAGGTGAGAGTTTTAACAGTAGCATGCAGGCCAACCTTACCCATCAACAATGCATGCATGCTGCAGGCAGACCATGCATCACATGGTATCATGGCTGTGGTGTGCACAGGCTGTTCATGCAAGAGAGCAATGTGGGCCGGACATACCTGTTTGGCGAGCTCTGGATCGAGCGTGACCTGCATGACTTGAAGTCCATCACCACCAGCGGCATTCCTGGAGCCCAGCTGGATGCCCACATTGCCATGCGAGTGGCCGGGCATAACGCCAGCAAGAGGCTGCTTGACCGGGCTGAGCCGGAGGCACAGCAGGACTACAAGGCCCGCCTGAAGGACGAGCTGACACAGGACGGGCAGCAGGCCCTGCTGCTGGGAGCGGGCAGTGCAGAGTGCCCACTGCCAAACAGCCCGGGTGCCATGATGAGGGGCTGCATGAAAGCAGTCCAGGATCTGCAGAAAAGCGACGGGGCCACCCCATGGCGCACATGGCACGTCAAGCAGGTGTTCGGTGAGGACTTAACCCAAGGGGAGGCAGAGGAGGAGGCCAAGGAGGATCTACGGGTCGCTAACCCTGCACCATTGTATCCAGTGCGGTACTACCAGCGGGCAGACTGCAATGACACCATTGTGTTCAGCAGTGTGTACAAACGCCCCTCAACCCGCAACAACACCTGGGTCAGCATCCCGTTCGAGCTCGATAACGACAAGCGGGCCATTTGGGCTGGCCATGTGCAGTTCTGGGTTCGTTTGGAGCACCCTAAGCTGCCTGGGGTGTTCCTACGCCTAGCAGTCAGCCGCATCTACTTGACCCGCCCTACAACCCATCCCTCGTGTTTGGCAGCAACTGGCCAGGCTGTTCCCAGGCCACAGCAGGAAGCAGGAGCTGGAGCAGCGGCTGAGGCAGGAGGTCAGGGGGGGGGGGAGCCGCCAGCAGACAGAGAGGCAGAAGGGGCTGCTGGGCCCAGCGGTATAGGTGGGCCACAGCAGCACAGGTCAGCAAAGCGAGGGGTGAAGCAGGCAGCAGCGGAGGCAGCCAGCACAGGTGGCACCAGGAAGTCCCAGAGGCTCGCAGCCGGTGCATCACAGCGGCAGGCTGACCCCCTTCCACCTGTTGAGGAGCGCCCGCAGCGGTCAGCCATGGGCAGCATGCACCAGGGCTATGGAGATCAGCATTGGTATATGTTTGATGCCACCAAGATCTTCACAGTCTTTGTGACCAGCTTTGAGGATGGGGAGGGCTACGGACGTATGTTCTTTGTGCCAGCGCACAGCCTCAGCCGCAGCTAGTCATACATCAATCACAGCTTGTATTGCTGTTGCTGCTGTTGCTGCTGCCAGGGCTGCTACGTTGTTGTGCTGCTATTGCTGACAAAGCAAGACATCAGCCACTACAGGCATGCTTCGTTAGATTCTTAGAGGGAAATGCCAAACAGTCGTGAATGTACATGAATAGGGTTGCACGCGGCATGCTATGGCACGACATTGCAGGCAGAGGACATTAGCATCATAGCAGATTACCAAAACATGCATGCTGATGACCCTGCGAATGGTTTGTAGGTCCCACATCACTAGGTATTAGGAAGCATAACAGAATTCAAAACAGCTTACACAGGGTTAGCAGGACCCTGCACAGGGTCGGCAGGACCCTGCGCAGGGTTGCAGGACCCTGTAAACCGGTCGGCAGGACCCTGTGAAATGGACAGCAGGACCCTGCACAGGGTCGGCAGGACCCTGCGCAGGGTTGCAGGACCCTGTAAACCGGTCGGCAGGACCCTGTGAAATGGACAGCAGGACCCTGCACAGGGTCGGCAGGACCCTGCGCAGGGTTGCAGGACCCTGTAAACTGGTCGGCAGGACCCTGTGAAATGGACAGCAGGACCCTGCACAGGGTCGGCAGGACCCTGCGCAGGGTTGCAGGACCCTGTAAACTGGTCGGCAGGACCCTGTGAAATGGACAGCAGGACCCTGCACAGGGTCGGCAGGACCCTGCGCAGGGTTGCAGGACCCTGTAAACTGGTCGGCAGGACCCTGTGAAATGGACAGCAGGACCCTGCACAGGGTCGGCAGGACCCTGCGCAGGGTTGCAGGACCCTGTAAACCGGTCGGCAGGACCCTGTGAAATGGACAGCAGGACCCTGCACAGGGTCGGCAGGACCCTGCGCAGGGTTGCAGGACCCTGTAAACTGGTCGGCAGGACCCTGTGAAATGGACAGCAGGACCCTGCACAGGGTCAGCAGGACCCTGCGCAGGGTTGCAGGACCCTGTAAACCGGTCGGCAGGACCCTGTGAAATGGACAGCAGGACCCTGCACAGGGTCGGCAGGACCCTGCGCAGGGTTGCAGGACCCTGTAAACTGGTCGGCAGGACCCTGTGAAATGGACAGCAGGACCCTGCACAGGGTCGGCAGGACCCTGCACAGGGTCACAGGACCCTGCAACAGGCCGATGCGCTAGGACCCTGCGCAGGGTCGGCAGGACCCTGCGCAGGGTTTTTTCGGATTTCAAATGATTATAACATCTCAACAACTTTGAGTTTTTCAATGACAACAACGGCAATGGGTCGGCCTTTCCTGGGGCTATCTGCGGTATGCCTCCCAGGAGAAATGATGTAGGTGACTTCCGGCCTTAATCGGCGCGAGTGTACAGCTCACACCACAACTGAAAGGCCAACCTGTTCCTATCACACGGGGCACTATCCAAGGAGACTCTCTTTCCCCTCTACTATTCCTAATCTACATGGAGCCGCTCTTGCGATGGTTGCACGTTGGAGGCAGAGGGTATGAGCACAGCTGCCTCGATGCAACCCAGCACCAGGACAACACTCTACGACACCAAAACAAACTGAGCAGCCTAGCCTTTGCAGATGACCTCATCATTCTCACCTCGTGCCTCTCCGACCTTAAGATCCAGGCGCATAAGCTCACAGAGTTCTCCACTTGGGGCAGCCTGCAAGTGTCAGGCAGCAAAACCAAAGTAACAGGCATACTACACCAAAAAGCCAAGACAAAAGTCTATGGCACAAATGACCCTACAGCCCAGGTGGCAGCCCAGCTCCATGGCCACATTGAGGTGCAAGGGCAGGCCACTCAGTACCTCCCCCCCACCCAGCCCTTCCTGTACCTAGGTGTCAACATCACCATGACCCTGGACTGGAAGCACCAGCATAGACGCATGACTGACACCCTCCGCTCCAGGCTTGAATGCCTCCGCACATCATACGCCTCACCTCGTCAGACCCTCCACATCGTGAAGACGGCAGTGGCCACCTGCTTGGCCTATGCCTTTCCAGTGACACCCTGCTCACCTACTGACTTAGAAGCATGGGACAGCATGATAACCACAATGATGAAGCGCAGGTTTGGCCTGTGGGTCACCGCACCTAGCGCCATGATCCGTGAAGATACAGACACCTTTGGCCTAGGATGCACCTCACTGGCAGTGGAATACAACAGCCGCTGCGTGAAGACACTTTTGGAAGGACTTCAAGCGGAGGGCCGCTACGGCAAGGTCACCAGGTCCATGCTTGCCATGCAGATCACGTACCTCTCGCAGTTGCTAGCCCAAAAGCCATCCAGACATCAGACTCAGAAGGAGCTGCAGAAATGCTCTCGCACTCGCCAGCTGCTCTGCGCCCACAACAGCTCCCTGCAAGTGGCACTCCAAGGCACCACCATTGACCCCCCCCTGTTGGCACAGCTACATGCTATACACACAGCATCGGTGGCCCAACCTCTAGACAAACACCACACTAGAGTGATGCGTGCCATAGTGGGCCCCCTCGTTGCACTTGGCTTCTCCGGTCCCCACCAGCTCTTAGAAATGAAAGGCACCAACATCATATCAGGCAGAGAGTTGCGGGCCCTCGCCAAACAAAGGGGCAGGAGGGCAACACACAAACACATTGGAGCCCTAAATCGCCTGCGCCTGCTGCTTCAGCTAGGGGAGGAACCCACCCCAGACCAACTGCAAGCCATCATGAACCACCGGGACATCAACCTTGACCTGGACCTCAAACACAGGCAGACGCACCACAGCATGGGAGGCCTCACAGCCTGCCAGTGGACTGACAAAAGCACATACGCACTACCGGGGTGAAACTGGCAGGTCTCAATCGCCTCCAACCAAGTCATTCGCATCACCGACCTCTTCAATAAGCCCCCCGAACAACCCACTGCTGCCCCACCACCCCACACAAACACACAACACACCGGTGCAGCCACAACCGACACACAGAATATCAACAACAAGAGGCCTGCGCCGAAACCACCCACCGGCAACAAGAGCATGGGCAGAGTAGCCCTACCTGATGCCACTGACCTCCCATTGCCACACCTGAACCCGACCCAGCTATACACCTGGAAGGAGGACCAAGCCACAAGTGGCACAGTTAGCAATAGCCAAATGATGTTGAATCAGATGTTCAGGCACAGGGAAAAGATCAAGAAGGTCTTTGGCTGGCAGATTACTAACACCACATTTGGCCTAGACCTACGCCCCAAAGCAGCAAGAAGGACACACCAAAAGCAACAATATAAAGAGGAGGTTGGTGGCACCATGCAACAGCAATACTGGGTAACATGGCACCCGTCAAGAGTTGAGAAATGGGCCCTACCCCTCTACGCCAAGAACGGCTACCACCCGCAGAGCGTAAAGCCCTACCCACGCAGCCAACTTAGGGACGACGACTGCGACTGTGAGCTATGCTGGTCACCCAACAGCAGGGAGAATGATGCAGATGCTGCAGACATGTAGACATGCAGATAGACATGCAGACATGCAGATATGTCTGTGACACATGCCAACGCACGTACCACTGGCAGTGCCTTCTTGACTGCAAATGCGCCAAGCCAAGTGAAAGACCTGGCTCTGATGACAACGCAGAATGGGAATGCCCCTCTTGCGCACCGCTAGCTCCACACGATAAGGAGGCACGCAGAGTTGCTGCTGACGAGGAGATAGTAGAGGTCCACTGGGAACCCAGTGCGGAGGCATTCACCATGCTAAATCACCATACAGACTTCTGCGAGCACATGGAGGAGTACAGAACAGAGACGGAGGCTAGGCAATACGCACTCACAAGCACTCGCAAGGACGGCGACATTAACGACGATCTGATGCGACAAAGCATGAGCGACACTGCACGTGGACAATGGCAGTCCACCCACGGCGACCCGCTACGCTCAAAAATTAGATTTGATATCCTCCCCACTAACCCGCAGCTTGACATATGCCCAACTGGAAGGTGCGAAGTGTGGCTTCGACATGCAGACTTCTACCCCTGCCAACCAACCCCAGCCCCCACACAAGCCCTACCCCAACCAATCACACAGCAGGTCGTAGCCGTCTACAACACAGATGGTAAATGCGTGGGAGTCATTGCACCCGCCCGAGCAGCAAACCTGCTATCTAGATACAACGCAACACAGAAGAACGCCCCGACACCCCTAAACACCAGCTTTGCCGCAGAGCTTGCCAGCCTCTTGGCAAGGCATGGCCAAGCAACCGCTGATGCCACACACACAACCCCCACACCAATCGTCCACATCCTGAGACAACACCTGGAGATCACCAAGGAACGCTACACCACCCCTCTCCACTGCAGCGCACTCTTTGAAGAGTACTACAGCCCATGCGAAAAAGACAAACTGTTTGGCTCACTGGGCCCCCCCTTACTCTGCCAGCACCAAGGCATGTCATGGGCCCAACCCACCAAAGCAGACATCACTATGGCTGTGCGCCACGCCCTACACGCAGCACAAGCCCCAACACACACACCAACCCTCACTGCCATGCTCCTGCCCAACAAAGGACGCACAAACTCTGCAACATACATGCGGTGGATTTCTGAGCACCCCCACCTGTGCACCAAAATTGGCACCTTCGCACCCCATGCGCTGCAGCCAGACCCGCCGCAAGCGTGGGCTGGGAGCATACCGTACACCTGCAGCAACAAACACCACTCATTGCTCGTACTTATTCACAACTCGAGCTCAATACATCATCTGCAAGCACGGAACCCACTATGGCTCGACAGCTTGCGCGGCGCCTTGAGTCAGCTCGCTGGTAGGAAGTTCCTACCCCCCTTAAACACACGCCAACCCCCCCCACCGCCGGCCCACACAAGCCTGACAGGGGCTGGCACCTACAGGAAACTACCCCAAGATACACCAACACCCCCCATAGCCCTCCCCCCCACCTCTCACACCCCCGATACCCACTGGAGCGGCACCCACCTCCAATCAAAGGTTGGGGACTGGAAATCATGGACATACACCGATGGCAGCTGCACCACAGCACCAGGAGCACTCCAACGCATTGGAGCAGGCATCTACCACCCCCAGGGCACACAACAACACCAAACCATCAACCCCAGTGGAGAGGGGGCTACCAACACGATCACAAGAGCCGAGCTCGCAGCCATCAAGGCAGCACTAGACCAAGGGCACACACACATCGCCACCGACAGCCTCACCGCCATGTTTCAAATAAGGATGGCTGTCCTCCAACCCATGCGTCTCCACCTGCACAAGCACAAGGATATCCTAACCACCATAGTACAAACAATCAAAGCTAGCCCTACCACGATACACCTCTTCAAGGTGAGAGCACACAATGGCATCATTGGCAACGAATACGCCGACCACACAGCCAAACTGGCAGCACAACATGATAACCATGACATCACCATCCCAGGTTGCAAGGATCCCTACCACGACATCCATTGGCTGCAAACTCCTGGGAAGGAGGACCACCCCCCCCGGCCACTAGGAGACCTGACGGGCAGCCTGAAAGCACACATGCACACCAGACATAGACTTGGACTGGCCAACCAAGACTCCATCTACTACGAGGCATGGCAGTCCATCACCCTCATAGCACACAAGATGAGCAACTTCCTTTGGCGCGATGGGGCCATCACCACGCCACAACAACGGTGCATAATGCGCTACAGAACTGGCACTCTCTACAACCAAAAACACGCAGTCCGCTTTGGATTTAGCGACAACACTAACTGCCCACTATGCGGCCAGCCGGACAGCGCTCTACACATCCTGTCAGGTTGCACTGCTACGAACAAGCTAGTCACGCACCGCCACAATGCGGCCGGCCGCGCCATCCTCCGAGCCGTGCAGGATGGAGCCCTCGGCGCCGGCCTGGTCTTCACCGATGTCGGCGACCTGTACGAGGACAGCGACACAGCTTCTCCGATCAAAAGCAAGCTCAAACGCAGAAACCTGAGACGCGCGCTCGACATAGACCCCACCACTACAGGACGAATCACCTACCCGGACGCCGTGATTATCTCCCCAAACGGGCCCTACGAAGGACCGGCGACGAAGATCCCGCTGAGGCATAGACATGTGACCCTGATAGAAATAAAGCATTGCATGGACACCGACCCAACGGAACAACTACACAAAGCGACTGCGCAGCACGCCAACTTGCTTCAAGCACTCCAACCAGGCATCAACTGTGCCTCCGCGAAACAAATCAACATCATGCTAGGAGTGGGTGGCACAATATACAAGGACCACACCCATAAGCGACTTCTAGAGCTAGGAGTCCAGGACACAAACGACAACCTGCTGAAGTGGCTACACCGACATGCGATACAAACTGCACATGCACTCGTTGTAGCGAGACGGCAAGCTGAACCGCCGAAACAGCAAACCAAACAATGGACACGAACGGCAAGGGCACCGGCTGGATGAGCCATGCGGGGGAGGGAGGATGTTGACATGGCCCCTGGGTGCGCCCGGTAGCCTGGCAACCCTCCCTCCCCACCCCCCCCACCTGTCTCCGGTGGGAGGGTAGCAAGGGCACGCCCCGAGGCTACTCTCCCCCCTTAATGCACGCCCGACGGCGAGGGCGTAGTCTTTCTTTCTTTCTTTCTTTCTTTCAAGCTACCAATGTGCAAAGTTTCAGCCCAAACGGCCAAAGTCGGTCTAGGGGCCTGGCTGCTAATTCCTACGAGTGCGGAGGTGTGTCTCTTTGCGGCACCACTCGCGCCGATTAAGGCCGGAAGTCACACACATCATTTCTCCCGGGAGGCATACCGCAGATAGCCCCAGGAAAGGCCGACTCATCGCCGTTGTTGTCATTGAAAAACTCAATGTTCCTGCGATGTTATAACCATTTGAAAATCGAAAAAACCCTGCGCAGGGTCCTGCCGACCCTTCGCAGGGTCCTGGCGCATCGGCCTTTTGCAGGGTCCTGCCGACCAGTTGCAGGGTCCTGGCGACCCTGTGCAGGGTTCTGGCGACCATTTTACAGGGTCCTACTGACCATTTTACAGGGTCCTGCTCAGGCCCTCCCAACATGGGGTTGGTAATATGCATGCGATTACTCTCTCAGTACTTCATCTTTTTCGATAGCGTTTGTCACATTGGCAGCTGCACTTCATTGCGCGTAATCTGACCATCAGCGCAAGCCATTGCATTCTTTGCTCGCGTACTGCCACATGTGCCCGCGAACAAATCACAGCGGCGAAACGGGTCTCCTTGGCACGGTGAGCCGCATCCCTGTGACCCCATCTACCTAGCGTAGTGAGCTGGTTGTGCACAAATGGAATGTCCGGCCGACACCCAACGCGATGCCTGCCGGGCGTGCAGGGCGCCTAGACGGGGCAACTAAAACATCTGGTTGTATTCGCTTCCGCCGAATACATCATTTCGGTCGGCGCACACTAAGGTATCACCGGCTTACACCCCCCCCTCCTCCACTGTGTCCTCCACTGTGTTGCACCCGTTGCAACTATAGGGAAATCGATACAAAGACCTTGTTCTTGACCCATTGGCCCATCAATTGAAACAAATTGCACATTAAACAGCCTAGGCCTCAATCAGTTTAACACTTTCAAAGTTACATCATGTTCACCAGGCAGGTTCAAGGCCACGGCATGCAACGACCCAGCATGCCCGCCCTCCCTCCACCCATCATTGCAGGAGCCCACCTCATCAAGCCTGCCCAACCCCTCCCAGCTCCACCCCTCCCAACACACCCCTCCCAGCCCACCCCCTCCCAGCCCACCCCCTCCCAGCCCACCCCTCCCAGCCCACCCCCTCCCAGCACACCCCCTCCCAACTCAACCCCTCCCAGCCCACCCCTCCCAGCCCCACCCCTCCCAGCCCACCCCTCCCAGCCCAACCCCTCCCAGCCCACCCCTCCCAGCCCAACCCCGCCCAGTCCACCCCCTCCCAGCCCAACCACTCCCAGCCCACCCCCTCCAATCCCAACCCCTCCCAGCCTTCCCATCCGCTCCCTTGCTCGCTGCCTGCTCCCCTTCCCCCCCCCCGCCCCCTCCCAGCCCTAGGCACGACCATGAGGGGTAAGAGGCTTAGCAAGAAGAAGCGCCAACACCTGCAAGAGCTGAATGCCTCACCCAAGGCAGGATTTAAGTGTTGCCCCAATGGCTTAAAAGCTCAAAAGAAGAAGGCACAGGATGAGGCCACGGAGTTGCGGGCACAGGTTGAGCGGCTCCACCAGCAGCTCAGTGATGCGGAGGCACATCTGCAGCAAGTGCGGGCAGATACTGAGCAGCTGCAGGCAGCACACCAGGAGCTGCTGGGTGAGAATGAGGCATTGGAGCAGCTGGCTGAGGAGCGCACCCATGCCATCCTGCTGCTGCAGCGAGACAATCAGGGTCATCAGGGTCACAGCAGCAGTCCCTAAGCCGCAGGGGCAGGAGGAGCAGCATGGGCAAGCAGCAGAGCAAGGGGGAGGGCAAGCTCAGCAGGAACCGGGGTCTGGGAAAAAGCCAGTGGGTCAGGGGCAACCGGGTCACGAGGGGCAGGTGGAGCATGCGGGGCAGTCATGCTCAACTGCTGCCCCACGCCTCACCACCATCTTCACCGACGTCCTGGGTGTCATCCAGTTGGCCAGCGGCACAGCGGAGGCCCATGTGCGGGTCATCATGCGGTTGTTGAGTGACCTCGGCCTCGCAGGCATGAATATTGCCGGCATCTGCGCCGACAGCGCATCAGTCAACATGGGGGAATTCACAGGTGTCATTGCACGCATCAGCCAGCTGCTGCGGGAGGAGGGGCAGGTTGGGGTGACGCGGGCGCAGCCCTGTTACAGCCACGGCATCCACAACACCCTCCTCAAAGGTCTGGTGGTCCTGCCAGGCACCAGGGCAGCAATCACTGACCTCAGCAGTCTCCTAGCGCAACATTGGGTGGCGCTGAAGCTCGACCGGTGGGGTGCGAAACCTGAGACACCATGTGACACAAGGTGGGCCAGTTACATTACTGCAGCCTCATCACTGCTTGCAATCTGGCGGCATGCGGGGGATGCAGTGGCTGAGATACTTGAGTGCCAGCAGCGGCGGGCGCCTGCCTGGGCTCGTGAGCTCTGCAAGCACTTGCAAGACTCTGATCTGCTGCTGAAGATTACTGTTGTGGCAGTGGTGGGCCAGACTTACCTCATGCCTGAGCTGCTGTGGGCCAGCAAGGACGATGGCCTGCATGCCTTCGAGCTATACCGCCACATCCAGCAGGTTTGCAAGGGCCTGCAGCAGCCATGGGCCAACAACGCGCAGCTGCTGTCACAGCTGCACAGCAAGCTACAACAGCTAGTGCCAGCCGATCAACGGGAGCATCAGAAGCAACAGCTGGCCACCTACTTGCAGCAGCACTGTGCAGCCATGGAGGAGTACTACACACAGCACTGCAAACGGCAGCTGGACATGCCACACCTCATGGCTGCGCTTGGGGGGTCAGACCCGCAGTCGTGCAAGGAGGTAGCCGCCAAGGTGGTGCAGTGTGCCGCCCTGCGCATGGACGATGGGCAGTCTGACCCGGGTGTGTGGGACCCTCACTGCACGTGGCAACAGTTCAAACAAGACATCCATGCCATGGCTGAGGGCAGCCCATGCAGCAGCGGGTTGCGCCTCCACCTCGAGGTGTACTACTTGGCGTGTCCCATCTCCAATGCCCCGGTGGAGTCCTTGCTACAGCTGCCGAAGCATGGAGCTGGTCGCTTCATGGAGCTGCCTGCTCTGCTGGAGCACATGTCCCTGCACACGCTGAGGACCACCCTCAACAGCGTTGATGTGCATGACTTCACGCTACAGTTGCCTAAGCTTCGCACTGCGGTGCGGCTGGAGGAGGTGGCTGCAGCCTCAGCCAGGGCACCAGCCAGAGCCGCACGCAAAGCCACAGCAGCTGCTTGCTGTGTAGGGGGGGTTGTGGTGAATGTGGGGGACCATGCAAGCCAGCAACGGGTGGCAGCAGCAGCAGCAGCAGGGTGCAGCCGAGTTGTGCCAGCAGGTGTGCCGCCTCCACAGCCCCCCCTGCCCCAACAGCCCCCCCCACAGCAGCCACCCCAGCAGCAGGGCCGGAGCTCGTGGGGCACAGCCCTAGAGGGGCAGATGCTGGCACCCCCCATTGCGTCGCCTCAGGGGCCTATTGCATCACCTGATTTACGGCACATGTATCAGCTGGCTCTAGCTGCAATCGCCACCCAAGGGCAGGCTGCTCCGGCTCAAGGTAGTGAGCCAGGTGCAGCAGCGCCGGCTCCTGGCTTCACGCTACGCAAGCGTACCACACCTTCTGAGTTGGGGCTGCCCAAGACAGCTGCCAAGCGCAAGCGGTGCTCCACGAGACTTAGTTGAACAGGCCCGGTGCTGCTACATTTCACAAGGTCCTACTGACCATTTTACAGGGTCCTGCAACCCTGTGCAGGGTCCTGGTGACCCTGTGCAGGGTCCTGGTGACCCTGTGCAGGGTCCTGCCGACCAATATACAGAGTCCTGCTGACCATTTTACAGGCTGCATCTATTTCTATTACTATTTCATCGACTATTACATCCGCAAAACACATGCATTGACACCCAAACATCCCCTGTTTATTCATCCCCTGTTTATCCCCTGTTTATTCCTGTTCAATCATGTTCATTGCTCCATGGGTGCAATTCCTAGCTGCTCCCCTCGGCGTCTCCTAGCTGCTCCAAGTCGATGCTCCTGGCTCCTGGCTCCTGGCTTCTGCACCCAGCTTCGTCTGCTTTATGGCTCCCGACCGCCTCTCTGGGCTACTCCACTCCTCCTCCGCTCCGGCACTCAGGCTCGCTGTGTCGCTGCATCGCTGCACCTCCTGCTCTATCGCTGATTCCTGATCGCTTGACCTAAGTGCATCTATGCTATAGTTGGGTCGCCACTGCTATGAGGCTGCTGGCTAGCGACGGCTGCCTGGCTCGTGGCTACCTTTTGGCGACGAAGTCCTGTTGGCTGCTCCAGGCTGCTCCTGGCTCTTACATGGGGCAAACTTAAGTCCTGCGCGATTCCCTTTTTACTTCCTTCGCAATCCCTCTGCGAAACCTCCATGCAGCCTCCATGCAGCTGAATTATTTTGTAACCTTAGGTTGAGACATTTAGCATGCCACCTACTAGGTTGGGCAGCTGTAACCACCTAGAGTGTTATCCATCGCTCATATTCACATTTCATGAAAGGACGCCTTGGTCACTCGGTGCCAACTCCCTTAGCCAAAATCAGGGTCAGCAGGACCCTGCACAGGGTCGCCAGGACCCTGCACAGGGTCCTACGACCATGATGACGCTAGGACCCTGTGCAGGGTCCTAGGACACGGGCCATAGCTCATTACTGGTTGAGACATTTAGCATGCCACCTACTAGGTTGGGCAGCTGTAACCATCCTCTTCAATCGCTCATATTCCCATGTCATGAAAAGTCACTTTGTTCAATTGGTGCCAACTCCCTTAGCCAGAATGAGGGTCAGCAGGACCCTGCACAGGGTCGCTAGGACCCTGTGCAGGGTCCTAAGACCATGATGACGCTAGGACCCGGTGCAGGGTCCTAGGACACGGGCCATAGCTCATCACTGGCTGGACCTTTTTGCATGCCACCTACTAGGATGGGCAGCTGAAACCACCCTTTACAATCGCTCATACTCACATTTCATGAAAAGTCACTTTGGTCACACGGTGCCAACTCCCTTAGCCAAATTCAGGGTCACAGCCCTACACCTGGTTCAACAACTCCCCAACGACTGAGAAATACACTTTGGCCCAAGAGAGTCTTGTCCTCCCCAAGATCACAACAACCTACATACCAAGTGTCAGACCTTAACTCTGAAGTTTTACCAGCCAGCCAGCCGCTAATTTGCACGAGTGGTTTGGAGGTAGTGGTTGGGGAGAGGGTAGGGGAGGGGAGAGAGAAAAGGAGGTGGGAGGGACGCCAGGCAGGCTTGAGCCCCCTTGAGCTGCCCTGCCTACCCAGCAGAGCGGCCTCAGACCTAGTCCCCGCACTAGGCCCAGGCGGTAAGCCCACACGCAACCGGACGGGGAGCCGGTGACACTGTGAGCGGCTAGGTGCTCCCCCACCTCTGTAGCACACTCAGGAGGGGCTGACCTGCTGACAAGGCCAAGGTCTCCATTGAGGTGCAGGGCACCCGGGCGAGATCGTTTGGGCTGGCGACCGACATGTTGGGAGGGTGGAGACGAGGGTGGATGGGAGGGAGGGGCCGGGGCGACAGGACCTGTCAGCTGCTGCTGGCACTGAGCTCCTTGTGGATAGGGAAGAGGAGAGGTGCGCTGGGTGGGGAGGGGCCTGGAGTTCCTGAGGGGGGGGGGATGGGTGGCCTGAACCGCTTGAGAGAACTGGCTTTGGGAGTGACCAGCAGCCTCTGGTCCCACCAAGCAGGAGGCTGGAGATGAGCGTGGTGATGTGGGGGCGATGGGCGGGTTAAGGGGGGGTGGCACCACCTGGCCTACCTGCCGTGGCGGGGAGCTCAACAGCGGTGCTAGGTCCTCATCCCCAGCCTTGGTGCCTCCAGAAGCAGCGCTAAGCAGGGAGTGTGTAGGGGATGTGTGGTGTGGGCGGGAGATGCCCGCTACACCGCCACGGCCAGGGGGGGGTGAGGGAGCTTGGCCCTGCCTGAGGGCAACCCCACCCTTAACCTGGGCCCCACCCTTCTCACTCGCCTTGGCTGAGGGCAAGGGGCCCCAGGAGGGGTCAAAGCGGGGATGCCGTGACCTAGGGTGAGCGATGGCATCGGGTGAGTTGGGAGAGGGGGTAGAGACGGCCTGGCTTGCCAGCTGGTGCTGGTTGAGAGGGCGCTGGGTCTGGCTTGGCCCCTCTGCCCCCGCCGAGCCACCCCCGGCTGTGGTGCGCTGGGGGGGGGGTGGCAGCGGGTGGGTGCGGAGGGGGGGCTGGGGCGGCCTGGCCTGCCAGCTGCTGCTGGCTGTGGGACCCCTGAGCATGACCTGCCCCCTCCGCCCCAGCCGGGCCACCCCCCGCTGTGGTGCACTGGGGGGGGATGGCTGCGGGTGGGTGTGGAGGGGGGGCTGGGGCGGCCTGGCCTGCCAGCTGCTGCTGGCTGTGGGACCCCTGAGCATGACCTTCCCCCTCCGCCCCAGCCGGGCCACCCCCCGCTGTGGTGCGCTGGGGGGGGGGTGGCAGCGGGTGGGTGTGGAGGGGGGGCTGGGGCGGCCTGGCCTGCCAGCTGCTGCTGGCTGTGGGACCCCTGAGCATGACCTGCCCCCTCCGCCCCAGCCGGGCCACCCCCCGCTGTGGTGCGCTGGGGGGGGGGTGGCAGCGGGTGGGTGTGGAGGGGGGGCTGGGGCGGCCTGGCCTGCCAGCTGCTGCTGGCTGTGGGACCCCTGAGCATGACCTGCCCCCTCCGCCCCAGCCGGGCCACCCCCCGCTGTGGTGCGCTGGGGGGGGATGGCTGCGGGTGGGTGTGGAGGGGGGGCTGGGGCGGCCTGGCCTGCCAGCTGCTGCTGGCTGTGGGACCCCTGAGCATGACCTGCCCCCTCCGCCCCAGCCGGGCCACCCCCCGCTGTGGTGCGCTGGGGGGGGGTGGCAGCAGATGGGTGTGGAGGGGGGGCTGGGGCGGCCTGGCCTGCCAGCTGCTGCTGGCTGTGGGACCCCTGAGCATGATCTGCCCCCTCCGCCCTAGCCGGGCCTCCCCCCGCTGTGGTGCGCTGGGAAAGAGAAGCAGTGGGTGGGTGAGGAGGAGCGTGGGTAAGGGTAACCCTGCTTCTAGCTGTGGGGCCCGGGTGGCGGCGGGTACCGTCCTCTCCCCAGACCTGGATCCACCCCCTCCTCCCCCTGGGGTTGGAGAGGTCTCTGGGGAGGGCTGAGAGGGAGCTGTCGCCGGTGGGAGGGAAGACTAGGGCCTCTACCAAGTCCCCACACCCTATGAGGAACCCTGCCAAAGGGCTGGATTTGGGGTGTGCCCCTAGCCTCTCGCTGAAAACTAGAACTGAGTCTGGCAGGAGGCCGTCTGGCAAACCGTCCCCACTGACCTCACTGACAGAGTACCCAGCTGCGGCCAGGAGGGCTGCTGTGAGCCCTTGCTTAGCTCCCTCCGGGTAGTGAAGGTGGAGGACCAGCTTGATGGAACCTGGAGGGGGGCCGCTGGGTAGGGGCACCATAGGCACTTTGAAAGCCTGACCCAGAAAAGCAACCTGCATAAAAGGTTGGGCCAGGAGGTGACCATGCAGGTGCCTCCCCTGCATGGAAGAGTGGTCATGGAAGAGGTGGAGGGCATGCGAGGGGTGATCTGGCGGCTGGGACGCTGCCAGGGAGGCTACAGCCTGACCATGCTGAGCTGCGTACTCTTGCAGAGCTAGCGCGCACCAGTTTTTTTTTTCGTTTGGCGAGTTTCGTATTTTATAGCGCAAAGTGACATGGCCCAGGCTCATACCCTCAATTTCATAGCTCGACCATACTTGGCATCGTCCAAAACTTACGGCTCAGGTCCACAATTCAGCGAAATTTCAGCTAAAACGCCGGTCAAAGGTCGTTTTTCATAGCGCGAGCCCGATATCGGGCCCCGTAAGCCTATCATTTCATAGCGCGAAACGGCCTCCCAAATAGTGCTTTTAATAGCGAACGCTATCAATAGCGCGAAAAAAAAACACTGGCGCGCACGCCTCCACAAAACTGAGGCCGGTTGCAGCTGATGTTGCTGCACCAGGCGCATAGCTGTGGCTCCCACTTGCATGGCCCAAACAACGGCAGGGCTAAAGAACTCCCTGGTAGGCTGACGCTGCAGAAGGGAGCCTTGGGAGCTGGCTACCCGGGCCAGAGCTGATGCATGGAGGTCCGCAGCAGAGGCCTGGCACAAAGCAAGATGGGAGGGTCAGCAGGGCACCAGCAAAGAAGGTGCCACACTGGTGAGCCACTTAGCTCAGCAGTCCCCCATTGACCCGGGGGCTGGGCTGGAAGTATAAGGGTGCCGGCTGAGATGATACAGCCCCGGACGCTCCTTACTGGTGACGGTCGGGGCACAAATCCGGATGCGGCAGTCAATCAAGTCTCCCGGTAAAAGTTCCCCCTATATGGGGGAAATTTGTTGGCTGTGGATGGGGGAAGTTTTGAATTGCCCAACTGCGATACTCGACAAGCACGAGCGACTAGCAAGCCACACTACAGCTTGCTGGGCTCCTCCGCATGCTTTGACGCGCAACCTTGACTGCCCAGAGGTGGTTCCTGGGGGCGGTTACTGCAATCGTTGATGTACGGCCGCAGCGATGCCGACCACAAGCCGTCCCTTAACACCAGCCGACCCACTCCCGTACACGCAGGAGTTATGACCCCGCGAGGCAAGTGAGGACAACGCACAGCTGAAGGACAGCAAGAAAACACGAGAGGAGCTGAGCTAGGCGCGGGCCAGGCAAGCTACAGGTGAGATGGTTAGGGTAATATCTAGCCACCAGCACATTAGGGGCAGCACTAACAATTCGCCCCTTGCATTACCCTTGCCATGACTCTGTTGTTGTGTGCCTATACATGCAGGCCATCCACAATAACAGCTCAAGGGGACCTCAACGACTGAGAACGGCAAGACTGGCCACTCGCCGCCCAGCCCCACCCCTCGCTGCCGCAGCCCAGCCCTGCCCCACCCCCTCCCAGCCCTGCCCCACCCCCTCCCAGCCCTGCTCCACCCCCTCCCAGCCCTGCCCCACCCCTCCCAGCCTTGCGTTGCCCCTCCCCCTCCCTGCCCAGCCCTGCCCCACCCCTTTTCAGCCTTGCCCCACCCCAGCCCAGCCCTGCCCCACCCCAGCCCAGCCTTACGTTGCCCCTCGCCGCCGCAGCTCAGCCCTGCCCGACCCCCTCCCAGCCTTGCGTCGCCCCTTCCCTCCCTGCTTAACCCTGCCCCACCCCCTCCCAGCACTGCCCCACCCCATCCCAGCCCTGCCCCACCCCATCCCAGCCTTTCGTTGCCCCTCCCCTCCCTGCCCAGCACTGCGCCACCCCCTCCCAGCCCTGCCCCACCCCCTCCCAGCCTTGCGTTGCCCCTCCCCTCCCTGCCCAGCCCTGCCCCACCCCCTCCCAGCCCTGCCCCACCCCCTCCCAGCCTTGCGTTGCCCCTCCCCTCCCTGCCCAGCCCTGCCCCACCCCCTCCCAGCCTTGCGTTGCCCCTCCCTGCCCTGCCTTGCCCTGCCTTGCCCTGCCTTGCCCTGCCCTGCCCTGCCCTGCCCTGCCCTGCCCTGCCTGTGAGTGTGTGGCAGTGCAGGCTGCAGGTAGAAGCAGGCTGCAGGTTTGCTGCAGTGCATGAGCAGCAGCAGCAGCAGCAGGCTGCAGTGCATGTGTTACTGAGCATGAGCAGCAACAGCAGCAGCAGGCTGTAGTGTATGAGCAGCAGTGCAAGGACAGCAGCAGCAGTGGATGGGCAGCAGCAGCAGTGGATGGGCAGCAGCAGCAGGCTGTAGGTGTGTAGCAGTGCAGGTAGCAGCAGGCTGCAGGTGTGCTGCAGTGCATGAGCAGCAGCAGGTTGTAGGTGTGTTGCGGTGCATGAACAGCAGCAAGAGCAGCAGGCTGTAGTGCATGAGCAGTGCATGGACAGCAGCAGCAGGCTGTATGTGTGTGGCATTGCAGTCTTGTATTAGCAATCAGCAGCAACTTTGAGCCCATCTGAGAAGATTGTTGCATGGTACAAAAGCTTTCAAAAGGCTGTCTTATGCTTCCTTTCAATTCCATGCCACACAACGTGATTTGTAAGCTGTGAATGGTCAAGATGTAATGAAGAAAACGGTGGTGGTCATTAGCCGTGTATCCTACGCCCATTGTATCGACAACACCACCCCGCAGTGATGCGCTAAGGCCGGTAGCCACCTGCTACATACCCCCTTTCCATGTATGCATCACGGTCATACTAAGCAAGTGCAGGCCTGGCAGTGATCCACACCCAATGTGTCACAGCTAGCTGGACCACGGATGGTACCTATAGTGGAGGCTCACCAGATCCAGCCACATGCTAGGGTGTGGTGCGCCACATGCCCCTTGTATGGACAACACCACCACGCGGTGATGCGCTGAGGCTGCAAACATGGTAGCCACCTGCTACATACCCCCTTTGCATGTATGCATCACGGTCATGCTAAGCAAGTGCAGGCCTGGCAGTGATCCACACCCAATGTGTCACAGCTAGCTGGACCACGGATGGTACCTATAGTGGAGGCTCACCAGATCCAGCCACATGCTAGGGTGTGGTGCGCCACATGCCCCTTGTATGGACAACACCACCACGCGGTGATGCGCTAATGCTGCAAACTTGTTAGCCACCTGCTACATATCCCCTTTCCATGTATGCATCACGGTCATGCTAAGCAAGTGCAGGCCTGGCAGTGATCCACACCGAATGTGTCACAGCTAGCTGGACCACGGATGGTACCTATAGTGGAGGCTCACCAGATCCAGCCACATGCTAGGGTGTGGTGCGCCACATGCCCCTTGTATGGACAACACCACCACGCGGTGATGCGCTAATGCTGCAAACGTGTTAGCCACCTGCTACATATCCCCTTTCCATGTATGCATCACGGTCATGCTAAGCAAGTGCAGGCCTGGCAGTGATCCACACCGAATGTGTCACAGCTAGCTGGACCACGGATGGTACCTATAGTGGAGGCTCACCAGATCCAGCCACATGCTAGGGTGTGGTGCGCCACATGCCCCTTGTATGGACAACACCACCACGCGGTGATGCGCTAATGCTGCAAACGTGTTAGCCACCTGCTACATACCCCCTTTCCATGTATGCATCACGGTCATGCTTAGCAAGTGCAGGCCTGGCAGTGATCCGCACCAAATCCAACCATATGCTACCACGTGGTATTACATCGATGCTGCAACTGGCACGGTCAAGTACGCTAGGTCTATTGTAGACCTTGATATTCGAGTTGCAATCGCCCATCACCGGGGGATTCGTCTTACACAACCAATGTGATGTCCATATGCGGCTACACAAGCAATGGCATGGTCGAACAACCGCACATTGCATGCCTTTATTTGCATAGAGCTATCAAGACCACTGCATACCATGCCAGATCTTTGCCTTAAAATGAGCTTGCATGCAACCAGACACACACCGCACATGTTGCTGTTCTTGCACTGCTGCTCATGCACTACAGCCTGCTGCTGCTGCTGCTCATGCACTGTAGCACATGCACTACTGCCTGCTACTGATGCTGCTCATGCACTGCAGCACACCTGCAGCCTGCTGCTACCTGCACTGCTACACACCTACAGCCTGCTGCTGCTGCCCATCCACTGCTGCTGCTGTCCTTGCACTGCTGCTCATACACTACAGCCTGCTGCTGCTGTTGCTCATGCACTGTAGCACATGCACTGCAGCCTGCTGCTGCTGCTCATGCACTGCAGCAAACCTGCAGCCTGCTTCTACCTGCAGCCTGCACTGCCACACACTCACAGGCAGGGCAGGGCAGGGCAAGGCAGGGCAAGGCAGGGCAGGGCAGGGAGGGGCGACGCAAGGCTGGTAGGGGGTGGGGCAGGGCTGGGATGGGGTGGGGCAGTGCTGGGAGGGGGTGTGGCAGGGTTAAGCAGGGAGGGAAGGGGCGACGCAAGGCTGGGAGGGGGTTGGGCAGGGCTGGGCTGCGGCGGCAAGAGGCAATGTAAGGCTGGGCTGGGGTGGGCAGGGCTGGGCTGGGGTGGGGCAGGGATGAAAGGGGGTGGGGCAGTGCTGGGCAGGGAGGGAAGGGGCAGGGCTGGGAGGGGGTGGAGCAGGGCTGGGAGGGGGTGGGGCAGGGCTGGGAGGGGGTGGGGAGGGGCAACGCAAGGCTGGGAGGGATGGGGCAGGGCTGGGAGGGGGTGGAGCAGGGCTGGGAGGGGGTGGGGCAGGGCTGGGAGGGGGTGGGGCAGGGCTGGGCTGCGGCAGCGAGGGGTGGGGCTGGGCGGCGGGTGGCCAGTCTTGCCGTTCTCAGTCGTTGGAGTCCCCTTGAGCTGTTATTGTGGATGGCCTGCATGTATAGGCACACAACAACAGAGTCATGGCAAGGGTAATGCAAGGGGCGAATTGTTAGTGCTGCCCCTAATGTGCTGGTGGCTAGATATTACCCTAACCATCTCACCTGTAGCTTGCCTGGCCCGCGCCTAGCTCAGCTCCTCTCGTGTTTTCTTGCTGTCCTTCAGCTGTGCGTTGTCCTCACTTGCCTCGCGGGGTCATAACTCCTGCGTGTACGGGAGTGGGTCGGCTGGTGTTAAGGGACGGCTTGTGGTCGGCATCGCTGCGGCCGTACATCAACGATTGCAGTAACCGCCCCCAGGAACCACCTCTGGGCAGTCAAGGTTGCGCGTCAAAGCATGCGGAGGAGCCCAGCAAGCTGTAGTGTGGCTTGCTAGTCGCTCGTGCTTGTCGAGTAGCGCAGTTGGGCAATTCAAAACTTCCCCCATCCACAGCCAATAAATTTCCCCCATATAGGGGGAACTTTTACCGGGAGACTTGATTGGCGGCAGTACCCTGTACTGAGAGCTTAGTATTGCTCCACTTTAGTATAGACAGCACTGACTATGACATTGGGGAGATGGGAGGGGCGGCTGTTTAGGGGCGAAGCAGACATCGGAAGGAGTACGGCGGCAGTACGTGCGATCCAACGATCACTCATTAGTTGCGGAAAACACGCACCCGCTCCCTGATCACCATTCTTCATCATCTTCACCCAGTAGCATGTCTGGCGGTCAACGTATATTGAGCCTGGTCATGTCAACCAGCGCCATGCTGGTCTGTATGATGCAGCTTGCAGCCTGCAGTGGTGAGGATCAGCCACCATCCACAAGCTGTAGTTGCCGGCCGTGCGCGGAACATTGCGCCTGGTTGTTCCTTTGTCGCGCCTACACTCACGGGCTCGCCTGCATAGGGCACAACTGCGACCTGATGTACGACAGTGGCAGTAGCACTGCATCGGTGTTTACTGCAGGTGTGTCGCAACCAACGGACGTGATGATGACGCCCTCGCCGCCTATCCTGGCACTTCGACCTCCTGCCCCTCCGCGGCCACCCCCAACACTGGAGCGTGACAACGCGTTAGCCACCCCGCTCCTGCTCACCTTCTATGGCCTGGACATGTGGCAGCTGGTGCACAGCTGGGGTTCAGGCATTCAAGCTCTGCTTGAGGTACAGCAGCCGCCCAGCTTGAGCCTGAAGGGCCTCTCTGCTCCGGGCATGTGCGCCTCCCAGCTTCTGGCCCTCAACACCACTGCCCTGCTCAACACCTCGCTCACCGCCCAGGAGCTGATGCCGGGCCTGGGATACTTCACAGCCGACGTGAGTTGCTCCCATTGCCGTCCTGACCTATGGCCCCTGTTGCCCTACCTTCTCTCCAGTACCCTCTGGTCCCTGCCTGCCCCTGTACCCTGCAGGTGGCTCAGCTGCTGCGCGACTTCCTACAGGACAGCAACATAACGGTGCGGGTACTAGACTTCTGCGCCGGCAACCGCACCTTTGCTTCATTCAGCGCCAACATGACCCTCGTGAACGGCACCTGGCCCACACTGCGGGTTGCTGTCAACCTGCTCAGCACAGACCCTGAGAGGTGGGGTGACCCACGTACCGCACTGCGCTTGCCTCTACGGAGGGCAGCGATGAACCCCCTTCCCTCCTCCTCCCCCTCCCCCACACCCTCTGCCTCCACCTCCCACTCCTAGGTGCATTGTCATCAGCCACGTTGTCTGCAACACACCCTGTTGTGAAGCCTTGCTAAGCCACAGCCAGGCTTGGTCAGTACAGGTTGTTGCACCCTCACTCAGCTCAGCTGCCTGGTCCCTCCCCCTGCAGGCTGTCCTCCGCTACCGGCCCCCTGAGGCAGCTGCTGCGGAACTGGTGAGTGCAGCCAGGCAGCTGAGCAGCTTAAGCACAGTGGCTGGATCTGGTGCAGTGCTTCAGCTGCTGCATTAGGTACCGTAGGGTCAGGGTGCAGGCAGAAAAGGGTGGTGGTGCTGCCTATCCTTCTTGCGTGAATCACTGGGTTACCTTTCTTTTACATCAGGTGCGTTGCATGTCGCGGCATGCTTCTCTAGCCAACAGCTTGCAGTGTGCAATGCAGGGCAAGCCAGAGGGTAGATGTGGGGGTGTGGGGGCCGGGGCCGGGGCCCTACTGGCCACTCTGCTTGCCTGCAGCCGTGGCTGACTGACATTGTTCCCTTCCTGCTGTGCCTGTCAATGGGCTACAGTCTCTCTGCGCCACAGTAGGTGTAGGTGCGCCAATGCGTTGAAGGCTTTTGTTCCCATTGAGGGGTTGTATTGAGTGCGTGTGCGCAATGTGGGTGCCAGCATTGGCTTAAGGCCAAGGATAAGGGCACACAGCGACATCGTCTGGCAGCAGGGTGATCACTGCGCCTGCCACCACTCTGTTTCTTGGCATGCTGATTCAAAAACTTGCCTACAGCCGCGGCGCCCTGATGACCCGGGCCACACTGCCCTTCTTCACCCTTTACGCCATGCCCTTCCATCGCTGTCAGACTTCGCTGCTGCCCGAGTCACCGCCCCCCTCCCCCTCCCCCCCCCCACCCTCTCCCCCTCCCTCGCCTTCACCCCCTGCACCCCCTCCGTGAGTATGAGCCCAGCCTGCCTACTGCTAGTGAAGCTGTAGGGCTCTTGAGTGCTGAGCTGAGCATATATACCTTTCAATGTTGTACAGCCCCAGTGCCAGTGTGGTTGAGCACCACCTCATGCCAAGTCATCCTGTCTGCCGAGCTGGCTGACCTCCTCCCCTCTGCTGCTCCTGGTGGCCATGCAGCCCAGCAGCCTGTATGGCACTGTCCTCATGCAGGCCAGGGCCGCCGCCCCCTACCCCAGGTCCTCCTCCTGCCCCACCCTCACCCCCTGCCCCACAACCTCCCAGCCCTAGCCCCACCCCCCCACCCCCAAGTCCCCCCCCACCATTTCCCCCTCAGCCCCCCCCCTCTCCTCCACTGCCGCCCATCAACTCCCAGCTGCTGACCCCCCCGGTGGGTGAGCCCAGCTGGCAACCTTCCCATGCCCCTTAGTTGGCAATGGCAGCGCACTTACCAACACATCCCAAACAGCATCAACACATTTCCACAGATCAGGCAGCATGACCAGCCATGGAAGCAGCCCGAACTCTCTGGCGCTCTTGCTGCCACGTCCTACATGTTCTCTGTTTGCAGTCGCCGCCAAGTCCCTCTCCGCCACCTTCGCCCCCTTCTCCCTCCCCCCGCCCTCCTTCCCCGTCTCCTCCCTCCCCCAACCCTCCTTCACCCCCCTCCCCCCGCCCTCCTTCACCCCCCTCCCCCCGCCCTCCTTCACCCCCCTCCCCCTCCCCACTTCCCCCACTCCCTCCCTCGCCCGGCCCCATGCCTGGCGCCTGTGACAATCCTATTCCAGTCACACTCCCAGCAACAGGTGGGTGTGTGCAGATTCAGGTGGTGTGCAGCCGCAATAGTTCAGCCTGATCCATTGCCCATGTCAAGCTGTGTGGGGCGGTGTGCCGTGCAGGACAGCCACTCTACGTGTCTGATCCATCTCCAATGACTAACCGTACTGGGGTCCAGATCTTGGTGTTTGGCCCCATCACAGGCGATGGCCGGAGAGTCACCATCTCCACCTGCTTCCAAGGTGCAGCCGGCTGCCTGGTCAGCTCAGCCGTACCCGGACCTCATCAGATCCCTGCTTTTCTCTACACAGACTGCCCCTCTGCCGTGCTCCCTGTGCCTGTGCGCCTCTGCCTCACCCACTGCCTGGCAGCGCTTTAGTCCGCATGCTGCTAGCTCCTAGGCTGCTCATGTTGCTGGCCTGTGTGGTGGCTGCAGTGACTGCTGCTTGGGACTCTTTCCTCGAACTTTACCAAGCTACCACTGCTGCAAGTATTCTGCGCTGTGGAGGGCCAGCGCCCCCGGTGAGTCCCCTCCCTGCAGCCGGCTGTGGAGGCAGAGGATGAGGCAAGGCAAAGGTCACAAACAGGGTTAGGACCGAGCTGACAGAGGGGTGTGTGGTCACAGGCATGCAGGGGTCATGAGGGCTCACTGCCACCCCTGCCAGATCACCACTCCCCTTGCTGCACTATTGCCAGCTGGCCCTCATTGCTAATTGGGACCTGGGTTTTGACAAGGGAAGGTAATGGTGATGCCTTCATTCCTATCTGCCTGCGCAGGTGGATGGAAGCGATAACGCCGTACCTATCTGCTCCTTTGGCGCAAATCTGTCCACCATGAACAGGACCCTGACCAATGTCATGCCATACTGGGTGGTGAGTGAGCCCCAGGCAGCTGTAGGGGCAGGTTCAGCCCGCTGTGCGGCCCTGCCCTGCTGCTCACCACTGCTGTTGGGGGCTTGTGAGGGAGTTAGCTAGGGTAGGCAGAGGTAGAGAGGTAGAGGTAGAGAGGCAGAGTGGCACCGTGACCAGCAGCCACCTCCTGTCCCTTGCTGCACGCTGCATCACGCTGCACACCATAGGGGCCATTGCTGCCAGGTGTGCAGCCTGTTGGGGGTGGGTGGCGTTACGCTGGGCTTAGGTCATCTGCAGACCGTGCGCCTCAACGTTGCTATGAAGTCATCCTAGCCTCCAACGCCACTAGCACTCAGACCCTGTGCACCGCTGCACTGCACCCTCCTATGTCAGGCTGATGGCTGGCTTTCGGTAGATTGTCTTGGGCATATGGTGACCATATCATTGCAACCTGCTTGGGGAGGCTTAACATAGCAGCCTCAAGTTGTTGCAAAAATGGACATGACTTTAAGGTTGGAGAGAGCTGACTGTAACATCCACTGTCTGTCTACTGCCTCATTGCCCTAGAGTATAGGCCTCAGTGTGATTGTTATTGTTGAACGTCACATGTTGGGATGCATGTCGTTGAGGCCATTGAGTGGCAATGAAGGGGAGTGAGGGGGAGGTCCCTTACCTGTACTTCTGCCCTCCCACTTGCAGGTGCTCAGAACGTATGAACCTGTGATAGCTAACTCAACATTGTTGGTGACTGCTGCCTAGCCGTGGCGTTGACACGCTCCCAACACAATCTGGTGAGCTGCTGCCAACAACACGCTGCTGCATTGTGACACTCATGCTCAAGGGCTGTTGGGGAGTAGCAAGACCGCCTTGACCACTCACTGTTGGCTGATGACAACCGCAAGGGCATAAGAGGCAAGGGCTATAAAAACATGTAGGGCGCTAGAGGGAGCAAGTAGGGCATGCTTGAAGCATGGTCTCCGTTGAGCACTACACTGGTGCTTTGTGGACTTCGATGGTGAGCCAACCGCCAAGTCTGCTAAGATGGGACACAGATGGTCGCATGCACATGTCCAGATCTGTGGAGCAGGGGTGATCTGCAACCCCTTGTTGTTGCTGGTTGTGTGGAGTGTGGGGCTGCAGCTGCTCTAGCTCTTGTGACAGCTACCATAGCTCATGTGGTGCACAGTAGTCATGGCATCACCGCCACCACATGCTGAACTGGGCTGAAACGGTGTCATGGTGACTTCTGCCCCGTTGACTCATGCGCCCGACACTGGCCCACAACTTGGCTGCAGGGGCGAGCGCCTACAGTCCTCGCTCACCCGCAATGCTGCAGGCTGGGCCATCGTGAGGAGAAGTTGGTGCGGCCTCCATGGCCCGCATTCATGAAGTCACTGTCTACATTCATCCGGTCGATTGAGTCGCACTTGTTTTCATCCCGGTAACATCAGGACATACCTGGTGCAGCCCATATGGGAAAGCATAATAGTCTTCCATCAATTCATCTGGCAAAGGCGGTTGCCGTACTTTGTAGCTGCTGCTGGCACACATGGCATCGTTCAAACGGGAACTGACAAGAGCCATGGGCCATACCAGTGCCCTGGTGAGGATGCCCCATCCATGGATGACCCATTCATCCCGGTTTCTTTGGTTAGGGACCATGGCCCCAACCATATTGTGGATGGTGATGGCTGACACCGCTGGAGCTGTTAGCCACTAGGCTGCATGGCTTCATGGAACAATGGGGCGCAATATGTTTAGCCTAGCTCGCTTCACGGTACTTCTGTACTGCAGTGTGACATGGTGGGCGAAAGGGGCAAGTGGGCCTTCGTGCACACCTGCTTTAGAGGTTTGACTCCTCGGGGGAAACGTTCTAAACCCTGGCCGTGTCAAGGTAGTTATCTGTTGGCGGTGTGCCTTAACACGCTACATTTTGGTTTCTGACCGACGTGGTCAATTAACGCCACTGCCAGGAAGGAGCTTGCTCCTAGAGGAGACAAACGACCGGAGCGTCCCGCTCCTGGGAGCCAAACTCCTGGCTCCCCGCCCCCAGCGACCCCGAACGCCGCTGCTGGTGTTCCAGCAGGGGTTCCTGCTGCGACTGGGGTGCCTGTCACGGCGTAGCCGCTGCCTTTAATCTTACAGTGTGAGCGGCATGTCCACTTTGAAAATGTTCAACGCAGTCTCTACTATCCACACTCTCGCACAGCAACTGAGCCCAGGTTTAGAACGGGACCCTCGGGAGTCGAACCCGAATGATGAGCTGGAACCAGCCCACCATTGACCTCCTCAGTCACTCTGCTAAAGTGTGGTTTACGGATACGCATAAGCGCACCGTCACAAATTGCTGATGTTGATGGTCAACCTACGGTTGTTTCAGGTTGCTGTGTTAATGCATGGCTAGGTTGATGCCTCAAGCCTATGTTTACCCTTGATTAAGACCGTGTAAACCTTCACGCATGTTGCCTGTGTCTATGGCTCATCTCAATGGCCCATCTTAATTAATATAATCATAACCAGAACACGGGGAGCCCAGGTTTAGAACAGTTCCCTCCCGGTGCAGTTGAGTTCAAGCACCGGGATTGCAGATTGATGAGTGCGAGTGTGACTGCCGTATCACTCGCGCCGATTAAGGCCGGAAGTCGCCTACATCATTTTCTCCCGGGAGGCATACCGCAGATAGCCCCAGGAAAGGCCGACTCATCGACGTTGTAATCATTGAAAAACTCAAAGTAGTTGCGATGGAATAACATTTCAAAAAACTTAAATACTCGGCGCCGGGTCTTGCCGACCGTGTGCAGGGTCCTGGTGCACTGTCCATTTGCAGGGTCATGCCGACCATTTGCAGGGTCCTGGTGACCCTGTGTAGGGTTCAAGCGACCACTATTCGTTACGTCCTTATGTTGCGTGATGACACTCCTACAATTTAGGGCCTGCGTTTCTCCCTGCGCTGTGGCCGACCTTGTCCAAATGGGCTGAAACTTGGCCAGTTGGTAGCTTGTGATGTAAGGAATCCATCCCAAAAAGAATCAGGTCAACAAAATCAAAGGCTGAGGCTGGGCGACCCGTGGCGTTTACGCAGGGACGGATGCAGGGATGGAGGGGGGGGCGCAGGGACAAACGCAGGGATGGAAGGGGGGGTGCAGGGACGAACGCAGGGACGACTTGGGGGCGCAGGGACGAACGCAGGGATGGAAGGGGGGGTGCAGGGACGAACGCAGGGATGACCTGGGGGCGCAGGGACGAACGCAGGGACGAGTGCAGGGACGGATGCAGGGATGACGGGCGCAGGGACGAGTGCAGGGATGAGCGCAGGGACGAGCGCAGGGTTTATGGGCGCAGGGATGAGCGCAGGGAAGTGCGCAGGGACGAGCGCAGGGACGAGTGCAGGGACGGATGCAGGGATGACGGGCGCAGGGACGAGCGCAGGGATAAGCGCAGGGACGAGCGCAGGGATTACGGGCGCAGGGACGAGTGCAGGGACAAGTGCAGGGATGAGCGCAGGGATGAGCGCAGGGACGAGCGCAGGGATTACGGGCGCAGGGACGAGTGCAGGGATGAGCGCAGGGACGAGCGCAGGGATTACGGGCGCAGGGACGAGTGCAGGGACGAGTGCAGGGATGAGCGCAGGGATGAGCGCAGGGACGAGCGCAGGGATGACTGGCGCAGGGACGAGTGCAGGGATGAGCGCAGGGATGAGCGCAGGGACGAGCGCAGGGATTACGGGCGCAGGGACGAGTGCAGGGATGAGCGCAGGGACGAGCGCAGGGATTACGGGCGCAGGGACGAGTGCAGGGATGAGTGCAGGGACGAGCGCAGGGATGAGCGCAGGGATGAGCGCAGGGATTACGGGCGCAGGGACGAGTGCAGGGATGAGCGCAGGGATGAGCGCAGGGATTACGGGCGCACGGACCTTGCATCACATGTCACATTAGCGTATCCCTAACACTTGCATACTCTGTGTAACCCAACCATTTCAATCATGGTCGTCAAGTCTCACATGCAGTCCATGTCAATCCTCTCGACCTCTCTTACTGCCCCCACCCCTGCTCCCACCCCTGCTACCACCCCTGCTACCACCACCGACTGGCTTTCGCTTGGACTTGTCACCCTTTCCAGGCTCAGCCTCCTGCTCTTCTGGCTTTGCTGGTGGCCAGCTTACGCCTGCTGCCTCATACCACTGCTGCTCCAACTGCTTCAGACCTGCCTCTGAGAAGGCTGGGACTTGAAGCCAATCCTCCACCCACATGGCGTCCTCTTCTTTCTTAGCTGGGGGCTTGTATGGGACCTTAGGCACGTGCTTGCCCCCTGCTGCTTCCCCCTGCCAGGCCGGCACCTTGGGGGTGCTGCCGGTCCGAGGCTCCGTGGTGGGCTGGCACAGGCTGTCAAACAGGTGGCCAAACTCAGCTATGTAGCAGGTGGTGTCTGACACAAAGCCAGTGGAGGCGTAGAAGTGCACCCGCACTGAACCTGTCCCCTCCCTGCCCTCGTCACCAGCATGGATTGTGTACCCACGCATCCCCAGCACCTGACCTGGCTCCAAGGTCACACGCACCACCTCCTGGGCTGTCATCTTCTGCTGCAGGTACTCCTCAAGAGCAGCCTGGCACTCATGTCTCTCGCCCGGACCGTTCCAGAAATGCTCCACCACCTGGACCCACTTGTGGCTGCGGGGGATGAGGAGGATGCTGACCCGCTGCATGGCCATGATGAGCACCATGCCATCACGCCCTGGAATGAAACGCCACTGGATGGGGGGCGGCTTCTGCTTAGGGGATGGCTGCCGGTTGGGGGATTGCTGCCGGCTTGGGGATTGCTGCCGCCTGGGGGATGGCTGCTGCTTGGGGGATGGCTGGCTGGGACCTGCACCTGCACCTGCTGCCGGGCTGCTGCATGCTGCTGAGGGGGGGGCTTCTGGCTGGGGTGTGTCTGTCGAGGGGGGTTGGGGTGGGAACAGGGCTGCTTGTCTTGCCTCCTCCTCATCAGACCACGAAGGCCGCACATCCACATGCAGTGCCTGAGCTGGCACCAAGCCGGTAGCCCCTTTGGGTTTGCCGTTTTCCAGCATCTTGTACGGGTCGTTGCACAGGATGGTGCCACCACGGAGGGGGGAGTTGACCAGCTGGTTGGCCCTGGCCTGTAGGCGCTTCAAGCACGCCTGAGCCCACACCTTGGCAGCCAGGTGGCGTGCCTTGATGGTGGCATCCAGGTTCTGGAACGTCTGCACCGCTTCCTCGGTCAGCATCCCCGCCATGGACACCTCGTCAGCCAGGCTGCCATCATGCTGGGGGCTGGTGAAGAGCAGCTGTTTGCGCTGCCCTGTCCCAAACTCAGTCACCACCTCCTGCAAGCAAGCAACACACCATAAGCATGTGCCTTGTTGAGATGGTGTATGTGCGCATGCCAATGATGAGACATGTAAGTATTGCGGGCTAAGATATAGTCTTGTAAGGTTAGGGTTAGGGATAGGGATGGGGGCAGGAACAGGGACAGGGTTAGGGACAGGGTTAGGGTTAGGGATAGGGATGGGGTTAGGGATAGGGTTAGGGCTAGGGCTAGGGCTAGGGCTAGGGCTAGGGATAGGGTTAGGGTCAGGGCTAGGGTTAGGGTTAGGGTTAGGGTTAGGGCTAGGGTTAGGGTTAGGGATTAGGGTTAGGGTTAGGGGTTAGGGTTTAGGGTTAGGGTTAGGGTTGGGTTAGGGGGTTAGGGTTAGGGTTAAACTGAAGGGCTCAAATCTGCACCTGAGCTCAACCAGGTTAACAGGTTAGCTATCATTTGAAGCAGTTGTTCTCACCGTCGTGCCCTTCACCTCTCCCGGTACAATCTTCAGCGTCCCATCGGTGTTGAGAGCGCTCTCCTTGAAGATGATGCGAGCGTAGTGCATGGCCAACGTCAACAGGGCCCAGAGCTCCTTGGCAATTGGCATGATGTCTGGTCCAACCACCGTCACTGCATAGCCCTCCTCCTCGACCTCAGCCTTGAACTCTTCCTCCTCTCCAAGCTGGAACACCCTGCAGATAGCCGCCCTGAAGCGAGGCCCCATCCATGACTGGGTGCACGCCTTGCCCTTCTTCTGAGGTGGCCCTTCACCCTGCATAAAATCAACCAGGCCAATGATGGTGCCGTTAGATCTACACAACTCGCATGTAGGGTGTGCATAGCATACGTGACTTGCAGGCATGTAAGTCATAGAAGTTTAAATTTGATGCCTGTTATGCAATGCAAGTAAATGACAAGTGACATGCTGCTTTGGCTCCACTGTCAAACCTGGTCAGCCGCCGCCGCCTTGTCCTGCTGCTTGTGCATCTTCAGGTCAAATAGTCCCTCCATCATGGCCTCCATCCTCTCCACCGTGGCCTGCAATGCGTCCAGCTTTTGCAGCTTTGTCTGCATGGCGTCCAGCTTTTGCAGCTTGGTCTGCATGGCGTCCAGCTGATGATGCTTGGGGAGCATAGCCTCCAGCTTGGCGATACGCTCCTCAAGGGCCTGAATTCACGACATTGGTTACTGTCATTGTCAATGCTCTTCACATCATCAACATGTATGATGCCCCATATGCTGTGATGACTCACAGCTTGGCTTGACGAGTCTCTCTCGGCTGCCGTCCTCTTCTTCTCTCCTCCCACTTGGCTGGTTCCCTACAATCACACATTCAATGCATGTTCTGGGTCTATGTCCCTCACAACTATCTAGATGCACCACACATCATTAACGTCATTATGTGATGTACAACACATATGGACATCAAGCAATTACGCACAATTACATGCACAGTCATGCGGATTAGCTCATCAGGCTTTAATGAGTAGGTGCCCATTATCCATGGTTATGCAGATATGAGCGGTTTTCCATACACACACTTAGACCAACCTCTTCATCACTGTCACCGATAGTCAGGTCCAAGGGTCCTTGCTTCGATGCTGGCGCGCTCGGCTGTGCCTCCTCGCCTCTCTTAGCCACCCGGCCTGCCTGTGGTTATACATAAATGCAGGCCATGGTTTAGTGTCATGCGCTCACCTGCGTGTGGGGTGAAGGCGCGGTGCTTGAAGCCTTATGCATGCTTGATGCGCACGGTTAGGGTTAGGGTTGGGTGGGCTGGGGGGCAGGCGGGTTAGGGTTAGGGTTAGGGTTGGGTGGGCTGGGGGGCAGGCGGTGGCAGGGGGAGTGACGGATGATGAGGGTGGGCGGTTGGATGAGGTCTTGGCCAGGGAGGGGGCTGGGGAATGCACTGTGGAATGGGCTGGGGCAGGGGCTGGGGTTGCTGGGGCCTTGCTAGGGGTGGGGGTTCGAGTGGGCGCCACCGCCTTGGATTGGGTAGGGGCTGGTGGGGCTAGGGGGCAGGTGGTGGCACGGGGGGTCACGCTTGGTGTGGTTGGGCGGTGGGATGAGGTCTTTGACAGGGGAAGGGTTGGGGGAGGGGCTTTGGGAGGGGCTGGGGCGAGGGCTGGGGTAGGAGCAGATGCAGGCAGGCTAGGGGCAGGCGTAGCTGATGGGGCCATGCGAGGGGTGAGGGTGGGAGTGGGCGCCTTCGCCTTGGATGCAGCAGCCGGCGACCCTGTGAACACGTTGCAAGCAAAGATTGTGTGATGCATGTTGGGTGGCATGCTAGTACGAGATGTGCATGCAGCACACAAAGACATATACCTAGCAAAGCGTGCTTGTACTTTGCTGGGGAGGTCCCCTCTGCCTGCTGCGCATCAACCACAGTCACGGGAGGTGTGGGGGTGACCTGCATTACACCAGTAGTGCAATTGTTGATGACTAGCTCTGGCTAAGGTTGCTTCAGGCCCTGTCAACTCACCCCTGTGTTTGACACTGTGGGTGTCTGGGATGGGAGTGGGGGGGTGCGTGTCTGCTGCAAAGACGCCTGCACATAGGGGTACACAATGAGTCATCACATCCACGCCAAGTGTGCACCCCTCACCCCCTGCACACCTGCATGAGTAACATGACTCACCTTGGGTGACCGTTGCGCCTTGACCTTGAGGGCCTTTCCACTCAGCAAGCTGACATGCACACACTTCACTGCCTTCACCGTCTTCTTTAGCTCAGCTGTGAGCTGGATGGGGGCCTCTGCACGCACAATAACATCAAAGTGGCTGACAAGCACGTCATGGAAAGGCGCATGCTGTAAGCAACCTTGTATACTGTGCTACATCAACTACCACTATGGGCACTATTCACACCCACTTGACGCGTCATACAGCTTGTACAGCTCCATTAGGCTCTCCATGCCCTTAGGCACTTCGTCAAATCCCTCTGTCCCCACTGCTGACAGGCCTGGATAGTTGAGGTCGGTCGCCACATAGGTAGCGACCCACGCCTCCTGAACCTGCTGGGGCTTGCTGTTGAACTTAGTGCGTGTGTCTGTCACAAGCCTGTGGGCATGTATACATGCATGATGTAGCCGGACCTTGCACAGTTGTCTCAGGATGCCCCTCGCTGGCAGACTGTTTGGTGTGCATGGTTGTGCCATGACATGGAACTTTGCGCACTCACTGCTGCACTGCTCGTGTCATATCTTCCTTTGTGGGAGGATTGGGGCTGTTGGCCAGGTCAATGCCCGTGATCATGACACCAACGATGAGCTTGATGCGTGGCTCATCCAACTTAGCATCCTGCATTTCACAATGCAAGATGGGTCCCTTATGCATTAGCCCATTCACCTATGCAGTATGTATCATGAGTTACCCTCAGGTCGACCACCAACTGCAGGATTGACGCCGCCAAGGTGGTCAAGTTAACCGTTATCCCATCTTTATTCGTCCCCATCATGTCGCCCGTTGTGAACACAGCCGGGAAGGTGGCGCTTGAAGACGACATTTGTTGACGATGATAGAACTGGTCTGCGATTAGTGGTGTGTGGTGCAGCTGTGTAACCTGAACGCAGACTTGTCTTCGGCGATGCTCATGCAAGTCGTGTTCAAAGTAAAGTTATTGCTTGCACGTCCCCTTCGTCACCGTAGACTTGTTACCTGGATTTCACCTTTAACTAACCGTGAAGCCCTGCCTTTCATGAGCACTGTGGGCGTCAATATTGACTTGGGACATGGAATTCATGCATGTGCAAGCGCCCGCCAGCGATCCTATGGACGGATGCGGTACACACCTCAGCCCGGCGTCTGACAATGCAGCGCTCAGTGATGGGGCAAACCTGGGTCGAGCCTGTCGTTGTAACAAGCGGCGGTGATTTTATACGGCCCGGTCAGGGTAGCGAGTCCACTCCAATCACCGAAGAGTGCCGTGAGACGTGCTTGGCGACTTGTGACTTCCTGGCCCTCAGCATCGACTCTGAAACCATCTACACGCAGCTTTCACCTCGCCAGTTGGCGGCTCTGTATGGACGTCGGCAGCGTCTATCGCTAATGCTGACCCTGGAGCAGCGACTTGCGCCACACGCCATGAGGTGCAGAGTGGAGGGGGTGATTGGGTTTCTGGGCTACTGTGAGGCTGTTCACAGCGTGGAGATCAGACTCGTCATGGACGAGTACATGGATGAGGAGCCCATCTATGAGCAGCCCT
>JASKMD010000002.1:109151-232694 GCA_030144725.1 Haematococcus lacustris
AATCCCTGCGCTCGTCCCTGCGCTAATCCCTGCATTCGTCCCTGCGCTCATCCCTGCACTCGCCCCTGCGCCCTTAATCCCTGCGCTCGTCCCTGCGCTCATCCCTGCACTCGTCCCTGCGCCCGTCATCCCTGCATCCATCCCTGCACTCGTCCCTGCGTTCGTCCCTGCGCCCCAGGTTATCCCTGCGTTCGTCCCTGCACTCCCCCCTGCATCCCTGCGTTCGTCCCTGCACCCCCCCTCCATCCCTGCGTCTGTCCCTGCACCCCCCCTTCCATCCCTGCGTTTGTCCCTGCGCCCCCCCCTCCATCCCTGCATCCGTCCCTGCGTAAACGCCACGGGTCGCCCAGCCTCAGCCTTTGATTTTTTTGGCCTGATTCTTTTTGGGATGGATTCTTTACATCACAAGCTACCAACTGGCCAAGTTTCAGCCCATTTGGACAAGGTCGGCCACAGCGCAGGGAGAAACGCAGGCCCTAAATTGTAGGAGTGGAGTGGCGGTGACAAAGTTCTCCATGACAGACTGGGCGTTGTCAGGAAGTCTGCCCGGGAATCGAACCCGGCCTCAGATCACCTCACCACATCACACTTCTCACAGGGGAGATCCAGATCTCTCAACCGGCATTAGCTTAGCCTTACATGGTCACGTAACATTCCCCCCCACCTGGCTCAGCTGTCCTCAGCTGACCACTGTGGTGTTGCCCCGCTCAGGCACAGCGTGCCATCACTCGCGCCCACACTAGCGCTAGGTGTCTGAGTTCCAACCATGCCTCTACCATCAGGCCTGGGCCTCAGCCTCAACGTCATCCTTAGCTTCAGCCTCGCCATCAGCCGCCTCCTCAGCCTCGGCACTCAGGTTGTGCTCTGTCAGGTACCTGGCCAACAGCTCTTGGCAGCCCACCAGCTGAGTGCTCAACTCCCATGTGTTATGCTCGTCACCGTGTCCTTGCCACTTGACCAGGAATTCAAGCCTTCTCTTCTTGCACTTGCCCTTGCGCTTGCCTTTGCTGGGCTCCAGCCTGTGGCCCACCACCTTCTCCCCTGTGTATTGGGGCTCTCCATCTAGCCACTGCACAGGAGGTGGTCCAGCCAGCCCAGGCACTGCCCCTGAAGCATCTGTGCGATAGGGCTTCACCAAGGACACATGAAACACGTTGTGGAGTCGAGACCACTCGTCTGGTAGCCACAGCTTCACAGCTGCCTTGCCTACCATGTACTGCACACTGAATGGGCCTACGTAGCGAGGCTTTAGCTTACGGACTCCAGGCTGGTTAGCCTTACCCCTCATATTCTGTGTGCTCAGTAGCACCATGTCACCAGGCAGGTAAAGTACTTCACGCCGTTTGTTATCCTGATATGACTTCATGCGCTTCTGCGCCCGCGCTAGGCACTGCCTCGCCTGCTCAACCGCTGTCTTCATGCCCTTCACAAAATCATGCGCCTGCGGCACCTTCTGCGGCAGGTCGAGCAGCTCAGCCAGCCGCGGATGATAGCCATAATTCAGGTAGAAGGGCGTACTGCGGACCGACTCCTGCCAAGCATTGTTGATGGCGAACTCCACCAGAGGTAAGTACTCCGCCCAGTCCCGCTGGTCAGGCCTACTTTGCGTCGCTTGCTGACTACGATGAAGAGGTGAGCCACCATGCTGTATGTCATTTGTGGCTGACCTCAAAGCTTTGCTGCCAAGCATTGCAGGCGCTGCCACCCAAGCCGGCGACAGCTGACGATTCGGAGCTCACGGTTTCTGAGGAGCTGGCACATGAGGTGAGCCACACAAACGATATGGGCATGGTGCACTACTGGGCTGGCAGCTAAGGCACTGACGCATGTTGCACCCCTACGACATGTACACATTGCCCACGCAGGAGCCGGCGAAAGCAAAGGCGGTGAAGGTGGCGCAGGACAAGGGCAGGGGCAGGGGCAGGGGCAGGGGCAGGGGCAGGGGCAGGGGCAGGGGCAGGGGCAGGGGCAGGGGCAACCGCAAGGGCAGGGGCACGGGCACAGGCGAAGACGGAAGCTCCATGGAGGAAGAGGAGGCGGGCACCTTGGGTACTCAAGCTGCGGCAGTGAGTGGACTGGCCATGGCATGCCCATGCACCCAACAACGTCCCTTCCATATGCCATGTGTACTACCATGTTGCAGGTCCAGAGCCAGGGCCCTAACAGGCCAAAGAGGGCAGCTGCATCGGCCTCCCAGGTGGGTTGCATGGGTTAACACAAATGTTGCAGG
This sequence comes from Haematococcus lacustris, assembly GCA_030144725.1. Classification (NCBI taxonomy): domain Eukaryota; kingdom Viridiplantae; phylum Chlorophyta; class Chlorophyceae; order Chlamydomonadales; family Haematococcaceae; genus Haematococcus; species Haematococcus lacustris. The sequence continues at coordinate 111,382 of JASKMD010000002.1, forward strand.
AACACATGCTAGAGCTCTGGTGTCTCAGGTGCTGAGTGCTACATGGACGCAAGAGCTTGGACTGTTGTGCAGGCACAGGGCACGCTCAACACAGCTGTAGGGGCTGCGAAGGGAAGAGCACCACGCGTGAAGTCGGGTAAAGAGGTGAGGCCGCGCTTATGTAGCATGGATAGCACTAACACAATGAATGCCATGGCACACGTCAATCGTTGTCCACCCTTCCACACGCTGCAGGCTTGGGATGAGGCCAACACCCCCCCACTAAAGCCCGACACAGTGTGGAAGCTCCCTGACTTTGACCCCATAAACCCAGATGTGCATGATGTGGACAGTGAGGAGCAGCGCATTGCATTTGCTAGGGAGGTAGAGCAGAAGGGGTTTGCCAAGATGCGCCTGCCCGAGCGGCTGCACCCCAGCCGATTCCCCAAGTTGCTGTGGGCGTTGCTGTTCTTAGTGATCCAGTTTGCAGAGGTCATCTTCAAGGAGGGTACCTTTGACGACGAGGGGAACTGACGTGGGCAACAGGCTGGGCACGGACTTTGGCACTGGCCAGCGCCTGCAGATGACTGTCACCAAAAGTGTCAAAGGTAAACTGAGTGACAGTGCCAGGATAGTTGGGTTGACCAGCCCATGGGCGAAGAGTCAGTGGGAGGCAATGAAGAAGGAGGCTGGTGACAAGGCAGGACTGCTGACACGCCGTTTGCACATGGCTGTTGAGGTGGCCACACTGTACTTGAGCAAACTGATCCCATTCATCCAGAAAGTAGCGGGGGGTGCCATCAGGGGGGGCACCATCATCGGCAATGACCCCATGCACATGAGGAAGGTGGTGTACTATGGGACACAGGACAGGTTCGCATACGCCAAGCATCCAGCCCATAGGACTGTAGAAGCACAAGTGGCACATGTGGATGTCGCACCGAACCCGTTGAATGACAGTGCATCATTGAAGGCTGAGTTAGACAGGGTCAAGCATGATCCTAAGGCCATCCAACGTTACCGTGACGGCATGGTGTTCATCATTGCCATCCAGACATTCTACTTGCTGTTGTGTGAGGACAGTGTGGAGTGGGTATTAGTGACGGAGGCACACACTGAGGCACTGTGGGGGGAGAAGTCCACTGATGCCCAGAAGGCAGCCTATGCTGCAAAGTTGAAGGGCATGCCTAAACTGTACATGAAGAGGGTGAAGGTGGAGGCTGGGTCATGTGTGTGCATCAGGGGGTACTTGCTGCATGCGGGGGATGTTGGGCAGCCTGACACCATCAGTGTCCGCATCCACTTCTATTCCTCACCAGGTTTTGTGTCAGGTACCACCACCTATGTGCACAGCCTGAGCAAGGAGTTTTGCATGAATGTCATGCCCACAGTGCAGCCACGTCATGGGTGGCCATTGGTGCAGGAGTTTGACAACTACAGGAATGTCATGGTGCCTTTGCCACCCTACAAGCCACCAGAACAGCAAGAGTATGAACTGCATTATCAACCTGAGTGGGACATGGAGCTGCCAGCACATCACATAAAGGGCTTGGAGCAGGCAGTGAGTGATGCTGCTGCGAAGGCTGAGGCTGAGGCAAGGAAGGAGAAGGAGGAGCATGAGATGCAGGAGAAGGCCGCCAAGAGGGCTAGGATTGTTGCACAGCCTCCCCAACATTTTGAGCCCTGACCAACAGTGTAATAATGGTGCTCCCTGATACCGGCTAAGGATGACATCATTTACACCTTGGTTACGACACCTTAGGCACGCCGGTGAGGTATATATTGTAAGTGAGAGGGCTTGAGGTTAGGCACCAATTGAACAGCGATCAAGTGCTCTTACACGGGATCAAATGGGCTGTCATAAAAGTCCATCTCATCCAAGCACACACGCAATGGCCCGAGTTCAAACTCTGACAGATCGTACTCGCCCAAATCCTCATGGCCCCCCATTGGGGACGTCAGGAAGTAATCAATCTGAATGCTGATGCCCCTACCACCATGCGCTTCCACAAACTCCTCAAGGGAGTCTAGCACAAAGCCATCACACTGGAAGCACTGGTGGATGTAGACACTCGCAATGGAGGGGACGCCATCCACAATGGCGTGCCACAACTCCACACTCGGCCTAAGTGTGGCCCTCCTGATGCGCAACTCACTGCAGCCCTGGCACACCGGGCGCAAAGCTTCCATGACATCAGCATCAAACTCCTCTTAATCTACCGATGCCCAAGCACCACACACAACATCCACCACGCGGATGCACCCTGCCAGAGGTTGCAACGCAGCCAGAACAGCCAGATCCTCCTCACATGAGTCCACAATGTTGACACGCAAAGTACCCACAGTAGGCCTGACAGCCACACCCTCTGCAAAGCATGAGGCACCGGCTGTGATATCAGCCAGGCTGTCAACCCTAGCACACAAGGCCAGGCTGTCAATGTGCACCTCCTCCCTCACGGCATGCAGGGGCAGCTTGTCCAAATCTTCCAGATTTGCTTTTACCGCCCGCAGCGTGCGCCACTGGCATGGCAAGTCATGCAAGGACTCTCCCGGGCTGTCCATCTGCTCCGTGTGCAGGAAGTGGAGGCTGGCAGCTGCCTTGTAGAACGCTGCAGCACCATGGCCATAGAGCAATGCATGGCTGAGGTCTAGGCGAAGTAGCTGTGCCTTCATTGCTGGGTCGGACAGGAGGCGTGCTAGGCCTTCATAGCCCACGTCACCAGCCAGGGTGAGGGAGTCCAAGTTGGGGAAGCTGTCCGCTAAGGTGGCTCCCAACCAGGCACCAAGCTCAGCCTGCTCCATTGCGAGGCCGCCCAGCACCACCTCATGCACGGCCGTGCATCCCCTCAGCAGCCCGATCACAAACCGCAGCATGTCGGGTATGCTGTGTTGCGGGCTCTCCACGTTCCATCGGAGCTGCAGCTGTAGCCGCTGCTCCCTTGCTCGCAAGACCGCGAGGACAGCTGGTGACATGAGCCGGCTGACTTTTGTACTGTCCAGGTACAGGACCAACGTCGGGCAGGTGGCTAGGCAGGCATGTAGATTGGCCTTGCAAGCTAGGCTAAATCCCCGTGCACCAGGGGCTACAGTCGAGGGCACCGCAAGGCAAATCGCTGAACTGGGTTGAGCGCGACATGACTGGTGGGCTATGATTCGAGTTGCAGCATAACGACAGCATAACGACAATGCAGGCATGCATACATTAACTATCCTTAACTGTACAGATACTGATGGTGCGTCTGTACAGATAAGCACTTTGAGCTATTTGTACAGATATCAGGTAAGCATCTGTACAGATAGCCCAAAGCCAGTATCTGTACAGATATAGCCTTAATATCTGTACAGATAGCCCAAAGTGCTTATCTGTACAGATGCACCACCAGTATCTGTACAGATAGGGGAGTACGCATCTGTACAGATATTGGCTTTGGCTATCTGTACAGATATTATGGCTATATCTGTACAGATACTGGCTTTGGGCTCAAGCAATTACAAAGCCGGATTTGAATGATGCCCTGTGACTCCTCCTTCTAATCGGCAGTGACGCTTCTTTGGGTCAGCCATGACACATTGGATGTAAGTTGATACACCTGAATGTCGTTACAGGATCTGGAGTTATCTACTGGACATCACACCGTGACAGCCTTCACGTGTAACAACAGCTCAAGCAACATTGTCCACTGTCAGTGTAGTTCCAAATGTCATTATGCCACACATAGCATCGACACCATGGTACAAGCCACATAACAACGTTGCATCCCATTACTGTTGTCCCATGTGTCCCCCTGCCTGGCATAACTGTTGCTAGGCCTCATTATGTCTCTCTGCGTGATAGTTCACAGTGCCACCAGGTGCCAGGCTGCGCTTGAAGAGGTTCTCTGACCAGCAGTAGAGAGGCCTCGTGCACCCGGCGAACGTGACCCCAGCACACCCAGCCAACGGTGGAGGCAGGTAGTGAATGTAGCTCTCAACCATCACTGGCCCTTGTGCACTGAGCATATCAACCTCCACAAAAGCTGACCCAAACTTGCCCACCAACGGCATGAGGGGTGCCAGGGAGGCATGGCTTCCACCCTCCTTGCATGCGAAGATCAGGACCAACAGCCCGATCGTCACCTTCTCAAAGCACCCTGTGGAGATAGCCTCCACCCCTCGACACTCGCGCCGATTAAGGCCGGAAGTCGCCTACGTCATTTCTTCCCGGGAGGCATACTGCAGATAGCCCCAGGAAAGGCCGACTCATCGCCGTTGTAATCATCGAAAAACTCAAAGTTGCTGCGATGTTATAACTATTTGAAAAATCGCCCGTCCCTGTACAGGGTCCTACCGACCCTGTACAGGGTCCTGGGCCACAGGGTTCTGTCGCACGGCTACAGGGTCCTACGACATTTGATTACAGGGTCCTGCCGCACGGCTACAGGGTCCTCCGACATTTATTTACAGGGTCCTGCCGCACGGCTACAGGGTCCTAGGACATTTGTTTACAGGGTCCTGCCGCACGGCTACAGGGTCCTACGACATTTATTTACAGGGTCCTGCCGCACGGAAACAATGAAACAATAACACTAATGGTGACTTCAATATATGTGGAGGGTCAGTGAAGCAGGACCCTGTGGTGAGGTGCCAGGACCCTGTGGTGAGGTGCCAGGACCCTGTGGGTGTGCAGCAGGACCCTGTGGGCAGGACCCTGTGGTGTGGTGCCAGGACCCTGTGGGTGTGCAGCAGGACCCTGTGGGCACGACCCTGTGGTGTGGTGCCAGGACCCTGTGGGTGTGCAGCAGGACCCTGTGGGCCAGGACCCTGTGGTGAGGTGCCAGGACCCTGTGGTGTGGTGTCAGGACCCTGTGGTGCCAGGACTCTGTGGTGTGGTGCCAGGACCCTGTGGGCCAGGACCCTGTGGTGAGGTGCCAGGACCCTGTGGTGAGGTGCCAGGACCCTGTGGTGCCAGGACCCTGTGGGCGTGCAGCAAGACCCTGTGGGCCAGGACCCTGTGGTGAGGTGCCAGGACCCTGTGGTGAGGTGCCAGGACCCTGTGGTGCCAGGACCCTGTGGTGTGGTGCCAGGACCCTGTGGGCCAGGACCCTGTGGTGAGGTGCCAGGACCCTGTGGTGTGGTGTCAGGACCCTGTGGTGCCAGGACCCTGTGGTGTGGTGCCAGGACCCTGTGGGCCAGGACCCTGTGGTGAGGTGCCAGGACCCTGTGGTGAGGTGCCAGGACCCTGTGGTGCCAGGACCCTGTGGGCGTGCAGCAAGACCCTGTGGGCCAGGACCCTGTGGTGAGGTGCCAGGACCCTGTGGTGAGGTGCCAGGACCCTGTGGTGCCAGGACCCTGTGGTGAGGTGCCAGGACCCTGTGGGCCAGGACCCTGTGGTGAGGTGCCAGGACCCTGTGGTGAGGTGCCAGGACCCTGTACAGGGTCCTACGACCATGATGACGCTAGGAACCTGTACAGGGTCCTAGGACACGGGCCATAGCTCATCACAGGCTGGGACTTTTTGCATGCCACCTACTAGGTTGGGCAGCTTTAACCACCCTTTACAACCTCTCATACTCACATTTCATGAAAAGTCACTTTGGTCACACGGTGCCAACTCCCTTAGCCAAAATCAGGGTCACAGCCCCACACCTGGCCCAGCAACTCGACACCGAGTGAGAATTACACTTTCGCCCAAGAGAGTCTTGTCATCCTCTAGGTCACATCAACCCACATACCAAGTTTCAGAACTCAACTCTCAGGTTTTGCAAGCCAGCCAGGCCTTAATTTGCACGAGTGGAGCCACACTTGGCAGGTCCCGCGCTGGGACGACGGCAATGAGGCGGGCTATCTGTAGCAGCGATAAGGTGGTGGGCAGGTTGCCAACCTGCTGGATAGCCATCTCCCGGAGGCAGAGTACCTTGAGGTTGCTAGGGCGATGACGTAGGGAGTGGGGCAAGGGGCCAAGATGCGGGGCCCGCAAGGACGTCAGCTGCAACGCCATGTCCTCATATGCCTGCCAGTTGTCCTCCAAGGAGAGCTCTAGGACACCAGTGTAGATGTCAAGGTGCGTGATGCGCTGCGCGACGAGGCTGTGGCGCATGAGTGCCTCCAGCTGTGCTGGGCTGAAGGCGAATCCCCGGAAACGGAGGTAGTGGCACTTGGGGAAGTTGGCCTTCAGCCTCTCCCCCAACCAAGCCCCCACAGGCAAGGGCTCGTAGTGCCTCTTCCACCATGGCTCCGACTCCACTGCTTGATTGACGAACTTGATGGCCACTTCGCGCACGGCTTCGCATCGCCCAAGAAGCCCAAGCACCCAGTCCACTCTGCACCGAAGAATCGCCGCTCCGAGTGAAGTCTGGATTTGGAGCCTCAATGTCAGGGGCTTATGGCGCCCGCGCAATAGCTGGAGATAGTAAGGAGATAGGTGGGTGGTGATGGTTTCGCTGGTGATGTTGATGCTGAACCCGTCGCAATTCAGGTAGCACGCCTCCCAGCACTTCTTGCTGAGGCGGCTGAACACGCGACCCGCCCCGGCTCGGATGAAGTGTACAGCGAGCGTAGGGATCAAGTTATCGTGAAGGCTCTGGCGCTGAGATGATTGGAGCATCGTGTATTGTAGGGGTTGTACTTCACGGAGGGAGCCTTGACGAGCGCTTGCACCATGCACTTGCACGCCCACCAAACATCTCAACCTCTTAATATGGCACATCATATCACAGCATCGCCCACGCAAGAAATGCAGCCGACCCTACCACTGCAATAGGGCCAAATGAGGAGATAATGCTGAGATTAGGCGTGTGATTACATGAAAACGCCTTCATGCCATCAGTGATGCTATCTTAACTACTCGCTCCACGTGTTTTCGCCCGACAGCAATGTCTCACCACACCCAGCTCCTCGATTTGCCTAGCGCTGTCCTAGCGCTCATAGCACGATCCGTCACTTCAGCCCCTGCCGCGCCAGCATTTCGTCTAGCCTGTAAAGCCACTCTACTCGCGAGTCTAGAAACCTGCCCCACGCTAGTCCTGCGGCTGGACAGCACAAAAGTCAGCCGGTTCCTTTCGCCAGCTGTCCTCGCGGTCTTGCGAGCAAGGGAGCAGCGGCTACAGCTGCAGCTGCTATGGAACGTGGAGAGCCCGCAACACAGCATACCCGACATGCTGCGGTTTGTGATCGGGCTGCTGAGGGGATGCACGGCCGTGCATGAGGTGGTGCTGGACGGCCGTGATTTTGGCGATGCACAGTTGGGTGCCTGGCTAGGAACCACCTTGGCTGCCAGCTTCCATCAACCGGGTTAGGACCCGAAGCCAGTAGCACCCCATGTAGCAGGTGTGGTTCAGTAGCTACAAACCTCCCTCTTCTTGCGAGAGGCTGGGGGATCGACACCCGCAAGGGGCCAGATATATTTGGCGTAATCGATCTCTCTTGAGGGCAGTGCCCGCCATCGTGCGGGGTGGGAGCTGGAGTGGAGTAGGCTAATTTCCTATGAAGCTCAGGAGGGTAGACACGTTTCCGAGCCGGGGCGTGTCGTGCTGTGAGAGCGCCCTTTAGGCATACGTCAGCCCGCGGGGGCCCCTCCCATGGTGTGAAAGACCAGAAGCGGCGCGCGGTTCCTTAGTGCACGCCCCCTGAAGCTTCGGGGGGAGTAGTCTTTCTTTCTTTCTGCCAGCTTCCCCAACCTCACCTCCCTCACCCTGGTCTTCAGCATGACCTATGAAGCGCTAGCCCGCCTCCTGTCGGACACAGCATTGAAGGCACAGCTGCGCCATGTAGACATCAGGCGGGCGTTTCTCCACAGCCCTGGGAAGTCAGCGTTCTACAGGGAAGCAGTCAGCCTCCACTCGCTGCAGATGGAGAACATGGACAGCCCTGGGGAGTCTCTGCATGATCTGCCATGCCAGTGGCGCACGTTGCGTGTGGGCAAGGCAGACATTGACGATTTGAGCAAGTTGCCCCTGCATGCTGTGAGAGAAGTGGTGCACATTGGCAGGCTACACGTGGTTGCCAGGGCAGACGAACTGGCTAAAATCACAGCCGGTGCCTCATGCTTTGCAGAGGGTGTGGCTGTCAGGCCCCAGGTAGATATTCTGCGTGTCGAGATTGTGGACACGTCAGAGGAGGATCTAGCTGTTCTGGCTGCATTGCAACCCCTGGCAGGGTGCATCCGCGTGGTGGATGTTGTGTGTGGTGATTGGAATGATGAAGATGACATTCAGGAGTTTGATGTAGATGTCATGGAGGCCTTGCTCCCGGTGTGCCAGGGCTGCAGTGAGTTGCGCATCAGGATGGCTTCACTGCAGCCCAGCCCTGAGATGTGGCAGGCCATTGTCGAGGAGGTCCCCTCTATTGCAAAGGTGCACATCCACCAGTGCTACGACCTTGATGAGGGTGTGCTATCGTCCATGGAGGAGTTTGTGGAGGAGCATGGTGGTAGGGCCATCGACATACAAGTCGATTACTTCCTGACGTCCCAAATGGGGTCACAGGAGGATCTGGGTGACATTGATCTGTCTGATTACAAGTTTGGGCCACTGCGTGTGAGCATGGAGAAGATGGACTGGTATAACAGCGTTTTTGATCGACCGTGATATCACTTGGTTTACATCTAAATGTAAGCCCTGTCACCATGATGTACAGCTGCTCATATCGGATATGGAGACAAGCAGAGTAATCCCCATCATGCCTACATTGCTGAGAGCTCCATCCATTCCGCCGACCCCGTGGTGGGGAGATGTTTCCCCCTTAACAAGTTAGAATCTGTACAGATAGTGCGAGTAGCATCTGTACAGATAGAGAGAAGCTGCGATCTGTACAGATAGTAAGAGAACCATCTGTACAGATGGAAACAAGCTGCTACCTGTACAGATATTGAAGATAGCATCTGTACAGATTAGGAAAAGCTGCTTTCTGTACAGATACTACAGATAAATCTGTACAGATTCGATGTATACATATCTGCACAGACGGAGAGAGCTCCTATCTGTGCAGATACTGAGAGAGAGCCTGTTCAGACGTGACGATTAAAAATCTGTACAGATAACGACTCGAATATCTGTACAGATAACGACTAGTCTGCATCTTTGTTGGGCGTGCAAGTGCATGGTGCAAGCCGTGCGCCCAGCCTGCAGTACAGGCACATCGTTTGACGATGCAGCGGTCTGTGATGGGGCAAAACTGGGTCGAGCCTGTCGTTGTTACCAGCGGCGGTGATTTTGTACGGCCCGGTCGGGGTAGCGAGTCCACTCCAATCACCGAAGAGTTCCGTGAGACGTGCCTGGTGACTTGCGACTTCCTGGTCCTCAGCATCGACTCAAAAACCATCTACTCGCATCTATCACCTTGCCTCTTGGCGGCTCTGCGTGGACGTCGGCAGCGTCTGATGCTGATGCTGACCCTGGAGCAGCGACTTGGTCCATGCATGACGAGGGCCAGAGTGGAGGGGGTGCTTGGGTTCCTGGGCCACTGTGAAGCAGTTAGGGGCGTGGAGATCAGACTCATCATGGACGAGCACACGGCAGAGGAGCCCACCTATGAGCACCTGCCAGTGGGGGCCTGGTTGGCGGAGCGGCTGATGTCCAACTTTCCCAACTGTCGTGTGTTGGGGTTCAAGCCTTTCTTAATGCTGCACTCAGAGCTGCTAGAACTCCTCCGCCACCACCTGGTTGTGGGGCGCATCAAGCATCTGGACATCCAAACTGCCCTCCTGACTGGAAGGGAAAGGGTTCATCCTTTTGTGTGGTTGGACCCAGCTTTGGGGCTGACATCCTTCTACGCCACCTACCTGGGCCCCCTCCCCGTCTCCCTACGTGACCGCCCCAGCAACCTTGTGAAGCTGAGCATCACAGAGATGTACCTAACAGACGTGGGCAATCTACCACAATCCGTATCCACCCTACTGATATCTGACCTCAATGTCGTCCTACCCGAGCCGTACATGGCGGCCTTGAACAGAGGTGTGGCAGACCTAAGCTCAGGCCGTTTTGGGCGTCAGGTTATTGGGGTGCTGGCCATGGCCATCACAAGGAAGGAAGGATGTGCACAAGTAGCAGCCCTGCAGCCCCTGGTGGGACGGTTTAGGGAGGCCGAGGTGCAGGTGGGGGAGCCAGGCCATAATGTCCAGCTGGTGCAATGTGATGTGGTTCGAGCTGTGCTTCCATTGTTGATAAGGTGTGCTGGGGTCAAGTTCAGGAATGTCATGCACCCGCTGCATTTATGGCAGGAGTGGGCAGTGAAGAATGCCATGGCTCCTGGTGCATCGTTGAGCGTACGTTATGACTGACATGCTGCCCCCATGCTACTTAGTCCAGTGTTTCAATGACATGATGTGGCCTTGATTGAACAGGGAATAGTGGTCTTGGATGCCAACGGTAATTGCCGTCTCATCGTTAGCACCGTTGCCTTCAAGGCTCACTACATCTTAATGTACATGTTAATTACTGAAAAATTGAACGTGGGGACTTGAACGTGGGGACTTGAACGTGGGGACAAGGCCTTGCGGTACATGTCGTGCAATATATGCATGTGTTTATAGTGGAAGCGGGGTTGTGGTGGTGCGTGTGTGAATGTCACCTATATCAGCGTGCCACGGCCAGCCAGCCGTACATGTAACAGAGCTCTGACTTCCCCGACAACACTCCTCAAATGCGAAAGAGACTCATACGGGCCTAAGGACGCGCTATGCTGAACCGTGCCATGAACAATTGTTGGGCGTGCAAGTGCATGATGCAAGCTGTGCGCCCGGCCTGCAGTACAAGCAGCGTTGACAATGCAGCGCTCAGTGATGGGGCAAAGCTGGGCCGAGCCTGTCGTTGTAACAAGCGGCGGTGATTTTATACGGCCCGGTCAGGATAGCGAGCCTAGCCCAATCACCGAAGAGTCCCGTGAGACGTGCCTGGCGACTTGCGACTTTCTAGCACTTAGCATCGACTCAGAAACCATCTATACGCATCTATCACCTCGCCACTTGGCGGCTCTGTATGGACGTCGGCAGCGTCTATCGCTAATGCTGACCCTGGAGCAGCGACTTGGGCCACACGCCATGAGGTGCAGAGTGGAGGGGGTGATTGGGTTCCTGGGCTACTGTGAGGCCGTTCACAGCGTGGAGATCAGACTCGTCATGGACGAATACACGGATGAGGAGCCCACCTACGAGCACCTGCCAGTGGGGGCCTGGTTGGCGGAGAGGCTGATATCCAACTTCCCCAATTGCCAGGTGTTGGGTATCAAGCCTTTCATAATGCTGGACTCAGAGCTGCTGGAACTCCTCAGCCACCAGCTGGTTGTGGGGCGGATCAAGCATGTGGACATCCAAACAGCCATCCTGACAGACAGGGCAAGTGATGTTCCTCATCAGTGGGTAGTGCCAGCTTTGGGGCTGACAACCTTGATAGCCACCTACCTTGGCCCCCTCCCCATCTCCCTTCGTGACCGCACCTGCAACCTTGTGAAGCTGAGCGTCACAGAGATGAGCCTAACAGACGTGGGCAACCTGCCACAGTCCGTCACAACCCTACTGATATCTGACCTCACCGTCGTCCTGCCAGAGCCGGATATGGCGGCCTTGAACAGAGGTGTGACAGACCTCAGCTCAGGCCGGTTTGAGCGTCAGCATATTGGGATGCTGAGCATGGCATTCACAAGGAATGATGGATGTGCACAAGTAGCAGCCCTGAAGCCCCTGGTGGGACGGTTTAGGGAGGCCCTGGTGGAGGTGGGGGAGCCAGGCAATGATGGCAAGCAGTTGATACAGCCGCTTGTGGTTGATGCTGTGATTCCAATGTTGAAAGGGTGTGCTGGGGTCCAGTTCAGGAATGCCATGTGCACGCTGTATTCATGGCACGAGTGGGCAGTGAAGAACGCCATGGCTCCGGGTGCGTCGTTCAGCATACATTATGCGCACTGACATGCTGCCACCACGCTGCTTAGTCCTGGGTTACAGTGACAAGGTATGGGCCTGTTTGGACAGCACAGACTCCAAGGATGGGTGGCCATGAGTGACAATGTTAATCAATGACTCAATTAAGCGCCATTGCCTTCGAGGCTCCTTACAATGTTTATAGTTGAAGCCAATGCATGAGATGCTAGCATTACAAGAGACATGCCATGCGCCAAGGTTGCCAATGTAAGCCCACACGTCGTTTAATTAGGAATGGGCTATGTACGTTCACAGAACGATCGAACGCAGCCATTGCACACGCAAGGCATGCTGACCCGTCCGCCTCGCAAGGACAGCACGATCACGAGCACCCATGTGCCCACACTCTACGTAGATGTCCATGGCCCTGCACCCCTCACGGCTGCCCACTTCCCGCAGATCATCAGCCACAGGCACCCAGCCATGATTGCACTTGATAATATACACTGCAGTGACGGAAGGCATGCTATCCACAATCAACTGCCACAGCTGAGGGGATGATTTTAGCAATGCATACTTGACCCTCAATGTGTGGATCTCTCCACACAAGGGAGCCACAGCAGGCACATCCGCGGCATCAAAGGGCTTGTTGTTGTATGCATCACCCCAGCAAACCTGCAGCTGATCGAAGCACCCGTTCAGAGGCAGCAGGGAGGCAATGTACACATCCACATTTTGTGTGGCTACAAAGACACTGAGGTTCAACACATGAACCTGTGGCCTCACAGCCACACCATCAGCGAAGCTGGTAGCCATGGCTGTGACAACTGACAAGGGGTGATACACCGTGGACACAGTGAGGCACCCAATAAGCACAGCCTCAGAGACGGCATGGAGAGGCAGCTTGCTCACGGTGGTGCTCTCCATGTTGTCCACATGGAGCGTGCGCCAGCTGCATGGTGCGTCACGCAGAGAGACCTGCAGCTGGTCCAGGCTGCTGACATGAAGGTAGTGGAGGGAAAGAGAGGCCTGGACGAAGGCAGCGACTTGTGTTGGGCTGGCTGGTAGCACCTGGGCTGTGCTGATGTCCACATGGGTGAGCTGGCTGCTGAAGGCAGGTTTGGTGAGCACACTGCCAGCCTGGTCAAGGCGAAGGCCCAGCCCCTGGATGCGGAAGCCTTGGAGGTTGGGGAAGCACGCCACCATGCTGTCAGCCAGCCACGGCCACAGCTGTAGCTGCATCCCCCTGACTCCTTCCAGCTGCATGGCACGGACGGCTGTGCAGGCACCTAGCTCGTTTAACACATCCCTCAACAGGCCTGAGACGAAAGTGGAGTCCGTGTTGGCATGTTGCCGGAATATCAGCTTCAGCGGCGCAGTCCTTGTGCGCAGCACCGCCACGGCTGGCAGCTTCACGAATCGCTTCACTTCTACGCGGTCCAAGTAGAGGGTGAGAGTCGAGCAGGTCGCTAGGCGTGCTGTCAGGATTGCGCCACAACACTCAGGCAAATTAGTAACAGCATTTTTGAGATTCGGAGCCTCGGACTTGGTACATAGTCAAATGAAGGCATTGTAAGATTGGGGGTTGAAACTAAAATTCGTGATTTTGCGCGGTTGGTGAGATACGGCCATGCTACAGTACTGTAGGTATCTACAGTACTGTCGGGGTACCTCGCGAGTACACGAACAGTACTGTAGACACCTACAGTACTGTAGATGTCTACGGTACTGTAGGTGTCTACAGTACTGTCGGGGTACCTCGAGAGACCACTGACAGTACTGTAGACATCTACAGTACTGTAGACATCTACAGTACTGTAGACATCTACAGTACTGTAGGTACCTCGAGGTACCTCGAGAGACCATTTGCAGTACTGTAGACATCTACAGTACTGTAGACATCTACGGTACTGTAGACATCTACAGTACTGTAAACATCTACGTATAGTATAATGTCGGAGGCCAAGCTGTTACGGGAAAATAACGGTCGAGGCTGGGTCGAGAGTTGCGGTAAACGTCGAGGCGCAGCCGAGACGTTTACGCAACTCGAGACCTGGCCGAGACTGTTATTTGGACGTGAACAGCGCTGGCCGAGACATTATGCGATATCCCTTTACATTACGAGTACCTTCTCTAGCTGTCGCGGCTAGCCTTACCGTTACCTAAGCATCGCGCAGCTGAAGCGAACACCTTTGAGGTGCAAGCCGCTTTTCCAGTAATTGGGGTGTAGTTGCGCACTTTTCCCGTAATTGAGGTCAAGGCTCGCACTTTTCCCGTAATTTTGACCAAGGCTCGCACTTTTTCAGTAATTTTGACAAGGCTCGCACTTTTCCCGTAATTGGTGCAAGGCGCGCACTTTTCTCACTTCTCATTCCCGTTTGAGTCCCAAGCTTCCCAAGGTTTGAGGCCCAAGCTCTTGTCCCAGTCTTCATCATAGTCTCAGCCATCATGCCCGATAGCACATTCACGACCAGCAGCAAAACCAGTGGACGACGATGTTGAGCACGGTTCCCTCGGTTTAACTTGCCGCCCCCTCCGCTGGAGATTGCAACTGCACGTCTTGCAGCAGCAAGACTGTCAGGTGAGAACAGTAGAATAACCGCGTTGACTATGGTAACCGCCTTGACCAACATTGACCTTATTTTGCTGCCAGCATTGACGACAACGACCACCGCATAAATGACCACCCCAAGTAAGCTAGCTCAATTCACCACAACAGCTTGCGGACGCGACAGCCAAGCCAAGCCAAGCTTTGCTGATGCGACAATGGAGCTCTTGGACTCCGCGGTTTGCGGTCTCTAACGGGTGGGCCTTGCAAAGCCACGCGAGCAATAGGCGGATGTTGTCGCTTAGCCTGACTTCTGCCATTATTCAGCTTTGTGCGATAGTTGTCTATCTTGCATAGCAGGCCCTTGCCTATTGCCGCTGCCTGCAGTCACGCATATCATCTTCTACCTAGCTGCTGCCCTTGCCATGCTTCACCCTATGTAGTTGCCCGCATCCTGCCCCTGGCTGCTGCCTACTGTGACCTTGTTACCCCTGGCTGCTGCCCTTCCCTGCGGCCTACTGCCTCTTATTGCCTAGGTAGTAGTGCATATGGCTGCTGCCGGACGTGTCAAGTTTCCATTGCTGCCGCCCATGCCGTGTGCTACGCCCAGCTGCTGCTGAATGCTGACCTTGTTACCCCTGGCTGCTGCCCTTCCGTGCGGCCTACTGCCCCTCATTGCCTAGGTAGTAGTGCATATGGCTGCTGCCGGACGCGTCAGGTTTCCAATGCTGCCGCCCATGCCGTGTGCTACGCCCAGCTGCTGCCGAATGCTGACCTTGTTACCCCTGGCTGCTGCCCTTCCGTGCGGCCTACTGCCCCTCATTGCCTAGGTAGTAGTGCATATGGCTGCTCCCGGACGCGTCAAGTTTCCATTGCTGCCGCCCATGCCGTGTGCTACGCCCAGCTGCTGCCGAATGCTGACCTTGTTACCCCTGGCTGCTGCCCTTCCGTGCGGCCTACTGCCCCTCATTGCCTAGGTAGAAGTGCATATGGCTGCTGCCGGACGCGTCAAGTTTCCATTGCTGCCGCCCATGCCGTGTGCTACGCCCAGCTGCTGCCGAATGCTGACCTTGTTACCCCTGGCTGCTGCCCTTCCGTGCGGCCTACTGCCCCTCATTGCCTAGGTAGTAGTGCATATGGCTGCTCCCGGACGCGTCAAGTTTCCATTGCTGCCGCCCATGCCGTGTGCTACGCCCAGCTGCTGCCGAATGCTGACCTTGTTACCCCTGGCTGCTGCCCTTCCGTGCGGCCTACTGCCCCTCATTGCCTAGGTAGAAGTGCATATGGCTGCTGCCGGACGCGTCAAGTTTCCATTGCTGCCGCCCATGCCGTGTGCTACGCCCAGCTGCTGCCGAATGCTGACCTTGTTACCCCTGGCTGCTGCCCTTCCGTGCGGCCTACTGCCCCTCATTGCCTAGGTAGTAGTGCATATGGCTGCTCCCGGACGCGTCAAGTTTCCATTGCTGCCGCCCATGCCGTGTGCTACGCCCAGCTGCTGCCGAATGCTGACCTTGTTACCCCTGGCTGCTGCCCTTCCGTGCGGCCTACTGCCCCTCATTGCCTAGGTAGTAGTGCATATGGCTGCTCCCGGACGCGTCAAGTTTCCATTGCTGCCGCCCATGCCGTGTGCTACGCCCAGCTGCTGCCGAATGCTGACCTTGTTACCCCTGGCTGCTGCCCTTCCGTGCGGCCTACTGCCCCTCATTGCCTAGGTGCAGGTGGCTTCTGCTGGACGCGTTATGTAGCTCTAGCTGCCGCCCATGCCTCAACATGCGTAACCCTAGCTGCCCGACCTACTCCCTGGTGTTTTGCTCGACGCTGAATCGCCCTGGGCAGACTGCTCCGAACTGCCGTATTGCCCTCGCCAATGTTGTCGCCAACCGCGTGTTTTGTGCAGATTGTTACAATGGGACGAAATATGTTTTTACTTGTGTGGCATGGTTAGCGCATTGCGTCGTAAGTTGTAGGGTGCTGGTCGCTTGAGTTTAGTGTGGTGCACGTTTTTTGTCTTTCCTGTAAAAGCTGTAATTGTGGTAATCAACCCCGTAATAGCCCTCTCACGTCCCGACGTCTGTATAATGTCAACTTTACGACTATATAACGATTTGTGATTTTCTCGTAATGGAAAGGGATAGTACTGTAGACACCTACAGTACTGTAGACATCTACAGTACTGTAGACATCTACAGTACTGTAGGTACCTCGAGGTACCTCGAGAGACCAGTTACAGTACTGTAGACATCTACAGTACTGTAGACATCTACAGTACTGTAGACATCTACAGTACTGTAGACACCTACAGTACTGTAGACATCTACAGTACTGTAGACATCTACAGTACTGTAGGTACCTCGAGGTACCTCGAGAGACCATTTACAGTACTGTAGACATCTACAGTACTGTAGACATCTACAGTACTGTAGACATCTACAGTACTGTAGACATCTACAGTACTGTAGACATCTACAGTACCTCGAGGTACCTCGAGGTACCTCGAGAGACCACTTACAGTACTGTAGCATTTAAGCACTTTGAAAAATTCTGAACATCTCACTTGCATTCAAGGCATCCGTCCAACACTTAGTCGCAGCATCGTGTAGCCGGTATTGCAGCGATGGCATCGCACGAGGTTACCCATACTCGCAGCCGCATCTAGCCCATACTCGCAGCCACATACTCGGCAATCAACCTCGCGGCCACACAGCTGGTCCACAGATGGCATCGCACGAGGTTACCCATACTCGCAGCCACATCTAGCCCGTACTCGCAGCCACATACTCGGCAATCAACCTCGCGGCCACACAGCTGGTCCACAGATGGCATCGCACGAGGTTACCCATACTCGCAGCCACATCTAGCCCATACTCGCAGCCACATACTCGGCAATCAACCTCGCGGCCACACAGCTGGTCCAGCAGCGCAGAAGCATACCTGTGAGGCAGCTCGGTGCGAGGATCTCACCTCGCAGCCAGCCTCGCAGCCATATTCCTCGCAGCCAGCCTCGCAGCCACTTTCGCAGCCAGCCTCGCAGCCAGCATCGCAGCCAGCATCGCAGCTAGCCTCGCGGCCAGTTTCCTCGCAACGATTCTCCGCAATGAATCGCAAGCATTGATGCACCAACGCAAGGCAGGTGCAACGTGTTGTGAGCAGCGAAGAGGCCAGACGGACTATGGTAAGAGCTTAGGACCAAGGTAAGAGCTTAGAAGGAGCTAGCATTGCGCAGCATAGCCCTTAGTATCCAGCCTAACCGCTACCACACCTGGTTGCTGGAGGTCTTACAATCACGCCTAGTACCCCCCTGATTACCACCCCCTCCCAGTCCCCCTCACCACCACCACCACCACCACCACCACCACCATTTCATCACCTCTCACAACGTTCCCACTGTTGCCTCCCTTGTGTTGCCTCCCTTGTGTTGCAGCCCAGCCCAGCCCAGCCCAGCCCAGCCCAGCCCAGCCCAGCCCAGCCCAGCCCAGCCCAGCCCAGCCCAGCCCAGCCCAGCCCAGCCCAGCCCAGCCCAGCCCAGCCCAGCCCAGCCCAGCCCAGCCCAGCCCAGCCCAGCCCAGCCCAGCCCAGCCCAGCCCAGCCCAGCCCAGCCCAGCCCAGCCCAGCCCAGCCCAGCCCAGCCCAGCCCAGCCCAGCCCAGCCCAGCCCAGCCCAGCCCAGCCCAGCCCAGCCCAGCCCAGCCCAGCCCAGCCCAGCCCAGCCCAGCCCAGCCCAGCCCAGCCCAGCCCAGCCCAGCCCAGCCCAGCCCAGCCCAGCCCAGCCCAGCCCAGCCCAGCCCAGCCCAGCCCAGCCCAGCCCAGCCCAGCCCAGCCCAGCCCAGCCCAGCCCAGCCCAGCCCAGCCCAGCCCAGCCCAGCCCAGCCCAGCCCAGCCCAGCCCAGCCCAGCCCAGCCCAGCCCAGCCCAGCCCAACCCAACCCTACTCTCCCACACTGCACTTCCTACTGAGGTGAGGACAAAGGAAGGTGGGTTGTAATGGAGGGCTGCTACACCTGCCCCTCCATCTGCCAGCTCTACATCTCCCTACTCTAATGGTGAGTGCATCCAGTACCCATGTCCAATGTTTGCTTCGTTACACAAATCGTCACACCATTGCCGCAGGTCTTGTGCGCCTACACCTGAGACTATCAATGCCCTCCCCACTTCTCTCGCCCTCCCCATGGACCTCCCCTTCCCTTCCCTCCCCTTCCTCCCCTTCCTCCCACACACATATACACCACACCCCAGCAAAAGGTGAGTGCAGGTATGTGGCAACCTGTATCCACCTTAACCGCTAGCATGCCCCTTGTCCCGCTGCAGGATTGATCGTCACACCCTTCCCCATCCCCTTTTCCTCCCCTTTCCCACGCCCACCACCAACGCCCAGCTTGTCGTCCCTCCACTTCCACCTCTACCCACCCCCCACTTCCCCCCTCCCCGTCACCTCTCCCCTGACATCCCAGCAGCCAGGAGAAAGCCCACCCCACCCACCCTCTTCCCACCCCTCCCTTCCCCCTCTCCCTCCCTCTCCCCTCCCATACTTGTCAAGCCTCCTCTTCCCCTCTCCCACCCTTCGATTGACGTGCCATCGCAACCCCCACCTCACCCCACCTTCCCTTCCCTACACCCTACACTCCCCACCGCAGTCCCACCCCACTGGCGCATGGGATGTGTTGCCTGGTGTGAGCAGGTAGGAGGCCAGGAGGACCACAAAGGTAAGGCCACGGTGATAGCTAACACAGTGCCCAGCCTGGTCACCCTACCGCACGTGCACGCCCCTTGGTTGCAGGTCTAGTGGGCACCTCCCTTCCACTTCCCTTTCCCCTACACAACCACCCCCTCCCAATTCATCCTCCCCCGCCCCCGCCCCCGCCCCCGCCCCCGCCCCCGCCCCCGCCCCCGCCCCCGCCCCCGCCCCCGC
Source organism: Haematococcus lacustris (assembly GCA_030144725.1). Lineage (NCBI taxonomy): Eukaryota > Viridiplantae > Chlorophyta > Chlorophyceae > Chlamydomonadales > Haematococcaceae > Haematococcus > Haematococcus lacustris. The sequence goes on from JASKMD010000002.1 coordinate 130,643, forward strand.
CCCCGCCCCCGCCCCCGCCCCCGCCCCCGCCCCCGCCCCCGCTCCCTCCCCTGCCCCCACCCCCACCCATGCCCCCACCCACCCCAACCCATGCCCCCAACCCATGCCCCCACCCACCCAAACCCATGCCCCCAACCCAACCCACCCCCGCCCAGCCCAACCCGGTTGAGCCTCCCGCCTCCCCACCTCCCGCCTCCCTGCCTCCCGCCTCCCCGTCTCCCGCCTCCCTGCCTCCCACCTCCCGCCTTCCACATCTATCCCCCCTCCCCGCCTTCACTCTTCCACTCCCCCCCCTTCCTAGCAGCAGTCATCAAGCAGCCAAAAGGTAGGTAGGTGCTACAGCGCCCCTACTATATCTGCTGCTGCTGCCCCCCTACTGCTGCTGCTGCTGCTGCGCCCCTGCTGCTGCTGCTGCTGCCCCCCTGCTGCTGCTGCTGCTGCGCCCCTGCTGCTGCTGCTGCTGCTGCCCCCCTGCTGCTGCTGCTACTGCCCCCCTGCTGCTGCTGCTGCTGGCCCCCTGCTGCTGCTGCTGCTGCCCCCCTGCTGTTGCTGCTGCTGCTGCCCCCCTGCTGCTGCTGCTGCCCCCCTGCTGCTGCTGCTGCTGCTGCTGCCCCCCTACTATATCTGCTGCTGCTGCCCCCCTGCTGCTGCTGCTGCTGCACCCCTGCTGCTGCTGCTGCTGCCCCCCTACTGCTGCTGCTGCTGCTGCTGCCCTCTGCTGCTGCTGCTGCCCCCCTGCTGCTGCTGCTGCTGCCCCCCTACTGCTGTTGCTGCTGCGCCCCTGCTGCTGCTGCTGCTGCTGCCCCCCTGCTGCTGCTGCTGCCCCCCTGCTGCTGCTGCTGCTGCCCCCCTGCTGCTGCTGCTGCTGCCCCCCTACTGCTGCTGCTGCTGCTGCTGCCCTCTGCTGCTGCTGCTGCCCCCCTGCTGCTGCTGCTGCTGCCCCCCTACTGCTGTTGCTGCTGCGCCCCTGCTGCTGCTGCTGCTGCTGCTGCCCCCCATGCTGCTGCTGCCTACAGTACTGTAGGATGTCTACAGTACTGTAGGGGTCTACAGTACTGTAGGGGTCTACAGTACTGCAGGGTGTCTACAGTACTGTAGGGGTCTACAGTACTGTAGGTGTCTACAGTACTGTAGGGGTCTACAGTACTGTAGGGGTCTACAGTACTGTAGGTATCTACAGTACTGTAGGGGTCTACAGTACTGCAGGGTGTCTACAGTACTGTAAGGGTATACAGTACTGTAGGTGTCTACAGTACTGTAGGTGTCTACAGTACTGTAGGGGTCTACAGTACTGTAGGGGTCTACATTACTGTAGGTGTCTACAGTACTGTAGGGGTCTACAATACTGTAGGGGTCTACAGTACTGTAGGGGTCTACAGTACTGCAGGGTGTCTACAGTACTGTAGGGGTCTACAGTACTGTAGGTGTCTACAGTACTGTAGGGGTCTACAGTACTGTAGGGGTCTACAGTACTGTAGGGGTCTACAGTACTGTAGGGGTCTACAGTACTGTAGCTGCCTTCCCCCCATGCATCCTTAACCCCCATGCCCCCTTCACCCCCATGCAGGAACAACTCAATGTAGCCCAAGCTCGTTTGCTATCCCGACAGTGCTATGCAAATGCGCTGACAACAAAGCGTGCCTATGTTGCCGAGCCCAGCATTATTCAGCCTCTAGGGTTAGGTATCGACCCTGAGACCAGCCCTTGCAAGAGTCAGATCCCTTGCCCATACCATGCATTTAGTGATTGGCAGGACCACAAGTGGTGATGTAATGATGTAGGCTAAGAGTCATGATGTAATGATGTGAGGATAGATGTAATGATGGATGGTTGAGGGCCAACCGCAAACAACTTTTAAGGCAATCTCTGCCGCACTCGATATTACACGGGAGGGTGCGGTGCAGGAGGTTGTTGAGATTGCGGGGCATCATCAACATCCACAGCTTTGCGGGAGCTTGCAAGCCGAGGTACCCAGTACAACCGACAGAACGGACCTAGCTTGCGATAGAGACGGGCCCCGGCCTTAGACCTTACACGTATGTATGTAGCTCACTATGGCGACCTTATTGCGTGGACACAACTTTCGGCACAAATATCCATATCGAGCTTGCGGGCCTACGCTTCGACGCCTCTCACTATTTATAGCACGCAAAAGCTGACGGTGCAATCGCGGTAGCAAATGGTGGTTTGAATGTGGAGAACAGCACGGTACCCTATTTACAAGAGACCTTGTCAAATCTGACCTACAGTACTGTAGATGTGTACAGTACTGTGGACACCTACAGTACTGTTGGTGTCTACAGTACTGTAGACATCTACAGTACTGTAGACATCTACAGTACTGTAGGTACCTACACTCCAACTGCTCACATACTCAGAATTTCAACAAGCGTCAAGTGGCATTGGAGTCGCAAGGATAATCCGAGGCGAACCGCATCAAAAAACTACCCCCCTAGGATGACGAATATCCGCACTAATTTGCCTGTGTGAAGTGCGGCTGAACGCCATTACATCAGCCTTCGACAACAAGCGCGAGGCAATGTTGGACAAGACTTCTGTGGGCAGGTGGCAGAGCTGGGTGGTGGCGGCCATAGTTGGCGAATTTGGAAACGCGACGATTGCACGGCACAACACTTGCACCAATCGTTGCAAGTCCAACCAGTACAACCGCAAGGGACATGTGCACCACCTAGTACATCGCACACAGCAGCAATAGCGTCCCAAGATGTCGCAACCCACGGACCGCGACATGCCCAATGAGTTACTAGCTAAAATTGCCAAGCTGGTGACGGCGCTTCCCGTAGCTCGTCTTTTCAGCCGCTGCAGCAGGAACACCCTCACCACTTGCCTATCAAATTGCGAGACCTTGGTGATGTACATCGACGCCTACTCTGGCTTCCTGACACTGTCGGCCGCGGAGGCATTCAGGACAAGGGCGGAGCCTGTCGTGCTGGTCATGAAGCGGCGGGGTCTCTGGCCCAAGAGCGATTTTTCAGCACGCCTGGACAACATGATCGAAGACTTGGGCACCTGCCCAGCTGTCCACACAGTGCATCTCAAGGGAGAGATTGATGTCCTCCGCAACACGGACCTTGAGAGCTGGCAGGACTTGCTGTCCACCAACCTGCCCAACTGCACAGCTTTGAAGGTCAGCATGCCGCTCGTCAACATCCAACATTTGACCAGCCTCCTGTCTCACTCAGCCATAGCTCAGCGGCTGACCCATCTGGACCTCACCACAACCATCTGGACGGGCGATAATAACAGTGGCCTGTCAGGCTTTGTCAAGTCCGCCCTCAACCTTCGTTCCCTCCATGTCCCAACTCTGGACAACCTGGAGGACTCCCTTGCTGAGCAGGTCAGCATGTGGGACACGTTACATGTGGACAAGATGCACTGGGCCACATTGAGCAAGCTGCCAGCCCGGAATGGTTTGGTGGCAATACACATTAAGCACTTGGATGGGTCATGGGGTGGTACGGGCTCTTCCATGGAGGGCTTTTATGCTGCCCATGCCAGTCACAATCTGGTGGTCGATAAGTTGCGCATGAGGGTGGGAAGCTACCCTTCCGAGGTGGAGGCTGCATTGAAACCATTGCAAGGCTGTTTCAGGGAGGTGCAAGTGGAGTGTGGCAGCATCGTCTACCGATGTTCCGTGGTTGCCAGTGATTTGGAAGCCTTGGCAGGTTTTGGTGGCATGTGCACTATGCTGCGTATTGAGAATGCCCACATCCTCTCATCCGTTGAGCTGTGGGAGGCCGTCATAGTAGGCCTCCCCAAACTCAGCAGCGTGTGGCTGGATCAGTGCACGGGGTGCCATTATGATGATGTGGCTTTGCACATAAAGCAAGTGGTAGAAGAAAATGAATGCAATCAGGTGTCCATCTTCATTGACACCATGCACATAGGGAGGGAGGAGCGCATCATGGAGGATGTGTTTCCATTGCATGTGAAGTGGCAGTGAAGACTGCATCACCTGGCTACCACATTCATGATGACATATGCAGAGACGTAGAGTGACCCTGCATGAATGCGACAATGGATGAACACGCAGCTGGTTTGTCAGGCATATGAGTGCCATGGTTCAATGAGTAACATGACACAGGTTTTCACCCTGACCCTGACCCTAGCCAGGACCGTACATAGATTTGCATGTGGTGTTGTACATGCTAGATCAGCATGACACATGAAAACCCAAGCATAATTATAACCATCATTTACATCAAAGACAATGGAGCACGAGGCAAAAGTTAAGTCTTCACATCTCAGAACATCCAATGCATTCAATGAGCACCATCTTCTTGTACAATGCTGTACAATGTCTAATGTCTCCTCGTGAGCCTAATGCCGTGACTTCTTGGTAGGCGATTCATGATGCGGTACCTGGTCATCATCATGGCATCCTTGCTCCTGGGAATCCATAATCAGCACAGGCCAATCACCTAGCAAAGGAGGTGTGGACAGGTCATCCAAACCAACCGCTTCATCATTGGGCGGTACAATGGGTTGTGAAGTTGGGACATCAGGGTAAGGTTGGGTGGCAGGCACCATGTCCACCTCGTCCAGTTCAGATTCGGCCTCAAGTGGCAGAGTAGGAGCCACAGACGGATGTGGTAGCTGATGAGCTCCTCCACTCATACGAAACGCATGACCAACTAGACAGGCGATGAGGGTCATCATGTTGAGAAGCCGGGTAGTGACGACCAAGAATGGCAGGAGGGATGTCAGTAGATTAATGACCAGCAGTTGCATTTGTTGCTCCAGGTAATTGTGGGTGCGTTGCAGTCGTAGTTGGGCCACCAGGCTGGGCGGATGTTGGTCCAAGTACTGCTGCAAGTCACTAGGCGACACGGTATCACATGGTGATACTGCACGTCGCAATGGCGCCTCGCGTGGAGGCTGCACGGGAGTAACGACGGCCTCTTGTTGCTGAGCCAATCGCTGCAAATCGACAGTAGTAGCCACGGAAGAGCTCCCGTTTGAAGTCGACATCACCGGCTTAACATGTCATAACAAGTCTGTCACATCCAGCACCAATGCAAGCATACTTTACGATGCAAGCCACAGTTCGCAATTGTTATCTGTACAGGCGCACCTCTAGTTATCTGAACAGATGCGATTCTTCTCTATTTGTACAGACCAAACCACACGTATCTGTACAGATGCTTATTATCGTTATCTGTACAGACGCTTCTATAGATATCTGAACAAATTATCCCTAAAGCCATCTGTACAGATGCTGTTTAGTCATCTGTACAGATGCTTTTAATTTATCTGTTCAGATTTCTACTTATCCTATCTGTACAGATAGGACCAAAGTTATCTGTACAGATGATACCTTAGACAATCTGTACAGATGCTCTTCTGTAGAATCTGTACAGATTCAACCACAGGCATCTGTACAGATGACAACAATTTGCATCTGTACAGATAAACAACAGAAAATCTGTACAGATTCTCCCGCTTGCAATCTGAACAGATAAACTCCTACTTATCTGTACAGATTCACCATAGACATCTGTACAGATACTAACTATACGCTATCTGTACAGATACCAAGAGGTCAATCTGAACAGATGCACACATCTGTACAGATAGCTTAAAGGAATCTGTACAGATGACAACATTACGTATCTGTACAGATACGTATAAGGAATCTGTACAGATGGCGCATATCCTTGCGGCCATCGACAAGCATCTGTACAGATGGCGGGCCCATTAGACGGGCATCTGCACAGATTCCCAAAAAGGGGGGGGTACCTCGCGCGCGGATCGTTGTATCTTCGCAACCGTTGCGAGTTAGGACTTCATTCAAGAGCGAGGTCCCCCTCAAACTCAACGCTCTATCGTTCTATCGGAGCGGAATGTCCATCCGATGCAAAAAAGGCCCTCGCGTCGGCCCTATTTATCGTGAGTGTACATGCAAAGACACCGTGAAACAGTCATTAAATATGAGCACCAGATGTACCACTGTAAGAACCAACATCAATGTATGCATGAGCAACTACATGCTTACCCTCCTTGAACTTCAAGGCCAGGGCAATGAGCTTCTCCCAGCTGCTTGGCCGCTTTTCAGCAGTGAAGAACTTGCCCCACACGCTGTCCCACTGGGAGTACTTGTCTTCATTTTCCTTTTTCACTGAGGATGGTGCTGCTTCATTGGGGCTGCGTGTCTTCTTGCTCACGGTGTTATGACCACACCTAACAACAAGCGAGCAACATGCACGCAAATGGACAACAGCTCATCGTGTTTTCAAGGAAGCAGCCACCTTACTTGTGGATTTTAACCACGATGTCGTCGTACTTGAGGTTCTTAGACACATACCCCAGGACCTCCAACAGCCCCATGAGGACAGCACCCACGATGGCGTCGGTAGCATCCTGCCATCTGGCATATTTGCACCCCGTCACCTGGGCACCATGACAAACAACGCACACACCAGGTAAGAGGAGGGATGAAAGCCTGTGCAGGCAGGGATGCAGCACTAACCCCGTCGGTCTTTCGCCCCGCCAGTAGCATCACGTAGTGTGCAATCATCACTGTAACCACGCTGTCCGTGACGTCATGGGCGGTGATGGGCACTTCGGGTGCAAACCACTCATCCACCACTTCCCTGTCAGAGGTGAGCACCGTGCCCTACACATCAAACATAGCCTTATTGACCTAGTGCACACCCACACAAAATTCCCTGTGGGAGCATGATAAGCAACTCACAACACTGCCACTGGCGCCAGGGGAAGTGCAAGTAGCCGGCGCAACCAGGCGCCTGGATTTCTGCACCAACAGTAGCATGCCAGATGAGAAGCACGCTGGCGACTAACAATAGCCATGCAACGCACCGGAAGCTCACGGCTCTTAAACGCGGGAGTAGAGCCTGTGTCGCTATCGGACAAAGACCTGGAATGCTTGGTGCCAGCTTTCATGGCAGACCCGGTTTGCTTTGGGGGCATTATCAATTAGGTAGAGGAAATGGCGTTGGTAGTGGAGTAGCGATGTAGCGATGCAAGCATCGAGGCCGCTCGCGAGCCTGTATAACCATACTAACAACCGCCCCGGAAATGTCGCTTGTAGCCACAACAATACAGCGGGAGCCATCATGACGACAGGCGTCAAGAAGCAAGTGAAGGCAAGGACCACCAGCAAATACCGCAACATCATCGCAAGGAGTCAGGGGGATCAAAAGTGGCGATGCATTGTTTCAAGCTGCAACAGATGTAGGGATGGATGCAGCTACTATGGGGCAACAAAGCACGCGAATAAATACCACAGCACCCTAATACCGGCGAATAGTAGTCAGGACTCACAGGAGCCGCCGCAGTCGCTCACTGGGGATGCAGGACCCTCTACAGCCGCCAATGAGGCGATGGATGGATATCGCTGGGTACCCAGCACTGGGTTGCAAGCGTCGCCGGGTGATGCTGCGGAGGTCGCCGAGGTACCGGCAGCTGAAGTAGGGAGTTCATTCGGACTCGATGCCATGTCGCCCACACACACGTCGATGTTGATTGTCGCATGTCCTGACAGGAGTCACCAAACCAAGAAGCGGAAGCCGAAGAGGTCCCAGCAGCAAACACCCAACCAGTAGGCTTGGCTCAGATTACACCCCTTTATTGCCCATGACCCAGCGCTGGCCTACATGTTATGTGGGTTGCCTGTTTGATATACAGGAGGGACCTGAGGCTGAGTTGCCTGTTTTAGACGAGAATGAGGCGTGGGAAGCCTGGTCCATGGGCACCTACACCACTGATATGGAGGTGATAAAGCATGCACGGGCGATAGGACACATCACTACTACAGACTGGTGATGAATTGCAACTTGTACACAGGCGGAGGAGGGCGCTGAAGAGCACAATGAGCACCACTCGCAGCAGCAACAACCCATGGAGGAGGATGAGGCAAGCAACCCAGAGATGATACATGCAACAGACCCATAGGTCAAGCATAGCTACACATACGTGAATACAAGAAATGGCAGCGCCTGTTGCCTTGTGTTGCAGGAAGGAGTGGCCCCCCAGTCCGACATAGCGAAGGACGCTGCTGAATTCGAGGAAACCCTGCGCAAACATGCCGAGGCACAGGCCAAGGCTGCTGCAAAGGAGCCTGAGGAGGGACCTCAGCGCCGTCAAAGCAAGACTGACACAATTCGCTCCAAGTGGAATGAGCCCTGCACTCCTAACAGCGGCTTCACAGCCAAGTGGTTGATGCTGACCCTTGTGATGCTCATGAAGAGGCGCAAGTGGTTGAGGGCGGACATGGAGGTCATCATCAAGCTGTGTTGTGTGCTGCTGGGCCCGGTCCACAACTTCCCGAACTCGTGGTACCTATTCGCGGAGGTCATGAACCATGAGGAAAACCTGGAGGCAGAGAAGACCCTGCATGTCTGCAATGGGTTGCATTGCCGTGGGTACACATATCCACACCTACGGAGGTAATAGTAACCCTACCCCTACCCCTACCCCTGACCCTAGCCCTAGCCATAGCCATAGCCATAGCCATAGCCATAGCCATTGCCCTAACCCTAACCCTAACCCTAGCCCTAACCTAGCCCTATCCCTAACCCTAACCCAACCTCATCCTCACGTCATGTCAAGCCCTAGCCCTAACCCTAACCCTAACCCTAAGCCCTAGCCCTATCTGTATCCCTAGCCCTAGCCCTAGCCCTTGCCCTAGCCCTAGCCATAGCCCTAGCCCTAGCCCCAGCCCTAACCTAGCCCTATCCCTAACCCTAACCCTAACCCTAACCCTACTCATACCTATAACACTGACCCCTACCCCTGACCCAAGACTCCCATACACTGCCATGCACCATGCATTTGTACACAGAGATCAGTTCGAGCAACACAAGGATCAGAGGTGTCCACGGTGCAATGAACGTCGTTTCACAGCCAAGAAAGTGAAGGGTGAGGATAAACCTCGCACATGTCCCTGTACATGTCAATGGTAGGATTGTTGTAATTGTTGTGGCATGACTTGACACCCATGGTGTGTGCCTTCAGGTTCATGTGGCCTGCTCACCCGGTGGCATGTCGTGCCTCGGTGGTCCATGTACTATTTCGGGCTTCAGTCTACCATCCAGGCCTTGTTCGACCGTCCATCATTCCTGGAGTTCTTCAACATGGGCCTCAACAGGGACACTTCCCAAGGCAGCTACCGCGCTAGTAAGTACAGTAAATCCACACAGGATAAGCATAGCAACGATATGACATAGAACAATCCATGCAATGTCTAGGATGGGTGTCATGTTGGGGATGGCGCTGGCATGTTGCGTGGCGATACAGGTGCAGCAGCAAAGAAGACCCGTGACAAGTTGGAGCAAAAGGTACCAGGCAGCAACATCTTTGACGACATCACGTCTTTCTTGTTTGACCTAGGCATGGACTTTCTGACGGTCAACGGCCAGTCTGTGGGTGTGCTTGGTCTCCGCGCCCGTGACGTGCCACGTCATGTGCAAGGCCGTGATGCCTGCATTGCCATGCTGGCCATCTTCTTGAAGAGTGAGCCAGCCAAGTACGTTCATGGCTTCATGGACCAACCGCTGAGAGACATTAAAGGTATGACACATGTTAGCATATGGCGCAGTACCAACAATCCCTTGTGCATGAGTGGGGAGTAACCACCAGCACCATGTGTACTGTGCTGCAGCCGCCATCTACAATAAGATCAGCATCATGGTCAACAAGATTGAACATTTCTTTGTGCCCATCTTCACCACCTTCATGGCTGACTTGCCGGCAAGGTGGGTGAGACATCAGGAAGGGCCAGCACACTAGACACAGCAGGTGCATGGCTGTTGAGGCTAACTCGTTGTATGGTCGCAGGATGAAGCTGGCCAGATGCCTTGGGCACTCTAGTGGCTGTCCTTGCATGGCATGCAAGTGGTACACTCCAGGCCAGCACCCCAAGCACAAAGGGTACAACGCGCAGCAGGTGAGCAGCCATGTAATGCATGGACATTCCAGGGTGCTGTTATGAACATGGCATCATGACATATATGCAGGAGATCGAGTGGACAGACCCGGTGACTCTTATCACATCAATCTACATCGGCCACCCCCACCAGGACCACATGCAGTTGACGGATGAGCAGTACGATGCCCGTGGGTTGCTTGCTCAGCAAGAGGTGGAGGCAGCTCTTGCCGCTGCACATGCCGCTAACAAGCCACTGAAGGACGGCAGCATTGTGTACAGCGCAGCATGCCGTGGTGCCCGAGGGGTGTGTGTGGTCACGCAGCACTTGAGCGACTTCGCTTCCTCCCTGGATGCCTTTGTGATGCCCACCTACCATACCTTTTGCCTGGGCGTGCTGAGGGACTTCATAGACTACCTGCTGTCCACAGCCAGCAGCTTGTCAGCCCCGGCCAAGACAACCATCCGTGAGCGCCAGGCGGCCTTGCACATCCCTACCGACTATGGACGCAAGCCAACGTGCTGCATTGACGACAGGTTAGAGCTGGAAAGGCAAGCTCAGCACGTAGGGGTCCCCTCTGAGTGCGTTACATATACTGGTTGCAGGGGGCATTGGATCATTGAGGACTACCTGCACTTCATCTTCACCACCTGTACCATGCTGTTTGCTGGACTGTTGGACACCAAGCAGAGCCGTTTGCTCGGTTACCTTCGCACTGCAGCCCTCCACTACTTGCGCCCAGGCAAGGCTAATGCAAGTTGCAAAGGGTAGTAATCAATGCAATGCCCCATATAATGCCTGCGTTTCAATTGATGATGCACGCACGGCAATTGATAGTTGATCACAATGTGATGGCCACTCAGGGTATATGCAATGTGTGCACGTTGTATATGCAATGTGAGCCACAATGCCATGTGCAGGGGATGATAAGCATGGCACTCAGCAGGCCATGGATGCTGCCCACATGGCGATATGCAAGTACGCCTACTTCATGGAAGAGTGGAGCGTCGACATGAAGGTATGCTGATACGGGTTGTTGCCACGCATCACAGCTACAGTATGCAACATGAGATAAAGAGGCATGGTTCCGTTGATGTGCCTGCAGATTACGGAGGACATGTACAAACCGAACCTCCACATCCTGGAATGCCAGTGAGATCTGCTGTGTGTCCATTGGGACACAACCCACCACCTTCCAGTCCTTCACCCTTGGCCTCTGATTGGACCCCTCACCTGACATATGCCGTCACCATACCATACACATGAAGATGGGTGGTGGCATACCAAGACGAACACTTGGGTGTGTTGTGTGAGTGAGTGCAGGAGCGGGAGGCAGGAGCAGCGGCGTGGCCTGATGCATTTGGACTTGGAGATGTGGGTGGAGCGGCTGATGCAGTACTTCAAGTCGTGGGTGGGCAGCCACGCCGTCCCCATGAACCTCGAGCTCAGCGTGGCCATGAAGGAAGAGCTTGTGCGGAAGGGCCGAGCAGAGCATGCCAAGGGTGACTATGCGGACGGCGTGGGTGCGCCGGGTCTGGAGTCGGTTCGTGGGGATGATGAGCCTGCAGATGATGTGGTGATGGGCCCCACTCAGCGCTGTGTGCTGAAAGGCTGCCGCATGGCCCAGCCCTCATCTCTGGCAGGGCCGCACAGCAAGACCCTGAAGGCAGCAGTGCTGGCATATGTCAGGTTGCAGCGGAGCATGAACTGTGACTTCCCCTGGACAGAGCAGCACGTCCACATGATCTTCTCCAGCAGCTCAGGCGTTGCTCCAGACTACGATGGCCATGTGCTGTTCTTCCGTCGGGCAGAGTGCAATGAGGAGGTGATTCACAGCAGCGAGTACAAGCGTGTCAAAGTGCGCAACAGCACTTGGATTCAGGCAGATTACGACTTGGGGGGTGGGAAGACTGAGCACAACGCCGCCCATGTGTTGTTCTGGGTTCGGCTGCAGCACCCAGCACCTCCAGAGCCCTCGCAGTCTGACAGTGGCAGCAGCGAGCCTATGTACCTGCGGCTGGCTGCAGCTCGGCTGTTCAACATGTCAAAGTCAGCTGCGGAGCCTGAGGCCAGCATTGCTTGCTATCACAGCTATGGCCTTCCAGCCACAGACAGCAACGGCGAGGCGGTGGTGGGGCCCAAGGGCAAAAAGTCGTGCCTGGTCCGAGGTGTGGGTCCCAACAATCTGTACATGGTGGATGGCGAGACCATCCGCTACAAGCTGGTCTGCTGCTTCCCCCATGGTGAGGAGCATGGTCACATGATGTTCCAGCAGTATGTCAGCACCACTGTGCGTGATGCATGAATGCAAGCAGGCATCCACCATTCCAGACATGACAATGCCAAGCATGGCTCAGACCATAGATGCAGTATGGGGTAGGACACGTACTAGACAGCAACAGTGGAGTGCATTTAGACACATGCATGATGATGGGTGGTGGCAAGGGCAGACCTGCTACACATTAGCAAAGCGCATGAGGGCACCTGTCGGCCTGGCATTGATTATGTAAGCATTGCAACAAGCATCTGTACAGATTGTGAATGCGCGTCTGTACAGATTAGACAGGTTTGCTATCTGTACAGATGGGTACAATGCATCTGTACAGATAGTAGCAATGGGTCTGTACAGATAGCAGAAGGACGTCTGTGCAGATGGCACCGAGGCATCTGTACAGACAGAAGTATGACATCTGGACAGATAGCAACAGGGCATCTGTACAGATAACAATGAGTCAGCTGAACAGATAAAAATGATCAATCTGTACAGATAGCAGCAAGGCATCTGTACAGATAGAGACAAGGCATCTGTACAGATAGCAAAGAGGAATCTGTGCAGATAGCAGCTAGGAATCTGTACAGATATCAGCGACACATCTGTAAAGATAGCAGAAAGGGATCTGTACAGATAGCAGCAATGCATCTGTACAGATAGCAGCTGATTATCTGTACAGATAACAGCAAAACATCTGTACAGATAACAGCAAGACATCTGAACAGATAGCTGCACCGCATCTGTACAGATATTAGCAACGCATCTGTACAGATAGCAGCCTGTCATCTGTACAGATAGCAGCAGGGCATCTGTACAGATAGCCGGGACGCATCTGTACAGATAGCAGCGACGTATCTGTACAGATAGCAGCCTATCATCTGTACTACTCCGGTTTAACACCAGCGTGCATTAAGGGAGAACTCCGGCATGGGGCGCCGACACTATCCCACCGGAGCTACTTTTTCGTCGTAGTGGAGTCGAACCTACGACCTCTCAGTTGTAGGAATCACCCTTAACCAACTGAGCCACTTCACCGCACGACGGGGCGGGATATCATCTGTACAGATAGTAGCAACGAATCTGTACAGGTAGCAGCTGGGCATCTGTACAGATAGCGGAAGCATCTGTACAGATACAAGCGAATAATCTGTACAGATATCAGCAAGGCATCTGTTCAGATAGCAGCGACCCATCTGTACAGATAGCAGCAGAACATCTTGTTGTAGATATAGCTCCGGTGCAGATCGTATCTTGCACCGGTGATAGGTCCAGCTGTCCAGCTTCTGAGTGACTCCGAGTGATAGTCGGTATTTAGCGTGGTGACAGGCATTCATAGGCACCCTCGTCTGGTGTCTCGTCTGTCCCACGCTCTTCTACAGGTATGAGAGCCTGCTTCTGTGCCATGATCTAGGCTCTCGCTGTAACAACCCTCGTCTGGTGTCTCGTCTGTCCCACGCTCTTCTACAGGGTTATGGGCCCACAGCACAACTGCTGTGCGTGGATCTAAAGACACCACGACGTGCAACACGTAAGTTGCTTTAGGGTCAATCGCTGCCGCACTACTATGTCGGCCAGCTCCAGCACCAGCGTCAGTAGCGGTGCCATCATTCCAGTCCTAGACAAGGACAACTATGCCATCTGGGTTATCAGGCTGCGGGGACTGATGGAAGAGGCTGGGGTTTACTATGTGGTAGAGAATGGTCTCGCCACTGCACCTCCAGCCCTTGCCAACGATGCTACCCCAGCGCAACATGCCGCTCATGCCTCTCAGCGCGCCAGAGTCGCAGCTGACACCATTGCCAATCTCAAAGCCCGCGGCATTATCCTTCGTTATGTCGGCGATCAGCATGCCCGAGCAGTCGGCGCAGCTGCAACAGCCCAGGAGGCCTGGGAACAGCTAGCAGCCGAATTCGTGCAAGTCTCCATCGCACGACAGTCGCAGCTGCAGATGCAGCTGTCGCAGCTACGCATGCAAGCTGATGAGACTGTGGCAGGTTTCTTTGCCAGAACCATGCTGCTGCGTGATGAGCTCACCTCAGCTGGCTGTCCTCCCACTGATCACTCCCTCATGCTGGCCGTCCTCAATGCCATGCCTTCTGAATTCAAGATTGCCATCCAACTGCTCAGGTACCAGCTGACTGTTGGGAACGCTGACCTTGATGTGGTGAAGAAGGTACTCCTGCAGTCTGAAGCTGACTACCTGCAGGAGCAGTCCACTCAATCCTCTCAATCCACTCAGCCTGCCTCCACCCTCTGGAGCTCGTCCTTCACCTACTCCAGGGGTAGGGGTCAGCCGCCTGGGCACAGGGGCAGGGGCAGCTTCCCTGCAAGAGGGGTTCTCAGGGGAGGCTACACAGCTGGTCGGGGGGGGGTCATTCCTACTGCTTCCAGGCCAGTCCCCTCTCAGCAGCAAAGCAGATCCTCTCGACCTGTCTGCCAGTACTGCAACTACCCTGGCCACGTCCTGTCTGAGTGCCGCAGATTTGCACGCGACCATGGGAGCTTCGCCAGACCTGCTAGCCCCAGCCTGGCTCAGGCTCAGTTGAGCCCCAACAGGCCTCGAGGCAACAGCCCCAGCAGGGGCAGGGGGGATGGTGCAGGCGGCAGGAGCGCAGACTCAGCAGGCAGCAGCATGCAGCAGCAATCAGATGCTGAGCAGGCCAATGTCCTGTTCATGGTCAGAACAAACCAGTTCCCTAAGCTGTCGCGTACTGAGCCAGTTGCCACTCCTGTCCCAGGGCATCTGGTCCCTGAGAACATGACTGATGAGGAGTTCCTGGACTTCTACGCCAGAATGCCACGCTGGGTCATTGACTCAGGTGCCAACCGGCACATCATGCCGTGGCGCTCATGCCTCACTGACTACCACGCCTTTGATCCCCCGATCCAGCTACAGCTGGGTGGCACGGGGTCCTCCATCGATGTCGTGGGTGAGGGCACCACCTTTCTCACCAACTCTGAGGGGGAACAGTGGGCAGTCTCAGGTGTGCTCCATGCTCCGGCAGCTGCCTACTGCTATCTTTCTGCCTCTGAGCTCACTCGTGCTGGTGTGTCACTCCACTTCCACGGTGACAACTGTGACATGATTGGCCGAGGCAACCCACCTGAGTGGCAGATGACTATCAGGAAGGCCCCTCCTGGGGTCTACCTCTGGCACATCAGGGCCGTGGCAGAGGGTCGCCGTGTCATGGGATACAGCAATCAAGAGGATGACACCCACCTGTACGACCCTGACAACATCTACAATCCTCTTCCTCATGCGCTTCACATGCAGCCCAACGACCTCGACCCTCACGTGTGGCATCAGCGCTGTGGACATGCCTCTTTCTCCGTTCTCACTCGCATGCAGCGGGAAGGGATGGTTAATGGGGTTCCAGTCAAACGAGCAGCTTTCGCTGAGGCAGCCTGCAGCTCTGCCGTATGCCCTGGCTGTGCCATGGGCAAACAGCACCGCCGTGTCCACTTTGATCTCTCCACCAATGCTCAACCTGTTACTTCAGCCTTGGGCCTCGTCCACATGGATGTGTGTGGTCCTATGCCTCATGCTGGCAGAGACGGCAGCCGCTACATTGCCACATTCCTGGATGAGCACACTGGGCTGTCTGTCATTCAGCTGCTTTCCAGCAAGGATCAGGTGCCAGCAGCCATTCAGCGTGTCATCACTGAGCTTGAAACTCAGTCAGGGCATCGCTGCAAAGCACTCAGGTCAGATAATGGCTCAGAATACAGCAACAAGACCATGAGAGACTGGTGCAGCAGCAAAGGCATCCAACAGCAATTCTCTGCTCCCTACTGCCCTGAGCAAAATGGCAAGGCTGAGCGTCTCAACAGGACCATCATGCAGGCCACACGCAGCATGCTACTGTCAGCTCAGCTGCCCCCTGGGTTCTTGGTTGATGCTGCCCTAAAGGCCAACTATGTGAGAAACCTGCTGCCCATCACAGGGCAGCCCGTGACGCCTTGGGAGGCCTTCTATCATCGCAAGCCTAACCTCTCTGCCCTGCGTGTTTTTGGAGCGACAGCGTGGGTGTATGTCACACAACCCAATCGCAACAAGCTCCAGCCTAAGGCGGTCAAGGGCATCTTCCTGGGCTACGCTGTTGGCAGCAAAGCTTACAAGCTGTGGGTAAATGGCAGGCTAGTTATCAGCAAGGACGTGCAGATTGATGAGACAGCTGTGCTAGACCACCACCGCAGCATGCAGCTGCCTGTGCAGTCCCCTGTGCCCAGCGTGCCTGCCCCAGCACCTGCACCCCCACCCCCTTCATCTCATCTACCTCTACCTCTACCTGTTCCAACGCCTACGATTTCAGCTCCACCTTCCCCTCCATCTCCCTCGCCTCCTTCTCCTCAATCTCCACAGTCGCCTGCTTCTCCACAGCGGCCATATCTGCAGCAGCAACAGTCTCAGCCTCAGCAGCAGGCGCCACAGCAGCAGGCGCCACAGCAGCAGGCGCCACAGCAGCAGGCGCCACAGCAGCAGGTGCCACAGCAGCAGGCGCCGCAGCAGCAGGCGCCGCAGCCTCAGCTGTCGGGCCAAAGCAGTCCCTCCCCCAGCAGACACAGCGCAAGAGCTGCTGGGGGGGAGGCAAGCAGCAGCACCAGCTCTTCCGCTGCTTTAGGCAGTGGGAGCAACAGCTACAGGGGGGGGAGCGGAAATGCACCTGCCATGCCACCCTCGGTACCCGGGGACGGTGGGAGCTTCAACAGAGGTTTTCCAGGCATCGGCAGGTTTAGGTTCCCTGGCCTCCGGCCTATCCCACTGGCAGCTGCAGGACCTGCTGCCTCACCACCTGCACCTGCTCCTGACCCAGCTCCTGCTCCTGAGGTCTCTTTACCTGCTGCCTCAAGAATGCCTGATGCACCAGGGCCTCGGCGCAACCCTGCCAGGTTACGGCAACCACCAATTAGGATCAGGCAGCCTGAGCTGGGTTCCATGACTGTCAGTGACACATCATCCAGTGACACCCCTACTGTCCTTGAGGCCTTGTCAGGACCGCACGCTGAGTACTGGCGTGAGGCCATGCACACCGAGCTTGCTTCCTTGCATGCTAATGGCACATGGACTCTGGTTGAAAGGCCACATGGTGCACGTGTGCTGCCCACTAAGTGGGTGCTTAAGATCAAGCGTGATGCCACAGGGGCAATCGAGAAGTTCAAGGCCCGTCTGGTGGCAAAGGGCTTTATGCAAGTCTCAGGTGTGGATGTGGGAGATGTGTATGCACCAGTGAGCAAGCACACCACCCTGCGCGCCCTGCTAGCACTGGCAGCTGCACGGGACATGGAGGTGCACCAGATTGATGTTGAGGCAGCCTTTCTGAACGGCATGCTGCAGCCTGACGAAGTCATCCATGTGCAGCAGCCTGAGGGGTTTGAGGAGGGCAGCCAGAACACTGTGTGCAGGTTGCAAAAGGCGCTGTATGGGCTAAGGCAGGCACCTCGTGCATGGCATGCTAAGCTGAAGCAGGAGCTTGAAGGCATGGGGTTCTGTGCTTCTGAGTCTGATCCAGCACTCTTCATGCTGTCACGTCCTGCTGGCACTGTTTATCTGCTGGTGTATGTAGATGACTGCCTGCTATGCACAGAAAAGGGTGACTTTGAGAGCCTGGACTATGTGAAGCAGCGCCTGTCATCTGTGTTTGGCATCAAGGACCTGGGACAGACCAGGTGGTTCTTGGGCATGCAGATCAGCAGGGACAGGGCTCAGGGCACACTGCAGCTTGATCAGCAGCAGTACATCAAAGAGCTCCTCAGCACCTACAGTATGACTGAGGCACACAGTAAGGCAGTTCCCATGGCACCAGGCACCAAGCTAGTTAAGGAGGGTGATGCCTTGGACACTGTGCACCACAGCTACAGTGGCCTGGTAGGTAGTCTGCTTTACCTGTCCTGCTGCACAAGGCCTGATATTGCCTACGCAGTGGGAACACTGGCACGGCACATGGCTGCCCCCACACAGCAACACTGGGCAGCAGCCAAGGCAGTGCTCAGCTACCTTAAGGGCACAGCCAGCCAGGGGCTGGTCTTTGGGGGCAATGACAGCCTGCAAGGCTACTGTGATGCTGACTATGCAGGAGACAAAGACACTGCACGCAGCACCACTGGGTATGTTTTCACCCTGCACGGCGCAGCCATCTCCTGGTCAAGCAGGCTGCAGCCTACTGTAGCCATGTCCACTGCAGAGGCAGAGTACATGGCTGCATCAGGAGCAGTGAAGGAAGCAGTGTGGCTAAGGAAGCTCATGCAGGATCTAGGCCTGCCTGGCTCATGTGTTAACATCATGTGTGACAACCAGGCTGCACTGCAACTGCTGAACAACCCCATGGCCTCAGCACGATCCAAGCACATCAGTGTGCATCATCACTTTGCTAGGGAGAGAGCAGCTCGGGGGGAGGTCATGTTCACCTACTGCAGCACATCCGAGATGGCAGCAGATGTCATGACCAAGCCTTTGGCAGCCGTGAAGCTTGGGTATGCTAAGGAGGGCTGTGGGATTAGCTGCATGTAGACAGACACAGGCACATGTGCCTGAAACAGTCTGTCTGTACTCAGCCTGCTATACGCATGGACTGGGTTGAGGTGTTGGTCAATTAGCACAGGCTCACATGCCTGCAACAGCTAAGCGTCATGTGAAGTTGAAGTTGTTTGCAATATCAGCAGCTGTACATCTGAGTGGGAGTGTTGTAGATATAGCTCCGGTGCAGATCGTATCTTGCACCGGTGATAGGTCCAGCTGTCCAGCTTCTGAGTGACTCCGAGTGATAGTCGGTATTTAGCGTGGTGACAGGCATTCATAGGCACCCTCGTCTGGTGTCTCGTCTGTCCCACGCTCTTCTACAGGTATGAGAGCCTGCTTCTGTGCCATGATCTAGGCTCTCGCTGTAACAACCCTCGTCTGGTGTCTCGTCTGTCCCACGCTCTTCTACACATCTGTACAAATAGCAGCGACGCATCTGTACAGATAGCAGAATAGGCATCTGTACAGATAGGGGCAAAGCATCTGTACAGATAGATATGTCTATTCTGAACAGATAGCTTTATAGACATCTGTACAGATAGCTACCCTTAGGAATCTGTACAGATGCGTGGTTGACAAATTCGCGGCCCATTTACGTCGCAACGGATGCACGGATTCACGTAAGACTTGTACCGTTCGAACGGCCTTCTACTCCTCTTTCCAATGAGCTATGGTCGATCCAATAGCGACCGGTCCTTGTTTATCGCGAGTGCTACCACGCATTAAAGACCTCTTTGACAAACTCCAGGCAAAACAATCTTCAGCTCATTGGATCTGCAAAGCGGCTTCCACCAGATTCGTATCACCCCTGAAGATGTGCCAAAGACAACATTTGTGACACCTGACGGCCAGTTCCAGTACATAGAGTTGCCTGTTGGGTTGACAAATGCACCGGCTACATTCCAACGTGTCATGAAGCGTGTTTTCGAGAAACACCTCACAGAGGGCTTTGTGCTCGTGTCTAGACGACATCCTGGTGATGAGCAGCTCACCAGAAAAGCATGCTATGCATTTGAAAGAAGTACTGTAAGTACTAAGAAGTAATGAAAGACAACTAGTTGTATGCAAAACTGAGCAAGTGTGACTTCAACAGACCACAACTGAAGTTCTTGGGGCATATCGTCGGCAGGCAAGGAATTGCAGTAGACCCTGCCAAGGTGCAAGTCATCAAGGAGTGGCCTGTCCCTTCATCTCCCAAAGAGCTACAAGCTCTCTTGGGGTTGGCCAACTTCTACCGGCGGTTCATTGCTGGTTACAACACCATCTCTGCCCCACTCACACACTTGACTGGTGAAAAAGTGGCTGCCGGTACAAACTGGCAACAAATGAGAGAGCCTGCTTTGACAGCTTTCGACGCTCTCAAGCAACCTCTGTGCTCCACTCCAGTGCTGGCGCTCCCTGATCCCAACCAACCGTTTGAAGTGTGGTCTAATGCCTCACTGGTTGGCACGGGAGGTGTTCTCTTGCAGGGTGGTAGAGTGGTGGCATACACCAGCCACAAGTTCTCCCCTGCACGGATGAAATACACCACAGGAGAGCAAGAACTTCTGGGTTTCACCAGAGCAATGCAAGAATGGCGCTGCTACCTTGCCGGGCCCGTGCATGTGACCATCGTGACTGACCACAACCCGTTGATCTATCTCAAGACACAGACAAATCTCTCCAAGGGGCAAGCCCGATGGACGGAGTTCCTGGCACGCTTTAACCAATTTAACCGTATTTTTGCCACCACAGGTGTCAACGACTTTTGGATGCACACCATTCCATGCACCTGGCTGGTAATGGGTAGCACAACATTGTTTGCTGCAAGCACTTGCACCTTGAACTCCAGTGGTGTTAGAGTGACGCCTGCTGTTGGGTTGGTATTTCACCACTTTTCTGACAGGATTGTGTACGTGGCGCCTATGTCAATTCATAGCCACACCTACATTTCCTTGCCTCCAAGCTATGTTGTGAAGACAAAAGGAAGGGCTAGCTGCTTTGGTTTTATTGGCGTGCAGACACCGCCAAGGATGTTGTGAGTTAAGAACATTTGCTCATAAACACCATTGGGATCTTCACTTACATACACCAATGTGTTAGGCAACTGGCCCTGCTCAATACCTGGTAAGTCACATCCATAACTAGTTCAGGCAAACTCCTAGCAATCAACCTTGTGGGGGTACTGGCAATCTAGGTACGGATAACCGCAACCCTCGCACAGCTCAGGCTGGTACATAGGAGCTGCAGCCACAGGCCAGTTCTCAGTTGGCTTCCAAGTAACCTGGCGCGGCTAACCACGGCCCCGGCCTCGGCTAGGTTGCACCCCCCAGCCTGGTGTTGATCTTGAAGGCTGTCCCCCACGCCCCTTACCACGCATCATGGGCGGCGGTGCAACTTGCGGGTTGTACCAACACTGACGCGCACCCCTGACACCCCTTGCATGGTGCGGCGCTGGCTCATGTTGTGGCACAGCTGCGGTGGGAGGGTGGGTTGGAGGGTGGGTAGACTGGACCGCGGAGGCATAGCTGTGCTGCGTAGGCTGACCACCCACGTCATGCCAGCTGCCATCCACAGAAAGAAAGAAAGAAAGACTAAGCCCTCTCCGTCGGGCGTGCATTAAGGGAGGAGAGTAGCCTCGGGGCGTGCCCTTGCTACCCTCCCACCAGAGACAGGGGGTGGGTGGGGGGGGAGGCTTGCCAGGCTACCGGGCGCACCCAGATGCCATGCCAACATCCTCCCTCCCCCGCATAGCTCATCCAGTCGGTACCCTTGCCGTTCGTGTCCATTGTTTGCTTAGTTTTCCCAACTGTTTCGGCGGTTCAGCTTGTCGTCTCGCTGTAACGAGTGCATGTGCTGTTTGTATGGCATGGCGGTGCAGCCACTTTAGCAAGTTGTCGTTTGTGTCATTTACTCCTAGCTCTAGAAGTTGTTTGTGGGTGTGGTCCTTGTAAATTGTGCCACCCACTCCTAGCATGATGTTGATTTGTTTTGCGGAGGCACAATTGATGCCTGGATGGAGTGCTTGGAGCAAGTTGGCGTGCTGCGCGGTCGCTTTGTGTAGTTGCTCTGCTGGGTCGGTGTCCATGCAGTACTTTATTTCTATCAGGGTCACATGCCTGTGCCTCGGCGGTATATGCGCCGCTGGACCTTCATAGGGGCCAGTTGGGGAGACGAGTACTGCGTCCGGGTAGGTAATCCGTGGGGTCTATGTCAAGTGCGCGTCGCAGGTTTCGGCGTTTTACCTTGTTTGTGGTTGGTGAGGCAGTGTCGCTTTCCTCTTGTAGGTCGCCGACGTCGGTGAAGATCAGGCCGGCGCCAAGGGCTGCCATCCACACTCTGCATGTGGCGCCCATCATCTGACACAGACATGCCATGCGCATTACGAGCAGCAAAGGCTCTCTGAGATGGGGGAGGTGTGTGGCTAGGGAGGGGGTGGGTACCCCTCCCCTGTTCCAGCCTGGTCCCTTGTTGTGAATGGGGTAAAGACCTGTGCGGGGGATGGCAGCAAGCGGCACTATCCCATTGAGTGCCTGCTCTGGGTAGATGCTCAGCTCTGGTATGGTTGTGCATGGTAACCAAAGGGTCGAGGTTGCGGTGGTGTTGTGTGTTAGCACCCTTGTCCCTTACTAGGAGCCAGGGCAGTGAACTTGTCGAACGCAAAAGGGTCAACGGCTGGAGCATGGCCGTTGGGCATCTGGATCTGCTGCATCCCGAGGCCCGGCTTTCCCACCAGGATCCGTGTCGGCGGGATAGTGCCTGCAGGGATGTGTTGCTTGTTCATACCACTATTATACTTGTAGAACCTAGTCCCTGCATTTGTCCCTGCATTGTACCGACCTTGTCCGATCGGGCTGAAAATTTGATAGATGGTAGTTTGCAGAAAATAACTTATTTTTTTTAGAAAGGGCTCGCCAGTATCTCGGCTTTGGCTTGTCTAGTGGCATGCCACCGCTTTCGTGTGGCGTGCTTCTTGGCTGGTGTATCATACTCATGTCGGGAGCTCGAGTGTCAAGCTTGTTCCAGTGTATGGCGTAGGCTCTAACAATACCAGGCCAGTTGATTTTTAGAGGTACCATGTGTGAAGAATGTTGAGTCACTTTCTTGTCCCTTGGAGGGTGCAGGGTCAGCGGCATGCACACGCAGGGGTGGGTCTTCCCCACAGGTTTGAGGTGGCTGGCGGCTGGCGCTTCTATTGTTAGATTGCACCTTAGCGTGTGTGGTTTGCGTCTCTATATCGGGCGGGTGGTCATGCCAGGCTGCAGCGGCTAGGGTTGGCGGTTGGTGGTAGTGCTGAGTTGCATGTCTAATGTTAGTGTGCTCATCCGCATGTGAGGCTTTCTTAGATATGTTATGGGACTGTTTATTCCAGTCTGTAGCAGCCAAGATGGTCAAGTGGTGGTGGGGTTGAGTTGTCTATCTCTTGTTAACCTGCGCATCAACATCAGCGGTGTGTGTTGTTGTGTCGAGTGTCTGGTCATGCCGGGCTGCAGCATTCCTGGCGGGCAGGTGGTGGCCATGCTGAGGTGCATGTCTATTGGCCGTCTGCGCATCAACATGTGTAGCTAGCATAGTAGTGTCAGGTGTCTAGGTATATGTGTAACAGAGTGCATGGCTCGGGAGAGGCCTAACCTCTGTTTACACGAAGTGTGACGGTGAAAGATCACCGCGGGCCGTAGAGCTAACGGGGACTTGGTGCAAGGGCAACAAGAGACTATCCCCGTAAGGAAGCTACGGACGTTGGATCGCGAGGAAGGAGCGACCCAATCACGACTTCACTATATCCACGGGCAAGTAGGCCCTTTGGCATTGCCACTTTGTGACATTTGGTTGTTTAGTGGTTGTGACATTGGCAGCAATCAAGTTGACAAGATTTGCATGCACGGGAGCTCTCACCTTGTCGGTCAGATGTCTTGCTGACCCGGATTGTCAGGTGCGGTTATCATGACCGCCCCGCCCCTCACCACGGCCACCGCGGCCACCTCGGCCTCCACGGTTGTTGTTTGGGTCGTTGTAGTGGTGCTCACGGGAATAGTCTCCACGTCCACGGGCACGGCCTCGGCCTCCGGTGCGGCCGCCGCGGCCGCCGCCACGGGCACCACAGCCACCGTCCTCACTGGGAGGTGCGCTTGCAGGGCGCTTGCGATCCTGTGAACCAGTGTTGGCATCAGAATCGTTGATGTGGCGGTGGGGGGATGGGTTGCTCTTTCGTTTGTGGGAAAGTTTAGAGGGTTGTGCCGTGTGCGCAGACTTCAAGTGCACAGGTCGTTGCGGTTCATCTGCACTTGACCGGGAGTGCAAATCAATTTGCAAGGTGAAGTCAGCCAACTCCTCAAAGTTGTCCCAGAACCTTCCGGTCTTAGGGTTCAACTTGCATTGATCACGCAATGTCTGCTTCAGACCAGTGTAGTAGAAGTTCAACAGGTCAGCATTAGCAGGTTTAGGTTCTGTGACCCTTGCCAGCAATAGTCTGAAGTGCCGCAAGTACTCAGAGGTGCGCCCTGCAAGCGCACCTCCCAGTGAGGACGGTGGCTGTGGTGCCCGTGGCGGCGGCCGCGGCGGCCGCACCGGAGGCCGAGGCCGTGCCCGTGGACGTGGAGACTATTCCCGTGAGCACCACCACAACGACCCGAACAACAACCGTGGAGGCCGAGGTGGCCGCGGTGGCCGCGGCGAGGGACGGGGCGGTCATGATAACCGCACCTGACAATCCGGGTCAGCAAGACATCTGACCGACAAGGTGAGAGCTCCCGTGCATGCAAATCTTGTCAACTTGATTGCTGCCAAAGTGGGTAAACCCTTTGATCTGTTGCATGATACTCAGACGGATGCTCAAACAATCTCCTCACAAGCACAGTTCATGTCTTGTCTTGTGCCTGGCAAGCACTTTTGGATAGACTGTGCAACTGAACACCTCACTGAGTGCTTGCAACACTATAAACATAGCAAAGAGGTGTTGGCGTGAGTGGAAGCAGCTTACTGAAGGCTGGCACTTGATACACACTTTTCCTAAAGGCAGCTTAATGCGGACCAACGGTGAAACTCCGTCCTGCGCTGTTCAAGTGTTTAGTGATGCGCCTGTCAGTGTTTCCATGTTGTGTGTGACAACAGTGAACAAAATTGCAAGTGCCCCACTAATGACATTTGGTGCCACTGTCAAGTGTAACCCTGTGACTGTGCTCATGGATTCGGGCGCGACCCATTGCTTCATAAGCAAGGATGTTGTTGCCAGGCTACAGCTGAGAACCATTGGTTGTTCTCGCCCCGTCGCTAGCCAATGGTAGTCAGGGTGAGACCCAAGGACGGTGCAACATCAAGGTCAAAATGCATGGCCTTGTAAAAGCTTGTTCATGTTTTGTAATCGACATGGCTTCTCAACAAGATATCATACTTGGTCAAGATTTCATGCTTGCCAACAAAGTGGTGTTGGACTACAAGGAACAGGTTTGTGCAATTGAAGGGCCGTACAATCGGCGTTGCACACTAACTCTTAAACCACTGGCAGACCAAGCTAATTTTCTTGGCATCTCTTGCATAAGCATGAGTAAAGCCAAACGCGATGTAAGCAAGGGACAACACGCGGTAATGGTCTATGTGACTTCAGCCATCGTCGAGACAATTGACGAGCGCTTAAACGACCTAAAGGTCAGCGCGCCTGTAAAAAGGTTGATCAACGAATATCACACAATATTCTCGGAGGAGTTGCGGGGACTCCCATCAACGCGCAAAGTCGCGCATACCATTCCCCTTGAGCCAGGAGCGAAGCCGCCATTCCGACCCATGTATCGGATGTCTCCAGCTGAACTGCAAGAGGTCGAAAGGCAAATCAAAGAGCTCTTAGCTCATGATCTTATCGAACCTAGCTCCTCACCTTTTGGTGCACCTGTTTTGTTTGTCACCAAAGCAGATGGCTCTCTACGCATGTGCATTGACTACCGGGCATTGAACAAGGTTACTGTGAAAATCAAATACCCTTTGCCACGGATAGATCAATTGCTCGACCGTCTGCATGGTGCTACAGTATTTAGCAGCCTTGATTTGCAGTCTGGCTATCATCAAATCCGCATCCAACAAGAGGATGTACCCAAATCGGCTTTTCGCACACCTAATGGACATTATCAGTTCAAAGTGCTAAGCTTCGGCCTCACCAATGCTCCCGCCACGTTCCAGGCGGTCATGAATGATATATTCCGGGATTACCTCAATGACTTTATGCCAAGCTATATGCCAAGCTGAAAAAGTGCGAGTTTGAAAAGTCTGAGCTTAGGTTCCTCGGACATCTAGTCGGTGTCAATGGCATTCGTCCTGACCCAGCTAAGATACAGAGCATTTAAGATTGGCCACCACTCAATGATGTTGCCGCTATACGCTCATTTGTCGGCCTCGCCACCTATTTTAGGATGTTCATCCAAGGTTTTGCCAAGCAAGTGGAACCGCTAACAAACCTTACCAAAAAGGATGTAACGTGGTGCTGGGATGACAAATGTGAGGAGGCTTTTCAAGGCGTCAAGCACGCTCTATCAAATGCTTCCGTGTTATCACACTCACGATAAATAAGGCCGACGCGAGGGTCTTTTTTGCATCGGATGGACATTCCGCTCCGATAGGACGATAGATCGTTGAGTTTAAGGGGGACCTCGCTCTTGAATGAAGTCCTAACTCGCAGCGGTTGCGGAGATACAACGATCCGCGCGCGAGGTACCCCCCCCTTTTTGGGAATCTGTGCAGATGTTGGTTTAATGAGCCCGGAATCTGTGCAGCTGCATGTCGATGTCGTAGGGACAAGCGACATCTGTGCAGCTGCATATTCCGGCATCTGCACAGATGTCGACATTGTCGACATCTGCACAGATGCATCACTCGACATCTGTGCAGATGTCGAGATAATCAACATCTGCACAGATGTTGACAAGTGACATCTGCACAGCATCCGACAGATCTGTGCAGATGTCAGTATAAGAAACTGTACAGATGTCGGTATCAGTAGCTGCACAGATGTCGGTGTCAGCGTCTGTGCAGATGTCATTGAACGCAGCTGTGCAGATGACGGTATAGAAATCTGCACAGCCAAGCATCGAATGTAATAGTCGACATCTGTGCAGATGTTGGTATTAGCATCTGCACAGATGTCGGTTTCAGCAGCTGCACAGATGTTGGTATAGAAATCTGCACAGCCAAGCATTGAATGTAATAGTCAACATCTGTGCAGATGTTGGTAACAGCAGATGTGCAGATGTCGGTTTCAGCAGCTGTGCAGATGTCGGTATTAGCAGCTGCACAGCCAAGATTTGAATGTAATAGTTGACATCTGTGCAGATGTTGGTATAAGCAGCTGCACAGATGTCGATATCAGCAGCTGTGCAGATGTCGATTTAGCAGCTGCACAGCCAATCATCGAATGTAATAGTCGACATCTGTGCATATGTTGGTAACAGCAGCTGTGCAGATGTCGTTGTCAGCAGCTGCACAGATGTTGGTCGCGGTATACAACATCTGTGCAGATGTTGACTTCCCGCAGCTGCACAGATGTCGACATCTCCTGCATCTGTGCAGATGTCGACTATTAGCAGCTGTGCAGATTAAGGATAACCGACATCTGCACAGATTAAGAAGCGAAGAAAATCGCGGCCAAATTACGTCGCAACGGATGCACGGAGTTACATAAGACTTGAACCGTTCGAATGGCCTTCTACTCCTCTTTCCAATGAGCTATGGTCGGTCCAATCGCGACCGGTCCTTGTTTATCATGAGTGCATTGCCAGATTTCAACAAGGAATTCCAGGTGCTCTGTGATGCATCTGTGCAAGACAAACACCCTATCGCCTACGAAAGCAGGCGCCTGTTGCCAGCTGAAGTTAACTACACAACGGGTGAGCAGGAGCTCTTGGCAGTCGTCCATGCTCTAAAGACATGGCGATGCTTTTTGGAGGGGGTGAAGTTCAGAGTCATAACAGACCACAACCCATTGGTATACCTTCAAACACAGCCTAACCTCTCAACACGGCAGACCAGATGGTCAGAATTTCTACAGAGATTCAAACAACTCTCATGGGAGTATAAACCCGGCAAGATCAATGTGGCCGATCCATTGTCTCGCTATCCACCCGTACGAGTGACGGCGCTTCTAATGGCCGTGACACGTAGCGGCACAGGTAATGCGAAACCAACGCAACAACCTATACCCGCTGAGGTGGTTAAGAAGCCAAAACCCAAGAGGCCTGCAAAGAAGAAGGTCACTTTTGAGGTGACTCACACAGAACTAAGGAATCCCCAAACCCCGGATGACACATACAATGTGCTCCTAACCATTCAAGAAGGGTACAAACAAGACCCATGGTTTGAAGACGATCACAATACGCAGAACCTGCGGCTTAGTGATTCAGGCATATGGTACCGCGACAAACAAGTGGTCGTGCCTGACGTCCCAGGGTTGAGAAAGGGTATCCTCTATGAGGTCCATAATGCAACCACAAGCGGGCATGGAGGTCTAGAGAAAACATTCCAGGCAGTGGCCTCACACTTCTGGTGGCCAGGGATGCATGCTTTCGTGACAGCATATGTGCGCGGGTGCCAAGTGTGTCAACGAAACAAGTCAAGCACAAAGAAACCAGCTGGATTGCTGCAACCCCTTCCCGTGCCTGAAAACCCATGGGATAGTGTGAGTATGGACTTTGTGGTCAAGCTACCCAAGTCCGAGGCTGGCAATGACTCAATCCTCGTGGCGGTCGATAGGTTGACCAAGATGGTACACCTGATGGCCATGACCGAAAAGAGTGGAGGAATACAAGTAGCAAAGCTCTTCTTTGACAATGTCTTCAAACTGCATGGCATGCCAAGGACCATCATCTCTGATAGAGATACAAGGTTCCAAGGGGAGTTCTTCAAAGGACTTATGAAGATCATGCAATCGAAGCAGTGCATGTCAACTGCTTTCCATCCGCATACTGATGGTCAAACGGAGAGGGTCAACAAAGTAATGGAAGACATGCTGAGACATTATGTGGGGGCAGAGTTTAATGATTGGGATCAGTTCCTGGCACCCATCGAGTTTGCCATCAACAACTCTTTCCACACATCAATACGGACAACGCCATTCCGGTTGAACAGCTCCCGGTTCGACCCCCGTCTCCCTCTCACTCTGGATTTAGAGTCCACGGCAAATGAAAGTGCAAGAGACTTTACAAAGGCCATCTACTCAAACTTGGAAAAGGCCAAACAGGCTATCCATGCTGCCCGGCACAGGCAGAAGGCGTACTATGACATGAACCATACGGACGCAAAGTTCCAAGTGGGTGATCAGGTGCTTCTTAGTACCAAACACCTCAGGTCAAGAACCCGGGATCTCCTAAGCTGCTACCCTTGTACATTGGCCCGATGCCTATAACGGCAAAGATCAATGAAGTAGCCTACAGGGTCAAGCTTCCCGATGGGTTCAAGATACATGATGTATTCCATGTGTCTAAGCTCAAGCTCCACAGAGATGGGCCGGGGATGATCCTACCCCCTCCTCCCCTTGACTTGGGCGACGGTCAGTGGTTCTTGGTCGAGCGCATCCTGAAACATAGGACCGTCAAGGGTCGAGTTGAATACTTGGTCAGGTGGGCTGGCTATGGCCCCGAACACGACTTATGGGAACCTGCCAAGAACATATCCAAGGATCTCATCAAAGAATACAAGGGTACTTTGATCCCGACCCCCGAGATCATCTAGTCCCTCTACTCATCAGGCCAGATGAAGTAGCTGCCGGCACCTCATGGGTGTCGAAGCATCTGTGTTTGCTCCATGGTGAACATGAGCTTCACATTTGACAAGTGCATGACAAGCTGCGTGGTTGTTGCAAAGCCCCAGTGTTAATTGTCATAGAGCACAGTGCAGTGACATAAGGACAGGAGTGCAAGCAGGACTATGTGGTCGTCTGTATGTGCGCACTAGACGTGGTGTGAGCAGGACCCTAGTTGCTGTATGTGTGCACCTCCCAAACAGTGTAAGCAGGGCTTTCATGAGCGAAAATGCTCTTAGCCGTCTGTATGTGTGCACTGTCGTCCTTGGTGCGGCGTAACAACTCGGTACCGGTCCGATCACGCCCAGATCATTCGCGCTGATCACGCAATGGTTCTAATCCTGTGCACCAACACTGCCGGAGCCCTCATGAGACTAGCTACCTTGTGGAATGGCGCTCCCTTGGTCTTTTATCCCGAGGACGGGTTTGGCCGAGTCGGGGGGATTGTAACAGAGTGCATGGCTCGGGAGAGGCCTAACCTCTGTTTACACGAAGTGTGACGGTGAAAGATCACCGCGGGCCGTAGAGCTAACGGGGACTTGGTGCAAGGGCAACAAGAGACTATCCCCGTAAGGAAGCTACGGACGTTGGATCGCGAGGAAGGAGCGACCCAATCACGACTTCACTATTTCCGCGGGCAAGTAGGCCCTTTGGCATTGCCACTTTGTGACAATATGGGGTTGCAACTGTTATTGCTTGCAGATGGTGGAAGTGTTGAAGTGCATGTCTATTCGCCGCCTGTGTATCGGCATGTGTAGCTAGCATGGTTGTGTCGTAGGGCTATTCATGCCAGGCTGCAACGGCCATGACTGACAGTTGGTGGTGCAACTAAGGAGTATGTCTCTTGTTAGCTTGCGCATCAGCATGTGCGGTATGCGTTTTTGTGTATAGTGTCTAGTTATGCCGATGTGCAACAGTCATGGCTGGCAGGTGGTAGCAATGTTGAGGTGCATGTCTATTGGCCGCATGCGCATCAGCATGTAAAGCTAGCGTGGCTGTGTCATAAGGCTGTTCATGCCAGGCTGAAGCAACTGAGACTGGCAGGCGGTGGTGAAGCTGAGTAGCATGTCCCTTTTTGGTGTGCACATCAACATCCGCAGTTTGCGTTGTTATGTCAGGTGTCTTGTTATGCCGGTGTGCAATAGTCATGGCTGGTAGGTGGTGGCAATGCTAAGCGGCGTGTTTCATGTCGGCATGCGCATCCACATGTTTAGCCTGTGTCATTGTGTCAGGCGGCTGGTCATGCCCGGTTGGTATTATGTGCATGGAGCATTCGCTACTTGTTCGCATGTCGTTGGCGGTTACCTGGGTAACTGCCGCGCTGTCGGTGGGTGGCTTTGCTGATGGGCGGCTAGTGGTATAAGTAGCAGGCTGGATAGGGACGATGAAGCTAATGCGCTCGAGGAGGAGGAGTGGGAGCGCCTTCGCGAAGATGAGATTGTTGATATGACCGACGACGGCGAGAATTCGAAGACCTCATGGTCATGGTTGTGCTTGCGCAAGGGCGCCCGCTTGCTTGCGGTAGGATGCCGCAGCCACATGCATAACATGTTGTCTCCACCTACTTGTCCTAACCATCGTCGCATCACTTGCTCGTTAGTCGCAGAAGGCGTTGGACTGTCCGGCCCCGGTCCTTGCCATTTTTCAGCGCCGTACTCTTGACTGATGACTCTAACGGCCAACGTCTCGTCGATGACAATGAGTACGTCCTACTGTGCAGGATGGGTCGAAGCACATTCGACTGGCTCACGCGTCAGCATCAGGACTCGAGAGCTTTGTGATGGTGAACATTTGGCACTCGCGCTCGGGTACCTTGCCTCTGGTGCCACAATGCGGATTGTGTCCGGCGACACGGGCAGGGGCCACGCCACAGTGCACGAGGTTGTGCATGATGTGTGTGCTGCCATCGGGATGATCCGTATGCCCACCACTGTAGAGGAACTCACTCTCAATGCCTCAGCCTTCATGACTGCGGGTGATGGTCTACCACAATGCTTTGCTGCTGTGGATGGCACACACGTCGCTGTCAAGGACCTTGGTGTGCAGTCATTGTGCAGCAGGAAGGGTTTTTGCTCATTCAATGTGCAGGCTATGTGCAATGGTGATGGGTTGTGGATTGCTGTGGAAGTTGGCAACGCAAGAAGCGTGCATGATGCACGTGCCTTTTCTATAAGCAGATTGGGCAAGGGGTTGCAAGGTGCTATGGGTCAATTTTTGTGGTCTGCCAGGATGCCAGTGCAAGGTACAGCAATGCCTATGTCTATCCTGGCAGACTCGGCATATGCTTGTAGGTAGTAGATAACGACAAAACCGCCAGTGCTAAAGGGTTTAAACACGCGAGGCCGAGCACCGGCGCTAAACAGCTCGAGACCGAAGCCAGCGGCCGCGGAGCGTAGGTTTTGTCGCTATCTAGTGTAGTGGCGTTTTCAAAGCGTCCAAGCTTTAGCCAGCGCGGCGGAGCCGCGCTGGCTCTGTCTCTCACATCTGGTGTGACATGTGTAATGCTGACCGCCGCGCATCTATTCCCTACTGTCTTTGTTCGATGTCCGAGCATATCGCGCCTGCATCTGACTACGATGACGACGACAGTGATCGCGACGGTGTTTGCCCTGTTTACAAGTAGCGGAGGGGCCGCGTACTAAACGTTTTAAGGATAGGGCTGCTAACATTGTTAAACGCGTGAAAACGCCACTACTACATTTGTGCTGCCAGCATACAAGGATAACCTAGCTAACAGGTGCCCCAACAAAGCACGGTACAACACCGTGCACAGCCGTGCCCGCAGTAAAGTTGAGCGTGCCTTTGTAAGGATGAAGATGAGGTGGAGAGTCTTGCTACGTGAGAATGATGTCACCCTGCCTTGTGTCAGCACCATGATCATGGTTTGTTTCATTCTTCACAACGTTGTAGAGGTGCGTGCAGAGCCCCCCGCAGTGGAGGATGTAGAGCTAGTGGCACTTTTGCAGGCATACAATGCTATGTTCCAAGATGTTGTGCAAGTCCATGAGGATGACGAGGGTGATGAGGAGGCTGTGCGTGGGTTGATGCTACCAAGAACCTTAGGTTCGGTGTTGTAACGTGGTAATGCGCCCGGCTAATATGCCAATAAAGCCGACCGTTCATATATCTTCTGATGACCAGTGTGATGTAGGAAGTGTGGTGACCGGTGTCAAAAGCCGGGTTCGACTCCCGGAGACCTGACCTTTGTCTACGCCCTGAGGTCTTGAACTACACCTCCTATTAATCGCTGGTTTGCACGTAACAATGGTTTCCGACCGAGGCTGACCCCTCCGGTTCTCCAAAAACGACTTCGAGCGCTGCGTGGTAGAGCCCGCTTGCTCGGAATTCCCTGAGAATTTTACCGTGTGGAGCAGCATAGTTGGCGCGCGAACTGCCGCGGGAAACTTAGTTTTCCGTGGGAGCCACATCAGGAGCTAGTTCTAAGACAATACCGCGAGCAGCTGTGGGATTGGTGGAAACGTAAGCATCAAATGGGTAAGTGAGCGTTCCACGAGCCGTTCGTCTGCATTTCACGAGCCGTTCGTCAGCCTTTCTGTTAGTCAACATGTCCAGCCTGCTATTCACAGCCGCTCAGGTGCGTTTGATGAGCAATGCATTGAACTGTTTGTCGCGCTCACAACACCAGCAGTTGCTGACTTGTTGCACCAAAAAAGAGCTCCGTAACATGCTCTGCTTCTTGCTTGGTGATGCTATGGTTGTAGAAGTCGATACAGATACCCGGAGCCAGCTTGTTCATTCGGCCCAAAACCAGCAGCAAGTTTAGCAAGTGCAACAAAGGTTTGCAAACCTAAGCACAATACCACAACAAAATGTTGCTTCCTGTGGCGCGCAAGCAGCTAAGCAGCAACATATCGCGGCCTTCGGCGCGGGGCAGCAAAATGAAGCAGCGCAACAACCCAGCAGCGCGGCCATAGGCGTGGGGCAGCAAAATGCAGCTGTCAGCGTTCCGCTATTCATTTTCACACCCATTGCAGGTATGCTAACGTCGCAAATGGGTATGCAACGCGAAACAACACCCGCACTTAATAATACATTTCACTTGTCGACCGCAGTGCCGACCGCAGTGCCCAATGCACCCCTGTTTCAGCCCCAACCACAGGCTCAACCTCAGCCTCAGCCTGTACATCAATTGGCCCAAGAGGTCTCAACTGCAGCGACAGTGGTCGCAACGGCCGGGCCAGGAGAGGCCAAAACAACGGCAATCAATGCTTTCACAAGCTCAGCTCAACAGCTGCTAACAGCAGCTGGACGTCTGCACGCAATAGAGCTGGTGAGCCGTGCTGAATCTACAGCTTTGCATGTAGAGCCCACAAGTGGCTGGAAGCAATGTAAGAGTCACGCTGTCTGTAATTAAGAAATGGAGCAGCTAGACTTGCTAGAGGGCAGGGACTTCGATATGTTTGTCATTGACGTGCGACGCTATGCGTCCGCCTTGAACAAGGACACTAAGGTAAAACAAGGACCGGTCGCGATTGGACCGACCATAGCTCATTGGAAAGGTGAGTAAGAGGGCGTTCGAACGGTGCAAGTCTTTCGCAAATCTGCGCGACCGTTGCGACGTAACTGGTCCTCAAATTTCTCTACCATGCAATCTGTACAGATTTCACAAGGCTGGTATCTGTACAAATGCTTAACATGAATCTGTACAAGTAGTCGTCACAATCTGTACAAATACCGATTACTGCATGTGTACAGATGCATACCTTGTTGATATGTACGGATTTTGCTTCATTATCCGTACAGATGCAGGTTTCGTGATCTGAACAGATGCTCGTCTCACTTGCTGTACAGATGCTGACTCCTCCATCTGTACGGATGTTGGCTTCACTATCTGTACAGATGTAGGGTTCTCTATCTGTACAGATGATGGTTTCTCTATTTGTACAGATGTTGGCTTCTCTATCTGTAAAGATGCTGGTTTCACTATCTGTACAGACGCTTGTTTGAGTATCTACTCAGACGCTTGTTACATATCTCCTTGTCCAAACACCCCGCAACACCTCGCTACACCCCGCAACACCTCGCAGATGCAAGGAAGGCATCTGTACAGATGTTGCATATCCTTGGGGCCATCGACATGCATCTATACAAATGGCAGGCCCATTAGACAGGCATCTGTACAAATTCCCAAAAAGGGGGGGGGTACCTCGCGCGCGGATTGTTATATCTCCGCAACCGCCGCGAATTAGAACTTCATTCAAGAGCGAGGTCCCCCTTAAACTCAACGATATAGCGTTCTATCGGAGTTGAATGTCCATCCGATGCAAAAACGACCATCGCGTCGGCCTTTTTTATCGTGAGTGGAGCTCACCGAAGCCCTCATGCTCCACACAACAGATGACTTGCGCAAGGTGGTTGGTGTCAAGGTGAGCCAAGCCCACAGCCAGGGCAAGGCTATGACATATGATGAAGTCATAACTTACATGAAAGAGTTAATAGGGTACCATCTGCATGACCCAAGCACATTGCCATGAATCGGCTAGTGCAAGGCCATGTCAAGCAGCAACCAGGCCAAAGTGTGCTTGAGTATGCAGTAGGTTACAGGTAAGAAGCACGAAAGGCTGCGGGAGTGCCACAACCGAGACTTTGTGACATGTTTGTGAGAGGCCTCACACCAGACATGCGTCAGAAGTGTGCACGAGACAGTGACGGACTGATTTGGACGGACTTGAATGCATGCATCTAGTATGTTGCAGGCAAAGAGGTAGGCATGGCCACCACCTGCAAACCTCTTGTGGCTGTAGCACCTAATGCATAACACAATGTTGTAGCTGCTCTACCCCAGTGGAACGGGGGTGGCCTGTCTAGCCGAAGCCGTGGTGGATTCTCTCAGAGAGCCTTTGCTGCTCGTAATGCGCAAGGTATGTATGTGTCAGATGATGGGCGCCACATCCAAAGTGTGGATGGCAGCTGGCATGACGTGGGTGGTCAGCCTGCGCAGCAACGCTATGCCTCCGCGGTCCAGTCTACCCACCCTCCAACCCACCCTCCCACCGCAGCTGTGCCACAACATGAGCCAGCGCCGCACCATGCAAGGGGTGTCAGGGGTGCGCGCCAGTATCGGTACAACCCGTACGTTGCACCGCCGCCCATGATGCGTGTTAAGGGGCGTGGGGGACAGCCTTCAAGATCAGCACCAGGTTGGGGGGTGCCACCTGGCCGAGGCCGGGGCCGTGGTTACCCGCGCCAGGTGACGTGGCAGCCAGCTGAGAACTGGCCCGTGGCTGCAGCTCCTATGTACCAGCCTGAGCTGTGCAAGGGTTGCGGTTATCCGTACCTAGATTGCCAGTACCCCCACAAGGTTGATTGCTAGGAGTTTGCCTGAACTAGTTATGGATGTGACTTACCAGGTATTGAGCAGGGCCAGTTGCCTAACACATTGGTGTATGTAAGTGAAGATCCCAATGGTGTTTATGAGCAAATGTTCTTAACTCACAACATCCTTGGCGGTGTCTGCACGCCAATAAAACCAAAGCAGCTAGCCCTTCCCTTTGTCTTCACAACATAGCTTGGAGGCAAGGAAATGTAGGTGTGGCTATGAATTGACATAGGCGCCACGTACACAATCCTGTCAGAAAAGTGGTGAAATACCAACCCAACAGCAGGCGTCACTCTAACACCACTGGAGTTCAAGGTGCAAGTGCTTGCAGCAAACAATGTTGTGCTACCCATTACCAGCCAGGTGCATGGAATGGTGTGCATCCAAAAGTCGTTGACACCTGTGGTGGCAAAAATACGGTTAAATTGGTTAAAGCGTGCCAGGAACTCCGTCCATCGGGCTTGCCCCTTGGAGAGATTTGTCTGTGTCTTGAGATAGATCAACGGGTTGTGGTCAGTCACGATGGTCACATGCACGGGCCCGGCAAGGTAGCAGCGCCATTCTTGCATTGCTCTGGTGAAACCCAGAAGTTCTTGCTCTCCTGTGGTGTATTTCATCTGTGCAGGGGAGAACTTGTGGCTGGTGTATGCCACCACTCTAACACCCTGCAAGAGAACACCTCCCGTGCCAACCAGTGAGGCATTAGACCACACTTCAAACGGTTGGTTGGGATCAGGGAGCGCCAGCACTGGAGTGGAGCACAGAGGTTGCTTGAGAGCGTTGAAAGCTGTCAAAGCAGGCTCTCTCATTTGTTGCCAGTTTGTTCCGGCAGCCACTTTTTCACCGGTCAAGTGTGTGAGTGGGGCAGAGATGGTGTTGTAACCAGCAATGAACCGCCGGAAGAAGTTGGCCAACACCAAGAAAGCTTGTAGCTCTTTGGGAGATGTAGGGACAGGCCACTCCTTGGTGACTTGCACCTTGGCAGGGTCTATTGCAATTCCTTGCCTGCCGACGATATGCCCCAAGAACTTCAGTTGTGGTCTGTTGAAGTCACACTTGCTCAGTTTTGCATACAACTAGTTGTCATTCATTACTTCTTAGTACTTACAATACTTCTTTCAAATGCATAGCATGCTCTTCAGGTGAGCTGCTCATCACCAGGATGTCGTCTAGACACGAGCACAAAGCCCTCTTTGAGGTGTTTCTCGAAAACACGCTTCATGACACGTTGGAATGTAGCCGGTGCATTTGTCAACCCAACATACAACACTTGGGGCGGGGCGGGGCGGGGCGGGGCGGGGCGGGGCGGGGCGGGGCGGGGCGGGGCGGGGCGGGGCGGGGCGGGGCGGGGCGGGGCGGGGCGGGGCGGGGCGGGGCGGGGCGGGGCGGGGCGGGGCGGGGCGGGGCGGGGCGGGGCGGGGCGGGGCGGGGCGGGGCGGGGCGGGGCGGGGCGGGGCGGGGCGGGGCGGGGCGGGGCGGGGCGGGGCGGGGCGGGGCGGGGCGGGGCGGGGCGGGGCGGGGCGGGGCGGGGCGGGGCGGGGCGGGGCGGGGCGGGGCGGGGCGGGGCGGGGCGGGGCGGGGCGGGGCGGGGCGGGGCGGGGCGGGGCGGGGCGGGGCGGGGCGGGGCGGGGCGGGGCGGGGCGGGGCGGGGCGGGGCGGGGCGGGGCGGGGCGGGGCGGGGCGGGGCGGGGCGGGGCGGGGCGGGGCGGGGCGGGGCGGGGCGGGGCGGGGCGGGGCGGGGCGGGGCGGGGCGGGGCGGGGCGGGGCGGGGCGGGGCGGGGCGGGGCGGGGCGGGGCGGGGCGGGGCGGGGCGGGGCGGGGCGGGGCGGGGCGGGGCGGGGCGGGGCGGGGCGGGGCGGGGCGGGGCGGGGCGGGGCGGGGCGGGGCGGGGCGGGGCGGGGCGGGGCGGGGCGGGGCGGGGCGGGGCGGGGCGGGGCGGGGCGGGGCGGGGCGGGGCGGGGCGGGGCGGGGCGGGGCGGGGCGGGGCGGGGCGGGGCGGGGCGGGGCGGGGCGGGGCGGGGCGGGGCGGGGCGGGGCGGGGCGGGGCGGGGCGGGGCGGGGCGGGGCGGGGCGGGGCGGGGCGGGGCGGGGCGGGGCGGGGCGGGGCGGGGCGGGGCGGGGCGGGGCGGGGCGGGGCGGGGCGGGGCGGGGCGGGGCGGGGCGGGGCGGGGCGGGGCGGGGCGGGGCGGGGCGGGGCGGGGCGGGGCGGGGCGGGGCGGGGCGGGGCGGGGCGGGGCGGGGCGGGGCGGGGCGGGGCGGGGCGGGGCGGGGCGGGGCGGGGCGGGGCGGGGCGGGGCGGGGCGGGGCGGGGCGGGGCGGGGCGGGGCGGGGCGGGGCGGGGCGGGGCGGGGCGGGGCGGGGCGGGGCGGGGCGGGGCGGGGCGGGGCGGGGCGGGGCGGGGCGGGGCGGGGCGGGGCGGGGCGGGGCGGGGCGGGGCGGGGCGGGGCGGGGCGGGGCGGGGCGGGGCGGGGCGGGGCGGGGCGGGGCGGGGCGGGGCGGGGCGGGGCGGGGCGGGGCGGGGCGGGGCGGGGCGGGGCGGGGCGGGGCGGGGCGGGGCGGGGCGGGGCGGGGCGGGGCGGGGCGGGGCGGGGCGGGGCGGGGCGGGGCGGGGCGGGGCGGGGCGGGGCGGGGCGGGGCGGGGCGGGGCGGGGCGGGGCGGGGCGGGGCGGGGCGGGGCGGGGCGGGGCGGGGCGGGGCGGGGCGGGGCGGGGCGGGGCGGGGCGGGGCGGGGCGGGGCGGGGCGGGGCGGGGCGGGGCGGGGCGGGGCGGGGCGGGGCGGGGCGGGGCGGGGCGGGGCGGGGCGGGGCGGGGCGGGGCGGGGCGGGGCGGGGCGGGGCGGGGCGGGGCGGGGCGGGCATCCAGTGGCAAGCGGGCGGATGCAATGGCTAAGGCTGAGGATGCCCACATGGGAGGGTGTAAAGTCCAGTGGTGGGCTATTGGGTAATAATGTAATATGTCGGTTAATAATCCAGTGCCAAAATCGCACAGCGGCTAGGGCAACAGCCCAGCCTGTTGCATGCTGATTCACTATGGCTAGGGTGTTAGGCTACAGCCCAGCCTGTTGCATGCTGACCCACTAGGGCTGGGGTGTGGGGCTATGTGGAATACTTTGGAATCCAGGTCTACAAGGGAGAATGCTGTTATTGTATGCATCAAGCTGGTGATTTTAACGTAATAGTTATATAACAAAAGTAATAAAAACCTTGTTTTGATGTCTTTTATTACTCTGAGTAATACGTCTTTGGCGAATCGCCCATCACCGGTGTAGAGACTAGGAGGGGGTGGTTGAAGGCACATGGCGCAGGGCAGGATCGGGCCAAGTGATGCTGCGTTTCAGCCATTTACTTGCAGGTTGGTGAAGGGTGAGGGGGCTTGCTCGTGGCCGCTGGGTAGAGAGGGCTGCGATATCAGGGGGGAAGGTGAAGGGGAGGGGAGAAGTGGGAGGGTAGTAGGGTGGGGTGGGGTGGGGTAAGGAGGTGGTGGTAGGCTAGGAGGTGGTGGTGACTGTTGTGGTGTTGTTGGTGTTAGTGGTGGCGGTTGAGATTGGGAGCTCCCGCTACAACCGCCAGCCATGGTGTAGCTATGCACAAGGTGAACAACTACATGGCATCTTATGCTATTCCTACACTGAGAGATGCACCAAGTACGGGACACCCTACTTCATATAACGTTGGGAGCACAAGCACAAAAGCAAGCTTCGTGTAGCCTTAACAGCTTGACATGTCAGTCCTTGCCTTTAAGTTCAGAGGTACTTCTAGGCTGTAGGACAGTTTGGGCCCAACACCCCCAAAGAAATAGGACTAGGTGCGCGCCTACGCAAAGGGAACAACGTCGGGTTCATTGAGCCGGGGATAATCAGTACCGCCGGCTGTACTTGCCCTTAGAGCGTCAGGAGTCCACCACGTCATTGCGAAGCACCTTACGCTGCGCGATGTTGAGAGAGCGGCCGGCTGATCGGCGGTCGCACTGTTTTCGTTTACAGGGAAACTGGCACTATGGGCGTGTAGCTGACCAAGCGATCATCGCATGCCGCACGGTGCTACGCCAATCGCACACGTCCCGGCACCGGGACATCCATGACAAGGTATTGTACATGGCTTTTTCAGAGTTGGGAGGGTCTGATTGGGGGCCAGCCACCCGGCAAACCGCTGGGGCTGGCTGCACTCTATTCAGGCCATATGCAGCTCATCGCACTAATCGGCGGCCTCATCCGTGCAGAAATGAGAACGTTTTTATCTCTTGAGCCACGGGGGTGCCGCCAATGGCGGGGTTGACCTGGTGCTGCCACGCTACCAATCTTGCGTTTGACACATTGGGTGGTTGCATTCCGCCGGTGTTCTAAGCACTGCTTGAAGGTCGCCTACTGGCCAGGTGTGCGCTTCCCCCTAGCTCTCAAGCTGCCCTGCTGACTGCTGCTGCTTCCCGCGAGTCCTGCGGCTAAGGCGCGAAGGTGTGCCAGGCAACACCTACAGCGCACAGGCACACGCACGAGCGTCACACGTCAATCAAATCCATTACTAGCCAGAACGCCGGCAGTACCGAGACGGCCTGACAGCATCATGTAAATACATGAGTTCATCCCATAACGTGCATCACGAGGCGCGCGCGCACAGCTCAGGGTTGGCACTAGTTCGGTTGGTCATTGGTCGGCGTCTCTTGTCTCCAAGAGTACCATCCTTCGCACCTTCTTGCTGCATTGACGCGCACTACAATGCAATGTCTTGTAAGGTGGGCTACGCACCATGAGCTGTGTATTGCCATGTACTCCTGTGAACGCGAACGTGCATACTGAACGCTGCTTGTCCCAGATGGCATGGTGCCGTGATGAGCATCGCGCCCTGAGACAGCGTAGCTTACCGTTGTATTCAGGTCAGCTGCAACCGTCGCTGCCTGCAGGATCATGCTCCGCGTCTTCTTGACCCTAACCCTGCTTCAGCACCTGCTGCTAATTGCGAGAGCCGCATCCCTGGCCAATCAGCTGCAGGCCTGCTTCAATCGCGATGCCTCTACAAAAGGACCGTTTTTTGTTGAAGACTTTGTCACTGGCAGGCCCTCCAAGTGAGCTATGCCTGCTGGTCCGTGGTGGGGTGCTCTAGACTCAGGTGTATCATGCTTTCATTGTGAGTAGGACTGACATGTGCTGCGACCACATGTGTAGTCTGTTGTGCCCTGCGCCTGTGTGGCTGGCTACAGACTAAACATCCGCTCAGTGTGGTGGTCCACCAAGCTGGACCCTGCAGAAGAACCCGCAGTCGACAATAGTGGGAACGACACAATGCCAGCCAACCCCCTCACTGTCGTGACTATGGCGACCCTGCACCGGCTCAGCAACCTGGAGGCTCAGTGCAACTCCTGGCCAGGACCCCTCACAGCCGCGGTATATGTGCCTCTGGTATATGGCAATGACACCGGCAACAAGGCCATCCTCAAAGAGGCGCAGGCAGCCGCAAAACAGTTGTATGATAGGTGGGTATGTGTGCTGACCTCCCACTCTTGCTATTGATCATGTTGACAATATCATGGCTACGCTTCTACCACCAGCCTTTGCTTCACTGCTAATCACCCTCCCCAGCTTTGGCAGACACCTGTCTTGTACTGCCACTGCCGTTGGCTGCTATCAACCCCTGCTGAGACTGGGCTCAAGGGCTATGGTATTAGTGCTCAGCATTGCTTGTGGCAGGGTATTCAGGTTGTCTGCCACGGCTTGCGTGTGTTAGAGCGGTGTCCTGGGTGGGTTGACACAGCTCCCCATCAGCGGGTGCAGCAGGTAGCTGGGTGACACAGCTGGGCATGGCGGCCTCATGCGCTACAGGATGGAACGCAATCCGTCCGCGTGTGCGCTGCGACTGCTGCTGGTGACAGAGCTGCTAGGGGAGGCCGGGGCGCTGCTGCTGTTCCCCATCAACAGCCTGCGCAATGTGGCCCTGCTGGCCTCAGACACTCCCATGGTGGCCATGATTGACGTGGACCTGCTGCTGAGCAGCAGCCTGGCAAGCGACCTCCACGGAGCAAGGCAAGCACACAGCAGCATGTCAATGGAGGGTTCAATGTCAATTGGACGGGACCAGGCCTAGCTGCAAGCAGACGGCTGCTGACTAGCATAGGCTGCTCTGCCATGCGCTGAACCAGGCATGACTGCATTGGTGGCCTCTAGTATGCCGAGGGCCATCTGGCCCAAGTTTCATTGGGCACTGCAGCCACGTGACTGGTGCTTGCTTGACCTGGTGCGCAGTGCATCAGAGGTGATGCAGCTGTGTCGTGAGGGCAACCTGCTCATCCTGCCAGCCTTTGAAATCTGCCCTGACCGCAACTACCAGCTTCAGACCGGCAAGCAAGTAGCAGATGCAGCAGCCAAAGGTGGGTTGTGCTGCAGCTGCAGGCTGCAGAAGATCTCTGGCAGCGCACTACAGGAACAAGAAAACCTGACCTGACACCTGTCAGGGTGCCCGCTACCTGTTGCTGATGCTGCCATGCCCGTGTCTTGCTCCTGCTGATGTGTAGTATCCACTGCTAGCTGCCGCTGCCATTCAGGAGGCAAGGCGAAGCTGGTGAAGCTGGTGAAGGAGGAGAAGATGTGCTCCTTCCACGCAGTGTTTCCAGAGGGGCATGGGCCGACCCAGTACCCCACCTGGTATAAGTCGACTTGGCCCTACAAGGTGACTGGGCACACCAGGGGCGGCTCCTAGTGTCAGACCAGGGCCAAGGCAGGGCTGAAGGGCTGCGCATCCAGTCGCCTACGGCCTCTGCTTGTCATGCATACTTAGGGTTGGCCAAGACCGCAGGTCGAGACAAGGAAGACAGAACACGCCTATGTGTTGTGTTGGTAGGTCCGTAGCGCTGTG
This sequence comes from Haematococcus lacustris, assembly GCA_030144725.1. Lineage (NCBI taxonomy): Eukaryota > Viridiplantae > Chlorophyta > Chlorophyceae > Chlamydomonadales > Haematococcaceae > Haematococcus > Haematococcus lacustris. The sequence continues at coordinate 173,281 of JASKMD010000002.1, forward strand.
TGTCCCAACCATGTGCACACAAGCGGTGTATGTCAGCTCGAGCTATGCTCATTGCCAGTGGTGTGGTCAGCGGGGTGCTGCTACCATGCCTGCCATGTGTGCTGGGCATGTCCCCAAGCCCCTCTTGTGCAAGCCATGTGTGCCAAGTCCAGTGCCCAGCGCCCAATAAGTAAGGGAGGGGCGGCTGGGCTGTAGCCACCTGACACAGCCTGGCAGTTTGCACTTGAGATCACAGCCTCCCTGTGACTAGCGCACCAGAGGCTCGAGCTTCTTCCATGGTTGCCTAGCATACACACCGACCGGGATTTGCTATGTACAGACACGTACACCTACCTACGTATGCATGTGCTATGGTTGTCATCAACCCTATGCATAGTCATATGGGTGGATGGACACCGGGATGCTGTCTGAATGCTCAGAGAGCAGGGCATGTGAGCAGGCTGGTGGGAGGGGTGGCGGCTCATGTGCCCCGCTCCTGACCCGCTGCTCCAGATCACGCACAAGCCCTTATTCGAGCCCTGGTTCATTGTGGACCGCCGGCTTAACCCTTGGTATGACGCACGCTTTCGGGGCTACGGCTACAACAAGCAGGAGCAGGTAGCTACGAGCCCATGGTGCACTGACACTGAGCTGCTCTTAAGGCTGGCTGGTGTTGACACTAGGTGCTAGGGGGGCTGTGGACTGGCTGGGCTAGCTGTAGCCTTGGCCCACTGCTTTAGAGGGTCAGGTCCAGGGTTAGGGTTAGGGGCTAAGACCAGAGGGACCGCTTCCAGGCAGTGTTGTGGAGCAATCCTGTTGAGCATCTGTCTTGTGTGTGGTCCTAACCTGCTGCCCTGCTGCTTGGCCCTGCTGCAGGTCACCGCTGCTGCCCACGCCTACAACCTCACCTTCCTGGTGCACCCTGCAGCGTACGTAGTGCACAGACCGCATGAAACATCACATGCGTCTCGAATATGGCACGCAGTCAAGGGGCCCTCGATTGAGAGCCAAGCCCGTGCAACAAAAGCGATGGCCAGCATGCAAGACTCAGCCATGCTGGCAGACCATGAGCCTGCTGCAAGCAAGCTGTCCAATGTCGAGGTCGCTATCATCAACAAGAGGATGGTGAAGGCATTGATGGCAGCTTCCCTGCAGCGGATGGAAGAAGGCGTCAGGCGCATTGATCGTCTCGACCCCCCAGTGCACGAGTGCCTGAGTGAGCTGCCGTGGTGGCAGGCCCCGCCAGCAGGTGAGGGGGACTCTCACAGCTGAGCTCCACAGACCCAATGCTGTAGGCATCCTCCAGTGTAGGCGAGGCCAAGGCAGTGCTCACATACCTTGACCACATCGCCCGTGAGTAGCCCTTGTTGGCCCTGCACAACACTTGTGGAGCTGGCAGGCAGGTAGCTGGTTGAGGATTAGGAGTAGGACAGCAACTCCACAACGAACCTGTAGCGGGTCAGTGAGATAAAGCAGCGAATGCTGATCAGTCTGCGTTGCGGCCATCAGGCAGCATGGGGTGCAAGCAGGGCTGTCAGCAACTGACTAGCTATGGGCTGCACCTGGGCTGAGCCTAAGGGAAGCAGGCCTGTGAGCAGCTGAGTAACCAGCTGCGCAGTGCACAGCAGCAGCACCAGGGCTGGGCAGTGCTGGGCAGGGTGCCCTGCGGGGTGTCTGAGCACACCCTTGTGAAACAAGTAGCTGCTGCAGGGTGTAAGCTGTGAAACATGGCGATGAGGTTGCACCAGGCCAGGTGTGCACTGCCTAAGCCCCAGTGTGTAGGGCACAAAACACCTTGTGGTTGTGTGGCGCTGTGTCATAACTGGTCTGTGAGTGCACCTGCTCAGGCAGTGTGTCTGCTCCTGGTAAATGTTAAAACATCATTGCCCCCCTCATGTTGCATTGCTCTTGGCTGGCGCAAAACAAACGTAGGGCTGTGAGTGGCTTGTTACAGCGCCTTGCATGCTGCCATTGACTCGAGTTGGACCTTGGACAATGGCTTGCATATGCATGCACCTTGCACGGCAAGAACAACGCAAGGCTTCACTGTTGGTGCCATCCTTGTGCCTCCTAGTGTTCCCATTAGGTAGTCTTATTCATTGCAGCTCATGGCCCATCACTATCTAGTGGGCCTAAGTGCTTGAATGTCAAGTGCCGGGTTGTCTTGTTTACATCTGTCTGGGTCTAGGGTGCTGTGTGAGATGGCATGTGTAGACATGCGTGACAAGCCATTGCAGTAGCAGCAAGAGCAGCCAGGTTGTGCATGTGTCACTTATTGATTGAATGCAATCAGTACTGGGTGATGAAAAGACGGCAGTCATGAGCATAGTGCAGGCAGTTGGATGGAAGGCCATGCCAAGGCTGTAGGCAAGCATCAGTGTGAGCTGTAAGATCGTGACGAGTGCAGGTTGCTTCAACCTGGCAGGAGGGCTGGGGATGCAGTCACTCGCCCTTGTGGCCCTGACCTTCCTGTGCCATAGCCCATGCTAGCCTTCATCTTTGAGCTGCTGAACCATTGCTGTCACCTGCCCTATGCCTGGTGTGGCACATGCCCCGCTGGCAAGAGCTGCTGAGGAGGCCTTGCCCCGACGTGAGGGTGAGTAGGAGCACAGCCGACACAAGGATCACCACAACATGCCGCAATGGGATGACTGGAATGCCTGATGAACAGTGTGTACACAACCTTGCACGAGCTGGCTGTCAGCTACAGCATGCTGCCATGGTGCCATCCCCACCACGGGCTTGTTGTCCATTGCAGCCATAGCTCCCAGCCCCACTGTCCTTACAGCCAGCGCTTGTAACCATGGCATGTAGGTATAAGCTGTTGCTCAGGGGCACTCTATGGGTTGGCCACAGCCTCCTCTCGTGGAGTGAGGTGGTTGCGCTACCAGGGACAACACGCCACAGCACGCCACAGCAGCATGTGCCGGCTGTCAACGAAGCATGCATGTTGTAGGCTGGTTGACTGGGTGTGCTTAGTGAGGGGCCCTAGTCAGTGACCGCCCCCACCGGCCTGGCTGCCCTGGTGCTGCCGCCTGGTGATGGCCCTGGCCTCCCACCTGCCCTGCTGGCCCAGCTGCTGCCTGCGGTCCAGGCCGCTGCCAGCATGTCAGGAGCAGCTCACAGCCCGGCAGTAGCAATGGCCAGCCCGGCCACCCTGCACTGCCCAGTGTCAGGCGGAGCACTGCGGCCTGTAGCCCACCCTGGCGCTGGAGCACTGCCACAGGGTGGGCTACGCCTGCTTGCCTGCTAGCCACGGTCCTGCCGCGACATGGTCCTGCAGCTCTTTCACACTGTGCCTTGCCCTGGTTGGCAAGGGATCTTTGAAGAGCTCAGCAGCTGCTGGGTGTGAAGAAGGGCAAGGCAGCAGCGGTGAGGGGGGGGCCGTGTAGGGGGGCAGGGCAGAGCCGCAGCCGTTGATGAAAGCTGGCAGTGCTCGGTGCGGCAGCTAACCCACTGCAGGGACGAGAGCGGTGTGTGATGTGTGATGCAGCCTGATGGGGTCACCTTGGGAAGACATGAGACAGGTAGGCAGGCGGGTACACTTGAGACGTAAGGGTTGATATGCAGGGAGGCAGGGCGCATGTCCAGCTCTGAACCAGCACTCCAGCCTGCGCTGTACGCCGTCGCTGCTATGCTTGTGGTGCCCCTGCCGCACCTTGCACAATGCAGGAGCAGACTTTGACCAAGCTGCGGATGCTGAGTGCCAGCAGTCGGGTGGTTCCCTGCCTGGTGTGGGCCTTGCGGAGGCCCAGGTGAGGGGTGTACATAGGCCAGCATAATGAGATAGCTTGCTCTGCCTGGATTTGCCCATTACTGCGGGCTGAGCAGGCCAAAGTGGTCAGTGCAGGGCAGCAGCAGGCAGGAGGGCAGCTGGAGACCTCACAGCAGGACCCAGTCGCGCCCCCAGTGGTCCCGTACTAGCATGTTGACCTGGGCAGCAGCGGATGCAGCGCGACAGCAGCAGCAGCAGCAGGAGCAGCAGCAGAGAGCTTAGCAAAAGAGCTAGTAGTTGCAGCATCAGCATAGCAGTAACAGCAGCGCCAGCCACAGCACCAGTAGCTAGGTCAAGCAGGGCCCCACCACCTCTCAGACCCACCCCTGCACCTCCCTCGCCCCTGGCACCGCTGCCCGCCCACATGACGCTGGTTTAGCCTGACGCCAGCCTGGCTCACCTGGCTTGCCCCTCAGCTGGTCAGGCCTGACACGGGCTGCCCTGCCTCATGCCCTGCTGCTGCCACACCGGGCTGTGCACTTGGCTGGGACTGGCTAGGGCTGGCGCAGCTCAGTCCCAGACAGTAGGCACTGGCAGTATGCTGGCAGCGGGTGGGGTGCTGCCGTACTTAGTGGCAGTGTGGCAGTGTGCTGCACTGTGGGCACCAGCTGTATGTATTGTGAGAGACTGGGCCAGGGGCGGGGGCAGGGACAGAGTGAAGTATGCCTGTTAGGGTCAGGGTAGTTTTGTCTGTTTGGTGGCTGTGTAAATCGGCATCCTGATGCACCCCGCAGCACGGCCACTCCGCCCCGATGGTTTTGCTGAATCCCTGTGATGCCCCCGAAAAGGAAACGCAAGCGCCCCGTCTCCCCCGCACCGGGTCCGCAGCCGGTAAGCCGCGAAGCTTGAGGAAAGGCTAGGCCCCCCGTGCTACTGACGACGCGACGCAGTGTGCACCACGCGGCATGTGTGACTCCATGCTAGAGTGCAGGTCCCAGTGGCAGTGGGCAGCAAGAGGATGAGGGGCAGGGACAGGGTGCGCAGGTAGGTGATTGCAGAGCGGCGCCAGGTGATCAAGGCCGGCCTTTCGTGCCCTTGTGGAGGCAGCGCTGCCTGACCTCAGCCCAGCCCAAGTCGATGCCAGTGGTGGCTGACATGTCAACCAGCGCATGACCATGGGCAGCATGCAGTGCTGCGTGGCATCGGTCCTGTCGCCTGTCCTTGCTGCTGCAGTCCTTCCTGGGCCAGCCCAGTCCAGCTCCAGCCCCCTCGAACTTCCCAGCAGCAGGTCCAGCCCCAGGCCCCCCTCCCCCACCTGACCCAGCCTGCCCTCCCTACTGCCCACACCACGCCTTCCCACACGCCGCTCCCCCCGCACAGCAGCCCCCCCAGCCCAGCTGCCTCCCCCTGTGCAGCTAGATATCTGGGACCCACAGCTGCTGCCACAGATCAAGGCTGCCATGGACCTGCTCACCAACGCCACCGTGTTGCAGGAACACATGATGCGTGGCCCCCACCACCTCGGCATCAGGTTGCTGCCCGGTGAGGTGGCTGTCTTTGAGCAGCCCAGCAGCGCTTGGCCCGTGGCCATGCTCCAGCAGCTGGATGAGGTACATCTGACTGGAGACGGCAACTCCCTCAATGCCAGCGCCACCAAAATCATCACCAGCATCACGGAGTACTACCGGCACCCGGGGCGGTTCATCAAGTGGTGGGGCAAGGCGGTGGGGGTGGTGGAGGGTGGATTCAGCAGGGCTGCTCAGAAGCATCTCCCCCAGCTGGTGCTAGGTAGGCTAGACTACAGCATGCCAGACCGAAGGCACAAGTGGCGCCTGCCAGTCAATAGTGTGTTGCGACAGCCTAGGTGGGTGGCGGAGGTGGCCATGCATCGCAGTCTGCTGGGGCTGCCGGCCCGAGTGGCTGGCGGGAGTGGACTCCATAGGGAAGGGGGGGGCAGGCAGGTTGCCTGTAGAGAAGAGGGTGCGCTATGCCCTGTTTGTCAATCGCAGCCTAGAGGGCTGGCAACAGCATGACACGTGCCCGCGGCCCTTCACCATGCTCCCCATGGTGGGGGTGCGGGCGCGGCACTTTGTCATCGATGACAGGGTGCTGCATGGCGTCCTGGCTGACCTGGGCATGACGGACCTGACAAGGCCCCAGTTTGAGGCAGACAGCTTGCCCCAGTGGCAGCGGTTCATTCAGTACAGCAAGCTGCAGAACAGCGGGTGGGACTTTGCGCGCAGGGTAGAGACGGATGGAGTCAGCATCAGCGTTCACTTCGTGCGCAGCCAGGCAGTCCATGAGCCAGTAGAGTTGCCCTCCATAGGGCGTGAGCTCACAGCCACTAGTGACTTCAGCCCAGCCACCCACATAGCCGTGGGGGTGGACCCCGGTGTCACCCAGGCCATCAAGGCAGCGCATGCAATGCGGGACCTAGCCACAGGTCAGGTGCTTAGGCAGTGGGAGTGGGAGCTGACCAAGGGGCAGTTGAAGCATGACAGCGGGCTGACCAAAGCCAAGCAGGACATAGCCCGTTGGTCAGCTGCCATCCAGCCACTGCTGCAGCAGCTGGCAACTGCCACCCCAGCTGGCACTACCCTAGACAGCCTCCATGCCCACATCCTGGCCCTCAAGGCCACCTGGGACCCGTTGTGGGAGGAGTACCTCAAGCCACGCTGGCGCCGGCAGCGGTTGGCGTCGCACCATGCCCAGGAGCGCGTCATTGAGGCCTTCTGCAAGAAGGTATGACCTGACCTGACCTGACCTGACCTGACCTGACCTGACCTGACCTGACCTGACCTGACCTGACCTGACCGACCTGACCTGACCTGACCTGACCTGACCTGACCTGACCTGACCTGACCTGACCTGACCTGACCTGACCTGACCTGACCTGACCTGACCTGACCTGACCTGACCAACTGCAGGTGGTGGAGGGCATGAAGTGGGTGTCACGCCAACACTACCACGAGGAGAGGGGAGTGGCCGTGTTCCTGGGAGCTGGCAACTTCAGCCAGGGTGGGTGGAAGGCGGGGGCGGTGCGGGCGGGGTTTCGCAAGGTGGTGGAGCAGCCTAGCCGGCCCAGCACTGATCCCAGACCTGACCGGCTTGTGATCGTGGACGAGTTCCGCACCACCCGTGTCAGCTCGTCCGTGCATGCCCGCCAGCCTTGTGAGCTGCACCTGCCGCCTGACCAGCCTAGGCCCGCAGACTGGGTACCCCCAGCAGGCCTGGTCAACCACCGGCTGTTGCGCCCAGCTTGGAGCCTGCGACATGCTAAGTGTGTGCGGGGCCTGAAGTGGTGCCATCAGGTGCCTCCCAACCCCCCTCCCCCTCCCCCAGCTCCGCACCACCCTGCCCCTGCCCAGGAGCCACCTCCCCCTGCCCAGGCCCCCCCTGCCCCTCCCCCAGCCCAGGCCCAACCCCCACCCCCTCCCCCTGCCCATGCCCAGCCCCCTCCCGCAGCCCAGCCCCCTCCCCCTGCCCAACCCCCACCTGGCCCAGTGCCACCACCCCAGGCCCCCCCATGGGGCAGGTGGCTGGACCGGGACACCAACCCTTGCCTCAACTTCCAGCGCATTGGGGAGAGCAAGCAGCGCCCCCTGGAGCTGTGCCGCTGGGATGACTTGGAGGCCCTGCCCCCCATTGGCAAGGAGTACCAGCAGGGCTACAAGCGGCTCAATGACCGGCTGCCAAAGGTCAGGCAGAGGTTGCACCGGGCTGCTGAGTACCGGCGGGGCATTGATGGCCGGGCCCGCAACAATGCATAGGCCCTAGCAGTTTGCACAGGCTGGTAGCCATACAAGCGTGAAGCTGTTAGTTTTGATGAGGAGCCCAGTGGTCAAGGGGGATTAGCCCCAGGAAAGAGTGCCACCGGAATGGGGTTTGTAGTCATCAAGGGTGCGATCGAGGTTGCTTCAACTTGTTTGTAGTAGCTGAGTGAGATTATCCACAGGCCGACATGTTGTTCCGTGTTGAATAAGTTTTGTTTGCCTGTTAGGGTCAGGGTTTGGTGAAGGTAAGCCAGCCCATTATGTAATCAGGGTTAGGGTCAGTCAGCAGGACTCCGCAGGTGGACACCGCAGCATACCATCAGCAGTCAGCTATCGCTCAGTCAGCAAGGGGGTCAACCCTGTAGTTATGTTCTGTCTGTGAAAACGCAGGGCTATACCAGTTTGATGAAGGAGAATGCCCCATTGGCTTACAAGTTGTTTCTTAAGGGAGAGGATGAAAAAATCAAGGACTCGCGGAAGAAGATCCGTTGCATTAGTGTACTGATGGCGGGGTTAAGGTTAGGGTTGAGCCTAACCCTAACGCCTGACGGCTTAAGCGGTGTAAGCCACCATCATTTGTTTACTGATGGCGTCCTTGGGGGAATGATGTCAATTTTTCAACTGCTCATGCCTAGCATGTATTCTTGCCGGGTGCCATGACTACGTCGGTCACATCGACACATGGAGGCTACATTTACAGGCATTGTGACCCTGTGGTCAGCCTCAGGCATGCATGTGTAAACTGGTTGGCTGGGCTTGGCTGTAGAAGCACCATTTCCGCTGAGTATTGACAAGACCTTTCCTGCACCATCGACTAAACACACATATTGACACGCACAGCTACTGCAGCGGCGGGCATACATATCATGTTGAAAGGCAGAAGAGACGGGTAGCGGTGTAGATATTGGCCAACCAACCAGGTCATTAGATTCTAGTGACCCACTGCAGCAAACGTGCCACAGGTCGCATAAGTCACCTCCCCCCTGCCCTACTCAGGGTCCCCTGCTCAGCGTCTGCCCGCATGCAAGCTGCTGCCACGTGTGGACAAGCCGAGCAAGCCCCCCCTTCAATACAATTGCACCAGCAACCCACTGCGTGTCTGTCACCGCAAAGGACGGCGCGGTCTTAACGACTACCCATACCTTCTGGTGGCTGGCTGACTGCTGAGGCAAAGCCTGCTGGGGCTCAGCCACACCCCGCACTGGCGCCACCGCCACACCTACAGGCAGTGCCACCACCATCTGCCAGGCCAGGCTGCTGTCTAATCCAGGGCCAGAGCCTGCAGCAGCATCTCCACGTCCGGGGCCAGCAGGTTGTACCCCACCAGCAGCTTGGTGGTAGGCTGGGCAGGCGCCCCTGCAGGCGATGTAGGCGCTGCTCCTGGCTGCTGACCTGCTGGGGGCACTGGAGCCACTGCAACCTGGGCTGCCCCAACAGGTGGCTGACTGGCTAGCCGCTGCTTCAGGGGCTCTTCATCACTGCTGCTGCACAGGTCAATGACACTGGAGGCAGCAGCACCACTGGCGGCAGGCCGGCCTCTCCGGGCTGGAGTGGCTGCCGCTGGCTTGGGGGTGCTGTTGCTGCTGGTGCCAGCGGCGGAGGGGGCACCTGGGCCACGTCGCCGAGCCAGTGCCTGCTGCAGTGCTGGGGAGGCTGTTGAGGGGGGCTGGGCTGCAGACTGAGGTGGCACAGCGGCCTGCTGGGCAGCTGAGGAGGGCGCTGGGCCCGCTGCTCCCGGCTCGTCCAGGGTGATGGTGCAGCGCAGGGCGCGGGGGGGTGGCTTGCTGCCCTTGCTGTCCCGCCCAAAGCGGCTTGTCTCCACCACTGAGAAGAGGGTGTGGAGGATGGGCAGGATGGCGCCTGCAGGGCACACTTAGCAGCCGCTGTTAGGCCAGGCCCCCTACAGGACAGGGTGTCTGCGCCCATGGCTGTGCCGTCACTAGCTGACCCACTGGGCCACGCTCCATAGTGGCATGCTAGCAGTCAGGAGGGGCCTTGCCCAGAGCCGCAAGGGGGGCAGATGGCGAGGCAGGTAGGGGCCAAGGGGGCAGGGCCCAACGGGGAGGGGATGAGGGGTGGCAGGAGGCATAGCTCCCAGGCGCTGGCCCCAGCAGCAGCAGCAGTAGCAGCCGCAGCGGCAGCGGCAGCGGCAGCAGCAGCAGCAGCAGCAGCAGCAGCAGCAGCAGCAGCAGCAGCAGCAGCAGCAGCAGCTCACCGCAAATGATGTGTTTGCGGTAGGTGCGGCAACCCATGTCGCACTGGTAGCCGGCCTTGCGTGACGCGCAGTTGGGGCCGTGCATGCAGCCAGTCTCCAGGGCGTCGTACCACGCCTGCCACACTGCCTTGGCCTCCTGCACACAGCAGCCGGCAGCTGGCCCCTCACTGCAGCCCGGCGCCCCCCCCCCACCCCCCCTCAGCCCCTCAGCGAGGTTGCTATCCCCTGCAGGGCCCCAGCTGGCTGCTGGCACTCACTGCGTCGGTCTTGGCCAGCCGGTACTTGTCCTGCAGCTGGTCCAGGGGCCAGATGCCGCTGCGGGCGCCACCAGAGCCATCAGCCAGGGTGTTGGGTGGGTGCAGGAGCAGTGGCGCAACAGGGGCTGTCACTGGCAGGGCTCAATGCGCAGGGCAGTCCAGGGCAGCTCAGCATCAGACTGCAGAGACCAGGTGTTCATGGGTCAGGAGCCCAGGGGGGGGCAGCGCGCACACCACTTGCCCAGGGGGGGGGCAGGCATCGCGGTGAACTGTGCAGCTTCTTGCTCAATGGCAAGGTGTGTCCTCAGTGGCAGTGCAGTGGGCCTCAGGTCTAGTCAGCTGCCCGGGGTTAAGGGGCGAGGCGGCCATGAGGCATGGGCTGTGGGGTGGTGGGGGCATGGGCTGAGTGGCCCTCCACACTCACCCCTGGTGCTGGTATGGGCGCTGGATCCTGAACCGGGTTATTCTCTCATCTGCGGAGCGCTTCTGGATCTCCACCGCCAGCAGCACATGCGGCCTGCGGTAGCCCTTGTGCTCAACCCTGGACACGTAGTACCCGGTCTGCGGGCAGCAGGGGGTGGGAGGCCGCTGACGGCAGCTTAGGGGAGCGGCGATGGTCAAGGGAGGTGAGCATCCAGCAACAGCCCAGCACGCAGCAGCTGCATTCAGTGCGGTGTGAGAGGATTCACCGCCCTACATGAGCAATGCGCGCCTCAGGCAGCCCTGCAGCCCGCAGCTCCGCCCTGCGCTCGTCCCGCTGCGCTAGCGCCTCTGGCCAGGCCAGGCCGTCATCCACCTTGAGACACAGGTGCCGGGTCACCGCGTCTGCACAGCACAGGGCGGCGGCAGGGGCTATGACACGCTTAGGCAGCCAGGGGTGAGGCTGTGCGCCTGCATGCTCTGCTGCCCGGCAGACTGTTGTGGCCAGCTGGCTGCTGCAAGCCATCTGCGGGTGAGGTCCGGGCCCTAACCTGTGGTTGCGTCCCGGTGGATCTCTCGGTCCTCCTCCACGCTGACTTTGCAGTCCCTCAGCACTGTCATGCCCTCCTGCACACACCCAACACGACCCAGCCACAACCCATGATGGGGTACCCCACCTCAATGCACTCAATACAGTGTCAACCGGAGGAGCCTTCCTTTCTTTCTTTCTTTGCAGCCAGTCAGGACCGCAGCTCAGGCCATGTGTGGTGCAGGCCAGGCCAAGGGCAGGGGCCACACGCACCTCACAGCCCCCCCCCCTCCCCCGGCAAAGCTGCCTGCTGTATGGCACACCTGGAAGCGGCCCTCGCTCTTGGCTACCTTGAGCTGGGCGGTGAGGGTGTCGGCAAAGTACTGCAAGCAATGCGTGCAGACCTGATAAGCGGGTTGGGCAGGCGTCACACAGCAGAGGACTCCAGCACTGCCAGCTGAACAGCAGCCAGCAGCCATCTGCCCGGTGCCGCGTTGCCTGCTGCCCTGCTCCACACTGCCCTGCTCACGGCCACACCGCCTACCTCAAAGAGCTGGCCCTGTGAGCCAATAGGCAGGCCCAGCAGGCGGTTGAGGAAGCGCGGCACCTGAGGTCAGGGCAGCACACCACAGCTAGGGGCCACACCCTAGGCTGCTGCCGGCCATCTGCCATTGCGCCAGGCCCCCCCCCCTTGCCTCACGTCTTGCTTCTGGGCAGGCGGCACCTCAATGCCATCAGGCGCCCAGAACCGGGACCTGCAGTTCCACAGCCACAGCCACAGGCACACTCAGCCACCTGTTCAGGGCCTGTGCCTACCCTTTCCCTGACCCGGACTCTGACTGTTCCCTAACCAGCACCAGCTACTGCTGCTGCCTGCTTGCTTGCCAGCGCTGCACTCACACATTCCTGGCCAAGCCCACATCCACCAGCGCTGCCTTCATTGCCTGGTGGTAGGCGTGGCGGCGCACGGCAGCGGGCAGCTCCTCAGGCAGACCGCCTGCCTCCACCATGGCCACCGGGTCGTAGGCATCATCAGGCAGCAGGGGGATGCGCACCCCAGGCATGGGCTCCGAGCCATTCTCAAGGTCGTCGTACACTGCACGGAGCAGCTGGTGGGGGTAGGAGTAGGGCCAAGGGGCAGGGGTAGGGGCCAGGGGGACTCCTACTGACCCTTACCACCCAGGCTGCAGCCAGCAGCGCAGCGCCACCTGGGTCACAGCAGGCTAGAAGGCTTGGCCACAGGCTTGGACACAGGGGCCTTTAAGCAGTGTGAGCTGAGGGCAAGAGCTCAGCCGCAAATCCATGGTGTGGCTCTGAACCCCTGGGACCCCCCCGGGCGCATTGGATGCCAGGCCCTGGGCACTGGCTTCTGGGGCACGGGGGGCTTTGAGGGCTACCAGGCTCATGGCTGGATGACCTCAGTCAAGGCTGTGTGCTCGCCCTGTGGCCCTGCCCCTGATGGACATCCCCCCTGGCTGCACCTCTGCTCAGGGCCTTGTGCGCGATGGCGTTGTCTATGTCATATGCCTTCAGGTTGGCTGCAGCGCCCAGGGCACGCTGGTCGCCTTGCAGCAGGGCACCAAGGGAGGCCAGGCGCTTGGCCACAGCTCCGGCAAACCTGGACACAGGCGGCGCGGCAGCCCTGGCCTAAGGGGGGTTGGGGTTAGGGGTCCACAGGTCAAGGGGAGTGAGGGGTGGAGTAGGGGTCAGGGCTAGGAGGCATTAGAGGTGTGTGCACAGCGCAGGCAGCGAGCCCCTGGCAGCAGCCACCCTCACACACGGCCAGGACAGCTGCAACAGTTATCCAGGGCAGGGCTAGGAATGAGCAGGAGCGTGTGGGGGAGGCCGCTGCTAGCCTGGTCCTGCACCCTGCCCTGCCCTGCCCTGTGGCCTGCTGATGCGCACCTGTACTCCCCGCCACACTTGGTGACCAGCAGGCAGTAGATGGGGGCCGATGACTGATTGCTGCGGCCAGGCAGCAGGGCGCAGCAGCCGGCAGGGCAGGGCAGGTCTAGGGGACGCATGGCCAGGCACTGGGCAGGGTCCTGGGTTGGCCCCTGTTGGAGGCAGGCTGTGTCTCAGTCTGGTTAGCCAGGCCCTGGGCGAGTCTGCAGGTCGGTCTTGATTGTAGGTGTGAGACCCCTTTCAGCGCTGTGCTGTGGCTAGAGTTATTTAATCTTGGGTTTGGTGGAGCGATTGCTCTAAGTCGAGGGCTCCTGTTTGCTTTACCCCCTCAGCTGCTGGCCTCAGCAGGTTGATCGGGAGCAGCAATGGGCCAGGTTGCCTGCTTGCTTCCTCACCACGACGCTGCCCCAGGCAAGAGCATGCAGGCAGCGCAGTACTGCGTAGGCTGACCTGCGGTGGGAGCGACCAAACTGCTGAATGGCCCTGTCTGCGCTCCAGGGCAGCTCCAGGGTGATGTGGAAGCGGCGCCGCTGATTCGCCACCCTGCAGCCGCCAGCAGCAACAGCGGCAGCAGCAGCAGCGGGCAGAGAGGCAGACAGTGCAGGCATCAGGGGGGCACCCAGGGCACCCAGGTCATCACGGAGGGGTGGTGATGAGGCAGAGCAGGGGAGGGGAGGCTGCTGCTCATGCTCGGTTGGGATCACAGCCAGGGGGTTAGGGTAGCTCCAGGGCGCCTGCCAGGTGAAGTGGCCTGGGCTAGGAGGCTGCCAGGACCTACAAGCATGACCAGCTGGCTGCTGTCCCGCCTCACCGTCTGTCTGCCTGTAGGCTGATGCCAGTGGAGGCGGCCTCGCTGATGATGGCAACCAGCTGCAGCAGCAGCAGGAGCAGCAGCAGGGTGCCCAGGGTAACAGTGCAGATGGGTCTGCCATGGCCAAGCCTGCTGTTGCTGGGCTGCATCACATGACCCCCTCCCTTCCTGGCAGAGGCCCCAGACTGAGGCCTAGCCTGACCCCAGGCCTGATCAGCGCCTTCACCCGGCTGGCCCCCTCCAGCTGCCTGCTGACCCCCTCCAGCTGGCTGCTGCCCAGCCCGGGCCTCACCTTCTTGCCCTCCATGAAATCGTCCTTCTCTTTCAGATTCACCATCTTCTGCGCCTCCTCCTCGCGCCGTTGCTGCGCAGCCAGAGGCACCCGGCACCTTCTGGCATCACGCTGAGCCAAGCACCCGGGTGCAGCCTGGACACCACCGCCTTGCTCCCACCCGCTCCCCATCCCCCACCGGGCAGATGTAAGCAGAGGCTCCTAACCTTGCTCCCACTTATACACCTCATGGCCCCTTTGGCATGGGGTACAGCAAATGGCAGGGATGGGGGCTTGGGAGGGTTGGAGGGGCTGCATGGGCTGGGCAGGAGCCCACCTTGTAGCTGACTCGACCGTCCTGGCCCCGTACCAGCATACCCTTGCGCCCAGTCATCTCCGCCACCTTGCCCTCACCCCCCAGCAGCTCTGTCAGCTGGTCAAGCGGGTTGGGCGGCAGCTGCAGAGCACAGGGCACCACTGAGCTCAAGGGACGACCCACTGCCTTGGCCTCGCCCCTGCTGCCCCTGCACCCGGCAGCCCCAAGCCCCATGTGGCTCCTCACCCCATGCAGCCCCCTGCCCTCTGCCCCCTCCTGAACCTGGCCATGGCCCAGAGGCCGCAGGCCTGCTCACCTCCATGGAATCCACCAGGCGCAGGAGCAGCTTGCGGATGCGCCTCATTGGCAGCGGCAGCGCCTGCAGCTCCAGCTCATCATCTTCCTCACCGCCCATCATCATCTGCACCCAGCCCACTCACATACACCACACCGTCAGCCCACCAGGCCACCCACCAGGCCACCAGGTGCATGCAGTGCTGGCTAGCAGGCCAGGTGGCCCCTTCAAATACAGTCCCGGGTGGGCTGCCCCCTACAGCGCGTGGCTGCCTTACCTCCTCTGATGCCTGCTCAGGTCCGTCAGACTCGGGGTCGATGCCGTCCTCTGCGCTCAGCGACTCGTCACTGTCATGCCCCCGCGCCTTCTTGCCGCCGCGGGCCTTGGCCAGCGGCTTGTTCTTGACTGCCATGCGGTATTGAGGCAGCTGGGGGGGCCCGGCCTGGCCCAAGCTGCCATTGCCTGCACTGCTGCCATGCTTGCTGCTGCCCGGGCCTGGGCCTGCGAGGGTGGTCAGCGCTGCGCTGGTCTTGTCTGCGTCTGCTGCAATGGCCAGCTGCTTAGCGCGCTGCTCGCGGGCTCGGGTCAGCGCAGCCCGGGCCTGGTCGACTGCCAGGCGTGCTGCCCGCACCTCACTGCGCACCAGGGGCTGCGGGGCCAGGGGGGCGCTGCCTGCCTCCTTGACCCTCACGTCAGGTGAAGCTGCGGGCAGCAGGGGCAGGGCAGCCCTGGTGGGGCAGGGCAGGGTGGGTCCTGGAGGGGCAGGGCAGGGTGCAGAGGCACGCCTCAGCCTTCCACCTGCTTGCACTGACTTGCATCTCAGTGTCTGCAATCTGGGATAGCAGCTTGCATGACAGCAGCAGCACAGTGCCCCATAAACAGCTGCCATGGTGATCATTCAGGGCTGGCCAGCGCCTGCAGGCTCCCAGACCGACCCAGACTCGCTCCCTCGGCAGCCGGCCCCAGCAGCTTGGCTGCTGCTGCTCACCTTGGCGTTTGCCCACTGAGGCCAGGCGGACTGAGCGAGGGCGCTGCACACGTGCCTCCCCATCACTGCCCACCCCCCCACTGCCCTCAGAGCCCAGCGTGACGTCGGAGTCGGAGGCCTCAGGCGTGGCGGAGATGACAGACTGGGCACGTGTGGAGCGTGAGCGCTGCTGCGGCCACCACACACCAGCAATGGCAGGGGGGGTGCTGGCAGTGCTGGCAGCGGACGCTGGTGGGCCCCCAAGGTGGTGAGGCAAGACGCCGGCAGAGCAGAGGTAGCTGACTACCCCAGCTGGTCCAGCTGCCCAGTGCATATGCCAGTGACGCTGCGCCAGTGACACTGCCAGTGACGCTGAGCAGACATGACTGGGTGTCCCTGATCCCTAGGCAATGCCTCACACTCAGAGCAAGCCCTTTGGACCTCAACATGTGGCTGATGCGATGCGCCATCATCATCACTACATCTACCTGTCAGCGTTGCTGCAGCACACACATCCAGCAGCCATAGCGGGACCCACCTGTGCCGGCACCTCATCTTCCACCACAAACTCCTCGTCGTCCTCCGCCAGGCTCCCCTCACTCTCATCCTCCTCATCCTCATCCTCGCTGGCCTCCTCACTGCCCTCCTCATCACTGTCATGTGCCTTCTTCTTGCTCTTGCTCACGGCACTGGACCTGCTCGCCTGCCTGCCCCGTGTTGGCCTCTTCCTGGCAGGCTGCTCAGCGTCCGAGCCCTGCTGCCCTGCCCCCGCCCCCTCACTGTCAGTGTCCACCACCACCAGGGTCCTGCCTCGGCCCCGCTTGGTGCCAGCAGCTGAGCCATGGCCATTCGCACAGGCAGCCGAGGTCAGGGCGCCCGCCTTGTCCCCGCCCACTACCACCTCGGCCTCATCATCATCCACCACAGCTCTGCGCCGCCGCCCTGCACTCTGGGGGGCTGCCTGCTGGCCGGCGCCGCCTGCAGCGTCAGGGCCCAGGGGGTCCTCCAGCGCCGCCTGGCCCTCAACGCCCTCCACGCCGCCTGCCACTGTGTCCAGGCTCAGGGAGGTCAGGCGAGCCTCTGCAGCCGCCTGGTGACAGAGGGAGGCGGCAGCCATCCACCCTGGCCCAACACCCGCACCACTCCTGGCCCATGTTGCACTGCGGACCTGGCTCTGTGTCTCAGCTGCAGGCCCCTCCCGCCCTGACTCTGGCTGTCCTGCAGACACCACCTGCCCTGCAGCCCTGCCCTGCAGCTGCCCTGCACCTTCCCTGCAGCCACCACCTGCCCTGCAGCCACCACTCACCAGGGCCTCCAGCAGCGCTGCCTCCTTGGCTGCATACTTGCGCGCCTCCGCCTCCCTCTCCGCCTCCTTCTCCTCAGCGTCAAGCTCAGCCACGGCCTTGGCCACCTGGGGAGAGGGAGCCAGGCAGCAGGCAGGCAGTGAACTCAGCAATGGGCTGAGGGAGGCTGGCGCCCTCCAACAGCAGCACTCTACAGGTTCTGGTATGCAGCAGCCAGGCGGCATGGGGACCTAGCTGGTCCTACACTAGAAGGCCTCTGTACAGGGATGCAGCATCCAGCGAGCCTATACACACCTGTGTACCAGTGTTTTTTTTTTAACGCTATATATAGCGATCGCTATAAAAAGCGACATTTCAGAGGGCTCCGTGCGCTATGGATTGGACCCCTTGCGGACTGTGCTATAGCGCATCGCGTTATAAAATGTGAACTTTGTACTGCAGCCGCAGCTCGGCTAAGAGCCGCAATTTGGATAAGCGCCGCAGTCCCGATGGCTGAGGGCCGTGCCCGCCGAGGGTATAGCGATGGTGCCTACTTACAAGCCAGGGCACACGGTAGCCAAAGCCGTGCCATCTTTGTCGAGGACCTTATGCAGGAGGTGGCCTTGACGGCCAACAAGATCACTGACATGTACTCAGGCCCCTCCCCCTTCTCTGCACTGGACTTTCCTGAGCTTACAGCCTTCACCAATGTGGCAGGACCTGGCAGCTGCCTGGTGTACAACGGCTCTGGCCATTTGGCATTGCAGCCGCATGGGAGTGGCAGTATGACAGTGCAATCAGATGGTGGTGGTGGTGGTGTGCGGTGTGAGTATGTGTGACTCACCTTCTCACACCCTGGTGCTGCACCCCCAGGTGTGGGTGGCATGCTGGCTGACCGGCTGGCCCCCCAGGGGCAGCGAGCTTGGGTCACGGTGGGCGCCTCCCTGCTGGCTGCCCCCCTGATCTGGGCCAGTGTGACGGCAAGCAGGAGCTGGCAGCAACAGCAGATGCTGTGGTACGTGACCTACACAGCCGTTTCCTCCCACCGGAGCATGCCTAAGGACTGGCTGTTGTGTACGCCCACTACTGGGACAAGCAGCCCAGCGATGAAGACTTCCTTGAGCGCCTGGCCATTGTCAAGGCTCGGTACTGCATGGACGCGACCCTGGCCAATGGCCAACGAGCGCCAGCCTTGTTGGACCAGCAAAAGCTATCTGCCCAGCAATCAGCATTTGTGGAAGTCATGCGCTGCCAAGCTGAACACCGTGTGGAGCTAAGCTCAGCAGCAGCCAACCCAGCCAAGGAGACCACCCAGTTGTGGCGCTACCTGGCTGGCCAACCCATCACCAAGGCTGACATCTTGGAGTACATCAAGCTGGCAGAGCTTGCTCTGGTCATGACACCAGGCTCAGTGGAGGAGGAGCGCATGTTCTCAGACATGGCTTACCTCAAAGATGACACCCGCAACAGGCTGCAAGAGTGCCACTTGAATGTGTGCGCCTGTGTCTTCAGCAGCAATCAATTTGACACATTCCCAGATGAGCGTGCCATTAGCAAGTGGCTGGATAACGCTGCTGTGCGTGGGCGCTACCGCCTTTGATTGGGCCTATTGCTTTGATTTGACATTTTTGTTGTGCGCTATGGGGCCCAATAGGGTCGCGCTATGAACATGACAGTCCCAATCTCAGCCATGACACTTTGTGCTATGAAATTGGAAAGAGGCCAAATGAAAAAAAAAACACTGCTGTGTACCCTGCGGCTGGAGGCTGTGTGCTATGAGGCTGTGGCTTGCAGCGGGACCAAGGGGCCATGCCAGGTGATGGCATGATGACGCAGTGCAGGCCCTGACCATCAGGTATCAGTGTGGCAGCACGGGCGCAGGGGGTGGGCGCGGCACACCTTTGCTGCGTCCATCTTGGGGTCTGTGAGGTCAATGAAGTTGCCGGACAGCAGAGCGGCTTTGCGACGGGTCTGCAGGGGAGGGGCCCACACATTCACAGTGAGGTGCCTCGTTTGGTAAGTCCTGATCAGGCCATCTTCCCACCCTTTAACACGGACGCCTCCCACCTTTACTACACACAAAGCAGTGGCCGGCTGGCTGCAGCAGGCCAGCAAGGACTGCACGGCGCACCATCAGGGGGTCACCCCTCACCGCACCATCAGGGGGTTACCAGCTGCAGGGGCTGCACTGCCCAGCCATGCGCCTCCCCCTGAGGTGCCTGTGGCCTGGAGCCTCCCAGACCCCTCACCTCCAGCGCCTCATCCAGGCCCGCCTCCTTGGTCACCTGCACCTCGTCATCAGACTCGCCGCCACCACCAGCTGGGCCAGCATTTGCCCCGCCCGCCCGCACTGCCCCAGCCACCCCAGCTGGCTGGGCGCGGCCCGGTGCCCCTGCCCCTGCTGCCTGGCGTGCCTCGTCCTGCTCCTTTGCAGCTGCCGCCTTGTCACGCAGCGTCTGCAGCCGGGCCTGGCGCCTGGCGTCCTCCTTCAGCTCCTGCACTGCGGCCTCCTGGCAGGAGGGCAGCCGCTCCCACTCCCGCACCACCTGGGCCACCTGCAGCCACTCGCTGGCCATGGTCCGTCACCCCCTGGCCCTCACAAGCCGCCAGCACTCACCCCTGGGCAGTTGCAGCGCTGGCTGTGCAGCAGCTGCGCAGTGGGCACTGACCTGGGCCAGCAGCTTGTTCATGTCGTACCCAGGCATGGGTGGCAGCTTGTTAAACATGTGCTTGCTCACGTATTGCTGCAAGCAGCAGGCAGGGGGCGGGGGGTCAGGACAGAGCAGGCAGGCTATGAGCAGGGTGGAAGCAGGGGAGGCAGGGCTGGCAGGGAGGCAGGGGCTGAGAGCCACAGCGCTGGTCTGCTCACATGAGGCTGGGCAGCCTGTCAGGTACTGCGGGGGCGTGCAGCACATACCTGGAGCACCATCTTGGGCGCCGACACCAGGTCGTTCATCTCGTTGCCCTCCAGCTCCCGCGCCTGCGTCATGTTGGCCTCTGCAGCCAGGCCAGGCCAGGGGGCAGGGGGGCAGCAGCCACGCCAGTGAGCCAGAGCACCCGGGGTTAGGGTTAGGAGCTTGGAGCTAGGAGCTTAACCCATGCCTAGGAGCTGGCCACCTGTTGCCTACTGCCTTGTTGCAACACCGAGCTGCAGCCTGCCACTGGAGTGTGACCCTAGCTGCACCGTTTCTTCCTACCATGCTCTGCTAGCTGCTGCTGCTGCTGCTGCCACGGCTGCTGCTGGTTGCTGACACTGTGATCCTAAGCTGCTGCTGGCTGCCTGGCTGCTGGCCATGTGGGCCCGCGCTGCAGCCTTTAGCCCCGCCTGGCCCTGGCTGCCCCTGTGCTGCCAGCCCCGCCTGCCGCTCTCACCCCCGGTGGACTGCATGCCTATCACCACACACATGCCATCCGCCAGCGCCTGCAGGGCCAGCTCACTGCAGCGCCGCACCTGCAGCCACACAGGGTGGACAGGCACGCTGCTAGGGCTGCGCTGCACCCTGCACATGGGTCAGCAGCGCTGGGCCAGACTGCGCCCCCTGAGCCCCTTACTCAGTGACTGGCCTGATTCCGGCCATTTCTTTGCCTAAACCGTCATAACTTCTCTACCACTGCGTCAAAATGAATGATAATCACATCATTGAGTAGGGCGTCAAGCCTGCTGTGGCACAACAGACTCATGCTTAGGCTCCACAGGCACGCGACATTACGGCCAAAACTCTCAGCCATGACTCTGGCGGCACTAGCAAAGCAGCAGCAGCCCTAACCATGTCCTGCTGCTGGCTGTATGCCACATGGCTGTCTGCCATGAGTGCTGCACTGTCTGGCTTGCTGCCGTGTCAGGTGCAGGGCCCGCGGCTTACCTTGGATGCAATGAGCAGGCCCTTGAAGAAGCGCTGGTGGCTGGCCCACATCAGGCTCTTGCGCAGGTCCCGCCGCCCTGTGGCCTTGGGCAGCTGCAGCACAGAGGGGCAGCAGGCAGGGTGCAAGAGGCTTGCCCTGCTGCTGCTGCTAAACGCAGGCTGGCTGGGGAGCTGGGCCAGGGGGCAGCTGGCCTCCCTGGTGGTCCATGTGTCCTGCAGCCTGCAGCCGCTGCCCAGCCTAGCCCTGTGCCAGCCCCCCTGCACAAGGGGTGGCTTGGCCTGACTGCAGCGCACCTGCTCTGTGATCTTCAGCAGCAGCGTCCAGAATTGCGCCGCCCGGTCATACAGCACCCTGCAGGGCCGCAGCAGCAGCCCTGACACAGGACCAGCGGGGCAGTGGGAGGGGGCTAGGCTTCACTGGGCCGCCGCTGCTGTATTGTGAGTCAATGCATTGGCACTGGCATTGTGAGTGGCAATGCATTGGCACTGGCATTGTGAGTCAATGCATTGGCGCAGGGCAGCGGGAAGGGGCTATGCTATGCTATGCTGACCGTCTGCAGCTTCACTGCGCAGTGGCTGTAAAGGCAAGGCGGGTCAGGCTGGGCGCTGCTGTGATGCCC
Source organism: Haematococcus lacustris (assembly GCA_030144725.1). Taxonomy (NCBI): domain Eukaryota; kingdom Viridiplantae; phylum Chlorophyta; class Chlorophyceae; order Chlamydomonadales; family Haematococcaceae; genus Haematococcus; species Haematococcus lacustris. Next base: position 194,500 of record JASKMD010000002.1, read on the forward strand.
TTGCGGGCTGGCCTGGCTCAGGTGTCACCTGAAGGCTGGGTGCAGATCAATCTGGTCCAGCCTGAACTCGGCATCCTTGTATGACAGCGTGCGGCTCAGGTCTGCACAGCAGCACCAGCAAAGACTGACACCAGGTGGACATAGCATGACATAGCAAGGCTGACACCAGCTGAGGGCATGTGCACAGTAATGCAAGCGCTGGACAGCCATTGTCACTGGTTTTCGAAAACACTGATGCAGCACAGGGCAGGCAGAACGACAGACAGACAGGCTGCCGGCCAGCTAGGCAGGTAGGCTGGCGGGCAAGCAGGCGGGTGGCTCACATGCTCCGGTGGCCTTTAGGCCCATGGAAAACATCTCTACAGCTCCCAGCCCTGACCTGCAGCCAGCAGCCAGCACCAGGGGCAATGCACGTCAACACACTGGCCAGGCTGCACTGCGCTTTGGGCACAGCAGGCAGACCAAGCCCCAGTCTGCTGCGAGCAGTGCAGGGGCAGGATGGGGTGGGGCGGGGTCTGGCCTGCACACGGCAGCTCACTTCTTCAGCATCTTGATCATGGACGCCATGTCAGGGAAGCCAAAGCAGCCCACGCGCCGCATGTATAGCATGTTCTGCGGCTCGCTGGCCCCGGTGGCGCTGCAGCCACAGCAGGAGGCAGACAGTGCTGCAGCAGGCTCAGCAGCTCAGCCGGCAGTGCAGGGCGCAGGCCGTCCTAGCTAGCTGCCTGGTGTGCTGCCTGGTGTGCTGCCTGGCTGGGTGCAGCCGTGTGCAGGCGCACCTGCTGTACAGCACCCTGGCCTTGGGCAGCCTGACCTGCAGCGCCTCCACCGCCAGGCCAGTCATGGTGGAGCCTGCACACAGCCACTCGACACACGCTGCGCCTCACACCACACCGCTGCTGCACTTACACTGCTGCTGCACCTGCCCACCCCCCGCTTCTGCCCCACAGCCCCACCTGCAAGCCTACATGGGCCGCTCACCAGGCCTGTTCCCGATGCTGGGCGCCCCCTGCCCCACCCCCTGGCTGCTGCCTGGCCCCACCCACCGCCAGCTGTGTCCACCAGGTTCTTGGCACGGTGGCACTCGTCCAGCACCACCAGGCAGTGCTCCCCTGAGCCGTCCTCACCGCCCAGCCACTGCACCAGCTGGCTGAGGCGCGAGCCGGGGTCCTGCAGCCCCGCGTTCTTCTTGTCACGCTGCGCGCTGCGCTTCTTCTCACGGGCCTTCACCACAGCCTCCTTGTCTGGGCGACGCACACAGCGGCAGCCAAGGCACCAGGCAGCTGAGCCAGCCAGGACGGCCCAGGCTGCCCACCAGGCTGTCCCCACCACCAGGGTGTGGTGGCAGGGCCCAGAGGTCCTATGAGCTGCCAGCTGTGTGGGTCTGCTCACCAGTGAAAGAGAAGGCTCCTGCCCTGGCTCCAGCACCACGGCCCGGGCCAGGCTTCTTGGATGAGGAGGGCAGCTCATCGTCCATGTCCATGTCCTCATCCTCGTCTTTACTGGCACCCCCCTACACCGCACCATCAGGCACAACCGACAACCGACACTGACGCACCAGGCGCAGGAGGACGCTCAGTGGCCCCCTCACCTGCTGCTCCTGGCCATGCAAGCCAAACTGCACGCAGCTGCCCGGCCATCCACATGCACAGCAACTGCCTGCAGGAAGGCACCCTGAGCTGTGTGGCTGCCCCATGCTGGCCCAGTCAGCGGCCCACCTTGCCCTTCATGCTGAGCATGGAGTAAGTGACGAACAGCACACCCTCAGGGAAATGGCGGGCCAGGGAGCCCTTTGGCAGCGCATTCTTCTTCTGCGGCCACCACCACACCACACCTGCGCATCACACTCACGCCCCTATGCTCTGACCTCCCCCCTTCCTTGTGCGCGGTCAGCTGGCCTGCAGCCTGCCCCCTGCCAGCGCCACCTGCCTTGGGGAAGACCTGGATGTGTCGCGCATCCATGTCGTCCAGGTCGCGCTGCGCGTCAAAGCTGAGGTCGCGGGAGGTGCTGACCCACAGCGCCCGCCGCCCGCCCCCTGCCCAGAAGTCCTGCAGCAGCACCAGGCCAGGCAGCAGCACAGGCAGCAGCGCAGACAGTGGACAGCAGACAGTGGGCAGCCCCTCACTGCAGGCCCCTCATGGTGGCATGTGCTGAGTGTAGGTCTGGCACCAGCCTGGGGGCAGCTAGCCGGCTGTTGAGCATAGCAGAGGGAGAGGCTGCTGCAGCATCAGCAGGCCTGGGGGCTGACCTTGACTAGAGCAGCAATCTGGCGGCCCTTGCCCACGCCTGCGCCGTCACCTAGAAAGAAGCCGCAGCGCTCTCCTGCACGTGCAGGTGTAGAGTTGCATTGCGGCAGCAAACAGCAGGGAGGCCCGCTCAAGGTTGAGGCTGGCCCCTGCACCGCCCAGCCTCAGAGCCTGCGGCGCGGCAGGCTGTGTGCTGTGAGTCCCCTGGCTGACCTGAGGGCAGGAAGCGCTTGAAGCGCATGCAGGCATACACCACAGTCTCCAGCTGAGCGTTTGAGATGCGGCCCTCAGCCACCTCGCGGCCCAGGTGGTGGGCGTAGTCAGGGTCAGGCGGGCTGGTGCCGGACAGACTCTGCGCACCACCGCCAGCGGCAGCACCCGCACTCACACCCCAGCTGACACAACCCAAGCAGCAGGGCTAGGGGAGGCAGCAGGCAGCGAGCTGGAGGTGTGCTGCGGGCGCTGGGGGGCTGAGGCCTTGTTGCCTCTCTGCTGCTCCAACTGCTGGGCGGCAGGCAACCTCTCATGCCTGCAAGCTAGAGCCCCTGCAGGTGCAGTATTGAGGGTTGGTGCTGGGGGGAGAGGGCTTGTGGGTGTGGTACAGTGGGAGGTGGGAGGAGGAAAAGGGCGCGTGGGCGGTGGTGTGGAATGAGTAGGGTGGTGCAGGGAGTCGTGGGTCACCTGGGACTCCACAATGGGGTCAGGGTGGTCCCGGCCTTCTGTCAGCTTAGAGGGCCGATACTGGGTGTACACATTGGCGTGGTCCATCTGCACATCAAAGCCATCCAGCCAGCAGCAGGGCAGCACTCAACACACTGTGCAAGCTGGGGCCGCCACAGATATGGCTGCACACTGCCCAGGCACACAGTGGCACCCACCTCCTCCTCGTCCTCCTCTCCCTCTACACCATTTTCCTCCTCCTCTGCTGCTGCTGCAGCGGCCTGGGCTGCGGCAGCTGCTCTCTCTGCTGTGGCTGCAGCACGTTGGCGCGCTGCTGCCTGCTGGGCAGCAACAAGCTCTGCCACACCAGATGCCTGAGAGGCGGCGGCCAGGGCCATGCTCACAGACGAGCTTCCAGATGGCTTGACATCTTGGCCAAAGGCTGCTGCCATGCCCCTGCCTATGCCAACCAGCCGGGCTCTCTCAAGTGCAGCCGCCCTATCTGCAGCTGAGGTGCTTTTCCTTCTTTTCGCCTTGAACCCTCCACGATACATGATGGCTGCTGTCTGCTCAGCCTATGCCAATGTGTCTGCATAGAAAGACACGGTTTTGTCAGGTGCGGTGAAAGCAGGACACACCCGCTTACACCCAATTCGCTGGCAGTACCTCCGGCAGAGAGCGCACGATGAAAAGGTCGCGTTGACCCAACCCAGAACTAGCAGTAGCCTTTTACTATGATGAGCTCGCAGCCTGTGTTTGACAACAACTCTTGCTTCATCTTCGTATAGCATGAGGGCTGTAGGCATCAGGAGTTGACCCTACTTACTTAGACTCCTATGCCAGCGTTAACCCAGTGGGCACATCGACGAGGAAATTGGACAACGCGGCGGACACAGCACGCAAGTCACAGATCGAAATTTGCGCCGGTGGGGCGCGGGGGCAGCAAGTCGTGCTCAGTTGGCAGATGCACATGGCCCGGAAAGGCAAGACTGCATCGTCCTTCTATCCGGGTGGTTTCCGGTTGGTTTCAACTTTTCTTGGACCTCATACAACCCTTCGACTCCGCCCGTATGGTGTGTGTGCCTCATTACTAGCTCAAGCTCCTACGGTTCATGCTTACACATAACTCCCTTGTGGGTAGGTTAATAGTAGTGGGATTGACGCGATGTAGCTGGCTGTCGCCGCCACTTGCAGTGCATTTCATTTGACCATCAGCGCAAGCCATTGGAGTCTTTGCTCGCGTACTGCCACATTTGCCCGCGAACAAATCACAGCGGCGAGACGGGTATCCTTGAGCAATCAGGTCTCCCATGAGGACCTCCCCCTGTGGGGGGGAGGTCGCTCCCCCTCACAGGGGGACCTTCCAACCGCCCAACCGCATCCCGCCCGCTGTACTGCGCCACCATCCTGGGCACCTTTGCGCACCTGAGCGCTCGCACCGCACGCGTGCTAGAAATGATTACACTGCTATTGCTAGGTTGTGCAGCGTGGGCCGCAGTGCTGGCAGCATCAATTGCCACCACGCTAGACGCGACAAGCCCAGCCACCACAGCAGAAACCTCAGCAGGAACAGCAGCTGGCGAGCAGCCCGTAACCGCACACGGAGTGCAGAGCGTAAAGGGCGCAGAACCTGAGCCTGCAACCCCAGCACCTCGCACATCAAGCCTCGCACCCCGCACCTCGCATCTCGGTTCTCGCATGGCACCTCGCATGGCATACTCGGCTGGTGCTCTGCAGGACAATAGCGCAAGAGCCAGGAGATGCAGCCAAGGGAAGCAGCTAGGCAGCGCAGCAAGGAGCAGCAAAGAGCAGCAAGGAGCAGCGAGGAGCAGTTGGAAGCGGCATTAAAGAGCGGCAAGAATGAGCCGGCACCCTTCCCAACCCCTCCACCACCACCCTCGCCCCACATCCACCCCAGTTTCCCCCGCACACACCCCACCCTGCAGATAGTGAGTGGCTCGCTTTTGCAGTTGTGTGGTTAAGTGTGCCTAGCCTGACCACATGCATGAACTTCCTTGCTGCAGGGTTTCATGGTCACAACCATCCCCTTTCCCACAACCACCACACTCACCTTCGCCCTCGCCCCCTTCTGTCACAATGCAACACCCTCTACCTATCTTGCAGCCTGGAGCAAGCCCTCCCACCCTTCCCCCAAGCACCACCACCACCTCCCAAGCCCCTCCCCTCCCCTCCCCTCCCCTCCCCTCCCCTCCCCTCCAACAAGCAAGAAGGTCCCAAAGCCATCACAGCCACCATAGTCGTAGTGCAAGCCGCAAGCCGCAAGCCGCAAGCCGCAAGCAGTAGTGCAAGCCGCAAGCCGTGCAAGCCGTGCAAGCCGCAAGCCATAAGCCGCAAGCCGCATTTGCGGCGCCTCCAGCAGTTACCTGTGCTATTCAGCCCCGCGCCTGACATGGCCAAACCTACCCCCCTCAGCAACTCCTTCGCTGCCCTCGCCTCTTTCAGGCCTCGGTCTCACCCCCCCACAGAGCAGTCAGCGGCAACAGCAGCCCGGGGTGCCGACCACTTCACTCTGGAGGAGGCAGCTCGCATTGCTCTATCTGAGCAGCTCACAGAGCGTTTTCTCAACGAGCAGCGGGAGCAGCACCAGCGGCAGCAGCACCAGCAACAGCAGCAGCAGCAGCACCAACAGCAGCAACAGCAGCAGCAGCAGCAGCAGCAGCAGGAGCAGCAGCAACAGCAGGAGCAGCAGCAGCCAACTGGGGCAGGGGCCTCACCAATAACTGAGGCCCGGCTCCAGGAGGTACTGGCGCGAACTCTGACACAGACTCTGACACAGACGCTGCAGCAGACAGTCATGCCGCAGCTAACTGCCATCAACAAATCTATCGAGACAGTCAAGAGCGAGTTGCAGATTGTTCAATATGACGTAGCCAAACTGAGTGTGGCGCACATTGAGCTAGAGGGAGAAACGAGGGAGGTGCGGGCAGAGATGGCCTCAGTGGAGCAGCGCTGCAGCGTGCAGCTGGCAGCAATGGCCTTCAACATCCAGCTAGCAACAGAGCAGCGCAGCAATGCGGGTGTGGTGGTCTTCTTTGCCCCCCGCCCTGATGAGGTAGCCATCAAGGCTCTGTGCACCAGCGTCGGCGTCACTGATGCCCGGGTGATGCACTCTAGCCCGACTATCGCTAAGGTCAGTGTCGGCTCCCATGCCTCAGCCCTCAGCGTTCTGGCTGCTGCCCAGCAGGCCGCACTCCCAGCAGACCTGGGGAAGGGTCCGCTACAGCGGGTCGTGTGGCCAGCTCGCCGTCAGCTGCAGGCAGTTGTAGATAAGAGCAGTGTGCGATCCCCTGTACATGGCATGCGCTTTGAGTGCAACAAATCACGCACAGCCATCATCACCACCTGGAAGGGGAAGCAGATTACCTACCCCCTGTATGTCCACCTCAGCAACCTCAGCAAGCCAGACCTGAAGAGCATGGATGAGTGCAGCATCGAGGCAGCCTGTGAGTATGCGGCTGCGGACCAGCCTGCAGCTTTTCTCCTACCAAGGTCCCTCGCCACCCATCAACAGCAGCAGCAGCATCAACAGCAGCAGCAGGGTGCGACAGCGGCTGCCGCAGCAATGGAAGAGGACAACCAGCCTGCAGATCCTAACCCTCCCCCGCCCCCCCCTAATCAGGCGCAGCGCAGGGCAGCAGCAGCAGCAGCAGCAGCAGCAGGGGGTCCTGACCGGGCACCAGCCGGCAAGGCTGCAGGGAAGACAGCTGTGCCGGGCAGCCGCCCCGCCTCGCCTAACCAGGTGCAGCGCAATGCAGCAGCAGCAGCAGGGGGTCCTAATCGGGCACCAGCCGGCAAGGCTGCAGGGAAGACAGCTGTGCCGGGCAGCCGCCCCGCCTCGCCTAACCAGGTGCAGCGCAATGCAGCAACAGCAACAGCAGCAACAGCAGGGGGATCGAACCAGGCACCAGCTGGCAAGGCTGCAGGGAAGACAGCTGCGCCGGGCAGCCGCCCCGCCTCGCCTAACCAGGTGCAGCGCAATGCAGCAGCTGCAGCAGCAGCAGCAGGCCCCAGCCAGACAACAACCAAGACTGTGGCACCAGGTCGCCCCACCCTGCCCAACCAGACACAGCGCAATGCAGCAGCAACAGCAGCAGCCCTCAGCCATCTGCCCCCCCCCCCGCCCTTCCCCCAAGGGGGGGGCGGCCACTCGGCCCCTGGCTCACCAACCAAGAGCCGCCCACTCTCTCCCCCTTTGGGGAATCACCGCACAAGACATCAAGCGGGGTTGGGTGCGTCTGGGGAGACTCCTACGGGTAAGCTCAGGGCGGTGGGGGCTCAGGGCGTGGGAGAGGGTCGGGGCTAGGGACTCGCCCCCCGAGAGCTCAGGTTAGCGGTCCACAATGTGAATGGCCTTAAGCATGACACTACCTCAGTCAAGTTCACAGCCATTAGGAGGCTGGTGGCCGAGCATGATGTCATCGCTCTGTGCGAGACACGCAGCAATAGGATAGCGGAGTTCATGCAGCATGCGCCCACCCATAGTGCCTTTCACACATCTGTTTCACGCCAGGGGGTGCCGGGTCAGGGGGTGGCCCTTCTGCTGCGCAAGGAGCTAGCCAGGCACGCCAGGCTCTGGCGCACCAGCAGTGCCATGCAACTGCTTTGGGTCAGGCTGGCAGGGTGTGTGTGTGGGCTTGAGGGTGATGTGTTGCTGGGTGTGGGCTACATACCCCCCGCCCACAATGTCCCCGAGCACTTCAACCACTTGCTGCTAGAGCTCCAGGAGGCTACATCACACACACCACATGTCCTCCTGATGGGTGACCTGAACTCTCACTTAGGCAAGCTTAGCGAGTTAGGTGACCTCCATGGCTGGTTTATGCAGCATCCGGAGCTTTGCGTGCCTAGGATTGGCCCGGCCAAGTCTAACCAAGCGGGCAGGGAGTTGATTGACGTGCTATCAGCTACAGGCCTTGTTGCCACCACCGGGAGGGGACATGGGGACATGGGACAGCGCACCTGCAGAGCTAGCACTCGCACGGAGCACATCATCATGAGTGAGTCTGTGTACTCTTTGAGCCACACTTCTTCCTTCCCGGACGCTTGCCATGAGTTTGACCACTCCCCCATTACCCTGTCTCTCAAGGCACCAGCACAAGCCACTACACCCATCCACACCTGCAATGATGACTGCCACACTGGCCCACAGTTCCAATGGAAGCCAGATCATGCTGCTCGGTATGTGGGTGCCCTTATCGACTTGGAAGAGGAGGTCATGGCTGTCAAGCAGGCTGTTGAGCAGGGCACACACCCTGACTCCATCAACCGCTTTGTGCATGACATCATATCACGGGCTGCGGGCAGTGCGGGGATGCTTAAGGCAAGGCTCTGCCCACTAGCACGTGTTGACAAGCACACCACAGTTAAGCCTGCCTGGTTTGACCGGTCATGCAAGGAGGCTAAAGCCGCACTCTGGCAGGCTCTGCGTAGCGGGGAGGCCTTGCACCTTTACAGGGCTAGAAAGCAGGCCTATAGGAGGCTGGTTGCTAGAGCTAAGTCTGCGTGGTCCAAGCATAGAGCTGCCAAGCTTCTAGACATGCTCAAGCACAACCCTGGGGATGCACTCAAGATGCTCCGAGTCAAGCACGCACGCCAGCAGTCCATGGTTCCCATCGACAAGTGGCATCAGCATCTGCAGGCCTATTTCACAACCACTAATACGACACATGACGCACCCGATGTGATCCCTGAGCCAGCTAGGACCAGGCAAGCTGTGCCTGCCCATTTGCAAGCCGTCCCTCTTGGGAGAGGCAGACTTCACTCTGTCCCTGCCCCTGCCCCTGTCACAACACATCCACCTGCCTATGAGCTGCCCCATCTTGACAACATCACATCTATTGTTCAAGCACAACTACGTGATCTCAACAACGACACAGCACCTGGTCTGGATGGGCTCCCAGCCCCCTTTATCAAGCACGCCCGCACAGTTGAGGAGGGTGTTACCACATACTTGTTGCTCCCTCTGCTTGCCACATGGTTTCACAGCATGATGCGCACCGGGATTATTCCAGCGGCTTGGAAGGTAGCTAGAATCAGCCCCCTCTTCAAGGACACAGACCCCACAGACCCCAACAAGTACAGAATGCTTGCTGTGAGTAGTGTGTTGTACCGCCTGTATGCTAACGTCTTGCGGCACGTGCTGACTGCCTGGTGCATGACACACAAAGTGCTGCCAGCTGAGCAGTTTGGGTTCATCCCGGGACGCAGCACCATGCAACCCATGTTCATTCTGCGCCATCTTGTCCACGCTCAAAAGGCTAGCGCAGATGCCAAGCACCGCAAGCTTTTCACTGCCTTCATTGACTTCAAACAGGCCTATGACCACATACCTCGACAACAATTGTGGGAGCACTTGCGGGTTGGGATCAAGCTGCCACAGCCCTTGCTTGCCTGCCTGGAGGGTCTGTATAGGGATGACAACTATGTGCTGATAGATGGCCCCCACCGCACCCCCCCTGTGACTCCTGACCAAGGTGTCAAGCAAGGCTGCCCCATCAGCCCACTCCTGTTTGCTCTCTATGTTCACGACATTAGTAAGGAGTTCCTAGGCCCTGTTGATGCTGTGAGGGTGCAAGGCACACCTGTTACCCACTTCATGTATGCTGATGACCTGACCCTGGTGAGCACCTCGCCCCACGGGCTGCAGCGGCTGGTCTGCCAGCTACAAGGCTTTGCAGACAGGAAACACCTTACAGTCAATGTGGGCAAGTCAAAGGTGATGGTTTTCAATGGCAACTCACAAACTGCAGCACCTTGCATTGGGTACAAGCATGAGATCCTGCCTGTGGTGAGAGAGTTCAAGTACTTAGGCATGCATTTTAATCCCAGCGCCACCCCTGCTTTTGCTGCCACTCATATGAGGGCTGGCATGTTCCTCGCCATGCGCCAAGCATGCAACCGTGCTAGAGAGTATGGGGTGCTGCATGATCCTTTTGCCCTGTGTCACCTCATCAGAGCGTTCGTGCTCCCCTTAGGGCTGTATGGCAGCCAGGTTTGGGGCTCTGCTTTCCTTGGGCATGGTGTGCAACTCTCTAACCCAGTGCAAACACGCATGCTCAGCTTTCTCAGGTTTGCTGCCAGGGTTCGTAGCTCAGTGTCAGGGCTGATGGTGCTGCATGAGTTGGGGCAGCTGCCCCTCCAGCTTTACTGGTTTAGGGCTGCATGCAAGTTCTGGAACACTGCCAAACTATCCCACAGTGACCTGTTAATGAGGGTCATTAAGGCAGATGTGGAATTAGGGAGGAGTTGCCAGGCCAGCTGGAGTGCTCAGTTCCAGCTGGCCGCCAGAGAGCTGATGGGGGATGAGTTTACCCTGAGCCCGGACATGGTCCTAGGCACCAAGGCTATGGAAGTCAAGTGGCTCGAGAGGTGGGGGAGGCGTTGGGTTGGGTTTGAGGGAGACCCTAGACTGCCTGAGACGGTGCATCGGGAGAGATGCTCGTATGCTGCATGGTTCAAGCATGGGGACGGCATTGGCATCAATCACATGGCACCACACCTACTGAACAGACAGCTCTCTACAGAAGTTCGCACGAGCTTGACTAGGTTCAGGTTAGGCAACAGCGGTCTGGGGGTGGAGAAGGCTCGGTTTGAGGGGGTAACTTTCATTGATCGCACATGCACCAGATGCACAGAGGGGGTAGTGGATGACGCCATGCATTTCATCTTTGAGTGCACTGCCACGAGTTCCATCAGGGAGCAGCCGGAGTTTGCCATGACTTTACAGAACAATAATGAGAACTTGCATGACTTCATGTTGAGCCCATGTGCACCTTTGTTTGTGCACCTTGCTATGAAATGCGTTACAGAAAGTCCCGAACCCCTAGAGGGGGAGGGCGGCCTAGCAGCCTAACGGCTGACGGCTTAAGCGGTGTAAGCCACATCATCACATCACATCATGGACTATAACCTGCTGCTTATCCACCGCAACACATGCACTGCAGCCTGTTGCTGCTGCTCATGCACTGCAGCCTGGGCGGTGGCTGTGTTGTGGCGGGGTACGGGTTAACAAACAACACCAATCGGCACAACCACCACCATTACCACCAACAACAACAACGAGACCACCCCACCCCACCCCACCCCCACCACTAAGCCATGTCGCATATAAAGTACTGACCGGCAACCCCCCACAAGCTTGGCTTGGCTCTCCTACTGCTGTCCCCTTGGGGGAGGGATGGGCTGGTCAGTGTGGTGTGTGGGCATGACATGGCTAGAGTGGGCTGGCTGGCCGCTACTACTAGCGCCCGCTCCATGCTACCCGCCCAATGGCTGGCCTTCAGGGAGGGGGGGCTCTGCCACTCTTGGGTGTCTGTCCTGGCTGCCGCTCCATGCTGCCTGCTCTAGGCTGCCCGCTCAAGGCTGCCCACTCTAGGCTGTTACGCCAAGGGCTGTTGGGTAGGGTAGGGAGGGGACAATGGCGTGTGTCGAAGTGGCGGTGGTGAAAAGGGGGAGGGAAGGGGGGAGGGGGCAAGGGGCCCATAAGACCTGCAGGAACAGGCTGCTCCAAGCCGTTATCGATGGCTTGGGAGGTGGTGGTGGCAGGACATGCATGACCATGCATGATGTTGGCTGCTGCTCTACACCGCTGCCGCCTTGCTTGCAACCACCAAGCCATGGCAGGACATGCATGACCAGAGTTTGGCTGGCTGGGCTGACACCCTAACAGCATGTGCACTCACCTGAAGTCCTGGCTGTCGCTCCAAGCGCCTCCTAGCTGCTGCTCTTAGCTGCATGTTTGACCACTACAGTCCTGCACTCTCACTGCTGTTGTTGACGTGCATGTCATCCAAGCCATCAAGACACGTGCAAATCTGCCAGACCATGTCCCACTGGCAGCAGCAACAGCAGCACTAGCAATCGCAAAGGCACCAGCAGCAACAGCATTGACATTGTGGTGTGTGGGCATGGCATCGCTGGAGTTGGGGAGCTGGAGCTGGGTTGGCTGGAGTGGAGTGGAGTGGAGTGGAGTGGAGTGGAGTGGAGTGGAGTGGAGTGGAGTGGAGTAGAGTGGAGTGGAGTGGAGTGGAGTGGAGTGGAGGGGGACGGGAGGGTCTGGGGAGGGGAGGGGCTTGGGAGGTGGTGGTGGTGCTTGGGGGAAGGGTGGGAGGGCTTGCTCCAGGCTGCAAGATAGGTAGAGGGTGTTGCATTGTGACAGAAGGGGGCGAGGGCGAAGGTGAGTGTGGTGGTTGTGGGAAAGGGGATGGTTGTGACCATGAAACCCTGCAGCAAGGAAGTTCATGCATGTGGTCAGGCTAGGCACACTTAACCACACAACTGCAAAAGCGAGCCACTCACTATCTGCAGGGTGGGGTGTGTGCGGGGGAAACTGGGGTGGATGTGGGGCGAGGGTGGTGGTGGAGGGGTTGGGAAGGGTGCCGGCTCATTCTTGCCGCTCTTTAATGCCGCTTCCAACTGCTCCTCGCTGCTCCTTGCTGCTCTTTGCTGCTCCTTGCTGCGCTGCCTAGCTGCTTCCCTTGGCTGCATCTCCTGGCTCTTGCGCTACTGTCCTGCAGAGCACCAGCCGAGTATGCCATGCGAGGTGCCATGCGAGAACCGAGATGCGAGGTGCGGGGTGCGAGGCTTGATGTGCGAGGTGCTGGGGTTGCAGGCTCAGGTTCTGCGCCCTTTACGCTCTGCACTCCGTGTGCGGTTACGGGCTGCTCGCCAGCTGCTGTTCCTGCTGAGGTTTCTGCTGTGGTGGCTGGGCTTGTCGCAACTAGCGTGGTGGCAATTGATGCTGCCAGCACTGCGGCCCACGCTGCACAACCTAGCAATAGCAGTGTAATCATTTCTAGCACGCGTGCGGTGCGAGCTCACAGGTGCGCAAAGGTGCCTAGGAAGGTGGCGCCGTACAGCGGGCGGGATGCGGTTGGGCGGTTGGAAGGTCCCCCTGTGAGGGGGAGCGACCTCCCCCCCACAGGGGGAGGTCCTCATGGGAGACCTGATTGCCTTGAGACGGTGAGCCACATCCCTGTGGCGCCATCTATCTGGCGCAGTGAGCGGGTTGTGCACACATGGAATGTTCGGCAAACACCCATCGCGATGCCTGCCGGGCGTGCAGGGCACCTAGACGGGGTGATTGAAACATAATAGATGTGCTCACTTCCGCCGAATACACCATTTGGGTCGGCGCACACTAAGGTATCACCGGGTTACACCCCCCCTCCTCTACGGTGTCCTCCACTGTGTTGCACCCGTTGCACCCACAGGAAAACGGCCACAAAATGTTTGTTCTTGACCCCTTGGCGCTTTTGTTAAAACAAACGCACGTTAAACAGCCCAGGCCTCTATCAGTTTGACATCTTCAAAGTGACATCATGTTCTCCAAGCAGAATCAGGGCCACGGGGCTGAAGAAGAAGAAGAAGAAGACTACGCCGGTATTCACCGGCGTGCATTAAGGGAGGAGCAGCCGCCTGGGGCGCGGCCTGCTCCCACCATCAAGCTCGAGAAGTAACCGACCCCCTACCCCCCCCCCTTTCTAATAGCTCTTAGTCTATAGCTTGTTTTGGCAATGGTGTGGGCTGCTTCTACCGCATGTCTAGTGAGCTTGTTTAGTAGCTTGGTGGCGTTGGTTTGAGTGATCCCCAGGGCGATGAGGTGTTGACGTGTGTGTGTTTCATAGGTAATACCACCTATACCCAGTAGGATTGGTCTGATCTCAACCATGTGGCCTATTTTTCGCATGGTGTGTGCCAATTTCTTATGTTGATTCAGGGCCTTGTCCAGTTGCTCCATCCACCTCGAGTCCGCACAGTATTTGATTTCTACGATGGTGATCCTTTTAATGGCTTTGCCTCGTTTGCCCGTCTTCTTTTGTGGCGCCACCACGAGTATGTCTGGTCTGGTAGTGTTTTTGGTCGCTGTTGGTTTCAGGCCGAGTGCCCGTAGTGTGGTGTGTAGTGTGTCGTTAGGGAGGTCAAGGTTTTCTCTTGCGCCCTTCTCCCAGCTGCCGGTGTCTGCAAACCGGATGCACCCGCCCAGGGTTCCTTTGCTGATGGCTTTGGCGATGAGGCGGCCAGCACCGTTATGCCTTTCTTGCACGAGTGGCAGGGTCTCGCTGCAGCCCGAGAGGAGGTGTGTGGCACTGTCGGCCTCCCCACAGAGTGGGCAGCGGTCGTCTGTCGCCTGCTTCCAACGCATAGCTAGCTTTTGGTTGTAGAGCCCTCCAGTACGGTAGAGTAGGGCGGTCCTTTGCGCGGGGGTGGAGATGGTCGCATCGGTCATCACTCTTTCGCCCGCTCCTTTGGCCGCGGCTTTGGTGATATCTTGGGTCATCTGGTAGTAGATGCTGTCTTGGTTGGCGAGACCTAACTTGTGCTTGCTGTGCATGTGTGCTCGCACGCTGTGGCGGCAGTCCGGCAGCGGGGCGAGGGTTTCGCTATCGATCCCGTGGTTGAGCCAGATGCCCCTCTCTTTAGGTATGGTCGGGTGGTACCCTAGAGTGTTTGCCTGCTCCGGGTGTAGCGCTGCGTGTTTAGCAAGGGCATCTGCGCCTTCGTTGCCGATGATGCCCGAGTGTGCCCGGACTTTGTAGAACTGGATCGTGTCGGGGCTGTCGATGATGAGGGTGGCGATGTCCGTCAGGATGTCGTTGTGTCTATGATTGATAAGGGACATCGGGTGAGCGAGAGCTCGACGGATCTGGTAGAGAGAGCAGAGGCTGTCGGTGGCGATGCGTCTGGCCCCCGCTTTGAGTGCCGCGTGTATCGCTGTGAGTTCTGCCTTGTTGATGGTGTTGTTTTCCAGGTCGTTCATCGCAATGGTAAGTAGTGCGTTGCTTTCCGGGATATAGACCCCCGCCCCGACGCGCGCCGGGTCTGGCTCGGATGTCTTAATGCAGCTACCGTCAGTGTACGCTACTGTGGTCCATTCGGTGATGGCCATCCGTGGTAGCGTGGTGGAGTGGTGTGTGAGTTGGTGTTGGCTGCGTGTGTGTCCCAGCGTGCGTAGAGTCCTGTCGAGCGGGAGGCGGAGGTGCTGTTTGTGGCCACTGGGGAGGGTGGCTGGCTGTTTTTGATTGTGTGGTTTGCGAAGGAGAGGGTGTGTCTCCCTGTCCGGGTGTAGGGCAGTGGCTGTGCTAGCCATCCATCCTTGTGGGTTGCCTTTGGTGGTGAGTAGTTGCCCTGCTGCATTCCATATGACGTAAACGAGGAGGGTGGCGTGTTTGCCAAGTTTGGAACAGTTGGTATTGTTGAGGGGTATGCTGGCCAAGTGCTGACAGTACTCTGGGTAGCGTCTCAGGGTGTCAATGTGTTTGGGGTACGAGATGCCCTTCTTACCAGGGATCAGCATAATGGTGGCCATGGCCTCCTCCTGGTGTGCTGAGTGTATAGCATGGTTGACGCATTTCAGGGCCACCGCATCATCGGCTGGTACATTCCATGTGGATAAGCCAGTGTGACGTACAAGTAGGCAGTTGTGGTGCGCCCCAAAGGCCGTGTCATTGATGTCGGGGCTCCAGTAAGTAGTGGTTTCCGGTCTAACTGTGAGTGGATCAGCCCACCTTTGGACGGTACTTGGAAAGCTTCGTGTGGTGTGTAGGGTGTTGAGGGCTTTGTCTTGTGCCAGTTTCATGGGGTGGCGGCTGCTCTGTGTGTCCTGTCTCCTGAGGAGGGCCACCAGTTCTGTGGCCAGGTTGCGTGTGTGTGGTGTGTGTTGTAGCCAAGCGTGTAGGTGTTGGTGTTGTTGTTTGGTTAGAAGGCCTATTGTGCGGCCCGACTCATCGTGAACCGTTACATGTTGCACTAGGTCGTGCTTGGGCATGATGGGCTCTCCCGTGCTGAGGTTCATCGCGGGGGTGGTCATGTGGGGGTGCAGTTGGAGGAAGGTTTCGCATTTGCCCGTCCCGACGATGTCCGTCTGCGGGTTGATGGGGTACGTGTGGAAGGTGGCCTTCGAGTGAAGGTTGGTGCACCGGGGTAGCCAGGTGTGCGGGTCCGGCAGTCCCTGCCGGGTGTGTGTCGGCAGCTGTGTGTCAGGCCGCGCGTATCTAGCTTCTTGTATCCTCTTATTTTCCTCTTCATAGTCGCTGCGTCGCGCCAGGTAGTCCAGGTGTGCCGTGATGAGAGGTGCCGGTTCGAGGGTGGGGCGCCAGTGAACTCGTATAAGGTCCGAGTGCGCTGACAGACGCATAGTCGTTTTGAACTCGTTGCTGCCAAACTTGCATATTGGGCACAGCCAGTGGCCTGGTTCTTTGTGTCCCGACAGGAGGGCTTCCTCAAGGCAGGCTGGGTGGTAGGCCCTCTTGCAGTTGTGGCACGTTGGGCTGTCTCCTCTTGGTAGCCAGCATAGCTCACATGTGCATACGTCTTTAGCCTCTTCCCTGCTGATGGGTTCTATGTGTGAGGGTGTATAGCCTTCTTCTGCACATAGTGGTAATGCCCATTTATCTATGATTGTGGGCTTCCAATGCACCTTGTAGTAGCTTTCTTTGTTGATGCCGTCCCATTGCCATCCATCTATGCTGGTGATGGCCTCTTGGTGGCCGTACATGGCCCCTAGTATGCTGCCTAGGTCCTTGGGTTTACAACGGCAGGCTTTATCCACCTTCCAGCTGGAGAGCCCTGGGAGGTCGAGGCCTATTATGTGCACTATATCCTCCGGGATGGTTTGTATCTGTCTGCCCTCAGTGTTCCGTTTCGTGCCCGCCTTGGGTCGGGCGGGTTTCGTTGGGGGCGATTGGGTTTCCCTGTTCTCTCGCCTTAGCAGCCGGGAGCTATTCTTGGTGGCCTCCTGGGCTGCGGGTTGTGTTGCATGTCCGGTCACGTGCGTCGCTTCGGTCGGTGTGGTCTTCTTGGCAGTCGCGTACGCCCTAATATCAGCGTAGCGGTGTTTTGTGTCTTCCTCGACGTCGGTTGGTGCAAGCTCCGTCAGACCCGCGGCCCATGGTTTAATGAGTCTTTGCGCAGCGGGCAGGTCTAGGGTGGTGTCTCGTTTGGCTGCGATGTCTTTCGCTTCTGTTGTGGTTGGGCATCTGTCCTGGGTCGCCATGGTCGTTAGTCTGTTGAGGGCGATATAGTGTTTTTGTCTTACCTTGTTGTGGAAGCGTTCTTTAAGCATCTGTCCTGATATGATGTAGGTATGGCCAGCGATGGTGTGTTGGAGCTCTGTGGCATGTCGGATGCCCAAGCTTTTGAGGCACGTCATGCAAGCACTAACTATGTCGAGTGGGAGGGGGCTGGTATTCTGTGTGATGAGTTGTCCAAGTAGTGTGGTTTCCTTAGGGTAGAGTTCTTGTCCTTCCTGGGTGGCAGTGAGCTGCGCCGTGGTTGCATGTAGGAGTTGTCTGGCTCGTAGGGTGTGTCGCAGCATAATTAACATGCGGTGTCCATGCTTGGCAGCTTGAGCGTAGAGCCAAGTGATCTGTTTGTGTAGCATGCATCTGGTTATGTGGGCATGTGTGGTGTCTGTGGACTGGAGGCTGTGTACGAGGGCTGTAGTGTTTCTGGTATGGTATTCTTTGGCTGTTGAGCTGATGCCAAGACCGAGCTTGTCGATGTCCTCCCTGACAACGGCATTGGGTGTGCCTAGTGGGAGTCTGAGTTTTTTCTTAACACATTGGTTAATTGCTCTGTCGTAGAGGTCTAGGTCTCCCGGTGTGCATGGGGCTACGCAGAAGCTATAGGCCAGACTGGGGATGATGGCTGTCTTGATGATGTGGATGGCTTGTCTGGCGCTAGCGAATGAGCGTCGTAGTCTTTCTAGCTTCTGTCTGAGTTGTGTCATCATGGCTATGTGTTGTGGTTTCCAGTTGAGCGTCATGGTAAGTAAGACGCCAAGGTAAGTGAAGGGGGAGGTCGGTTTGAGGTAGGTGACAGGTTTCCCTTGTAGCGTTACGGCTTGCAGTTCTCTACGGGCTTGCTTTTCCGCTTCTGCCATGGTGCTGCATCTGCCGGATTGGTGCGCTTTGTGGAGCGCCGCTGTGGCGAGGGTTTTGCTGTGGGATACGATTAGGTGGCCCCAATCCGAGTAGGCGGAGAGCTTGTCTGCCTGACAGCGTAGGTTGCTGATCGAGTTGCAAAGGATAGCGATGTCATCGGCGTAGTCGATGCTGCCGATTGTAAATCGCCCGGCGCTGTCGGTTGTGTCGGATGTAAATTTATACCCCCTCGCTCCTACTTGGAGCCAGCGCAGTAAGGGTTCGATGTAGATGAGGAACAGGAAGGGTGAGAGTGAGTCGCCCTGGATGGTGCCCCGGTCTACAGGTACCGGGTCGGTGGGGCCGTAGGGAGTTCTGAAGTGCGTTGTAGCGCCCGTGTACAGGTCCTTCACCGCGTCTGTGGCGTCGGTGGGGAAGCCAAGGTCGTGCATGATCCATAGCAGTTTGTCTTGGCAGGTAGTGTTGAAAGCAGGTCACCCCTCCCATTGAACCACCAACCCCCCTAACGATAAGGGACAACGGCTTTTCCGGACTCATCTCTGCACGGGTTTACACGCGGATTGAAGCGTCGGAATGCGGCCGCGCTGAGGCACGCGCCGAGCTGGTCGGGCATGTTGCCGGGTATCCGACCCTACCGAGCCTGCGGACTTGATGTACGCTGACCCAATAGCAGTGAGTCCCAATTTAACGCGATGGCTAGTGCGCGATGTGTTAGGAGCCCGACCCCATGTCCAACATGATAACCAACATGCGCTGGCTCAGGGGCTCTGAAACTTGGAGGAGACCACAGTAGGAGCACAGCAGTGGCAGCTGCATCAATTCCTTGTTGATTAGCCTCCAAAAGGTGGGCAAACCCTCCTCCATGTTGCTCACTCTGCTGATGCCCGGCTGACAACCATGCAACTCATTGCAACTCTCCAGCCTTGCGTCACTGGCTAGGGAACTCTCTGTGGACCCCCGGCCAAAGTCTCAACTCTTGCCGAGATTTGCCCATATGTGTTTTAGCAGCTGGCGTGTGCATATGCTTGCAGGATGCTCGCATCCAAGTACCATCCCTACAAGCGGCAGGGGGGCCAGGCTGCCCGCTGTTTGTGTTGTGTGAGGTCTACACCAGCTGACAGCACTGGCTGGGTGGAGGTTCATGTGGAGGGGGAGGAAGCCTCCTACCGCTCTGGGCAGAGTCTAGAAGCCATCGGCCAGGTCACAGCCCAGATGGCTGAAGTCATCGCGGCCTGCAGCAAACTGGTGCCTCAACAGGTTCCACTGGCCCACAGATCTTGCGCTCGGGCTGCTGCGGCTGCGTTTGCCGTGGGCAAGCGGCTGCGGGGGCAGGAGCCACTCAGCCAGCTCCAGCCCATGCCCTGTCTCTGCTCCACACCCACGCAAGCACCTGCACACCCGGGGCCAGCCCATGCGCCCTGCCCCCACCATCTCCCAGACCAACCACCCTCGCACCCATCACAGTCCCAGCTGCAGGGGTCCAGCCAGCACCACCCGGCCCTGTCAGCACCGCTGCACCTACCGGGGCTCTCCATCCTCACCAGGCCTGCCACCAACCCTGTGACCTCACCTGCCAAGGAGCAACAGCCCATCATGTGAGTGCCCCAGCTGGATGATGGGCGGACATGGCAAGCTGCACAGCATCAGTTGCACACTCAGGTTGCAGCCTGTTTGAGCCCATTCCACCTAGCACCCTGGTGGCAGCACCACTCGTCACACTCCTGTGTGTGATGTCATGCAGACACACCACTGAGGAGCAGGACGAGCAGACCATGCCCCCAAGCATGCCCAAGCAACAGCAGGACTGGGCCACCGCAAGGTGCGCCTTTCACTCCTCAGCCCTGACCTGCACCTGCCCTGCCTTGCACCAGCCTTGCCCTGGCTATGGCCTTAGCCTGACCTTCGCTGAACTGCCTTGCCCTTCTTTGCTCCTTTGGTCCTTTGGCTGCAGGTCAATTGCTGCTGCAGTTCTCCAGCAGATACGGCAAGTACCCGCACTGTTGCGCCTTCTGCGGTCACAGGCTGATAGCAAGGTGACGCTACAGTTGTCAACACTGCAAGATGCTGAGGTACAGCTTGGCCGACTGGAGTTTGCGCTGCAACACATCATGCAACCCAGGTAACAAGGGAGGGAGCAGCGGGGCGAAGGGCAGGGGCGTGGGGTGGGGCTGGGAGTGGGGACAATGGATGAGGAACTTGTGAAGCTGAAGGTACAGCTGAAGGTACCGCTACCTGCGTGCTACCTGCCCTGCCCTGATGTGTTGCAGGCCCTTCTCGTCATCCCCGTTGGCACCATTACCTGAGGAGCAGGGTCCCAGCCCCAGCCCCAGCCCGCCCCCGCCAGCCCCCCCTCCCGCAGCTGCCACCCGTGCTGCCACAGCGCAACACAGTGCACCACACACCGACAGGGGCAGGGGCAGGGAGAGGGGCAGGAGCAGGGGAAGGGGCAGGATCAGGGAGAGGGGCAGGAGCAGGTCAGGGCCGGCTCCTCCCACCCATGATCCCGCCACGCATGCGGAGAACCAGCAGCCACAGCAGCAGGAGCCGTGTAAGCGTAGGAAGCGTGGATCAACAGCAGGCCCCCGTGACAAGCATACTGAGCGCATGGGTCAGGAGGTGATGGAGGTGTTTGAGCGATGTGGCTCAGCAGACCAGCAGGCTCAGCTGTTGGACAGAGTGCTCACCAGCCCCCAGCTGCCGGTGGCTGTGCAACAAGCCATGCAGCAGTGTCCCACCACAAAACAGAGGGTGGCATGCTTACTGCTCGATAGAGTGCAGCTGCTCATGGACTCCGGCACGTGTGGCAAGAAGGGGGGCCAGCACACAGATGACGTGACAGCAAGGAGAGTTCTGGCACGCTTGGTGCCTCCAGAATTGCTAGAGCAGCAGCTTGTGAGTGCATTTGCTCAGCAAACTGGCCTGGACCGCCACTGGGTGTCAGAGGCAGCGCGGCAGAATCTAGAGCAGCGTGCATGCATTCAGGACCGGGTAGATAGTCTCCGGCACTTTGCCGCTGTCAGCAGCCCTGACAACAGGGGCCACCAAGGCATCAGCCAAGCAGTGTTCGACTTCATTCGCCACCACTACCATGAGCGCAGCAAGCCCTCGCCCTCGTGCAAGGATCAGCGGTCATATTGGGTGTGCTTACATACTGGGTGAGTGCCATAGCGCCAAACAACATGTGCATTGTTGGCTTCGAATGCATGCATGTGCTGCAGCCACTAGTGTGCACCTGGTGTGCCATGTACCAAGTTGTCTGCCACAGGGCTTGCTGCATGTTTGCTTGCGTGTGTGGTGCTTGTGCCATAGGGACGACGAGAGCACACTTGTGAAGGAGACCAGGCGCTTCTTCGAGAGCTCACTGCTGGTGATGTGGCGTGAGTTTGATGACGAGCAGCAGCACTTGGAGGAGCAATGGCGGCAGAATCAGCATCAGCAAGGAGGACAGCTGCAGCAGCCACCCAGCATGCGTGTCAGCCTCAGCACGTTTGTCAGGCTGAGGCCGCCATGGGTGGCACGCCTGACGGCATCACAGCGGCAAGTGTGTGTGTGCAAGACTTGTTGCAACCTGGACAACTTGCTCACAGCACTAGCCAAACACAAAAAGAGCCTGCAGCTGCCAGCCGCTGCAACCATTGCTGCCCCCCTAGCTGCCCCCCTGGCTGCAGTAGGCGCTGCCCCTCAGCCGCCCCCCCACCAGGGGGGTGATGCCCCCCTTGTTGCTGAGGAGGAGGACGACTCCCTCACCGCTGCTGCCTCTCCCTACATAGATCCACTTGGTGAATTTGAGCAGCAGGAACATAGGTGGCAAGCAGAGCAAGAGCGTCAGCCTTGGCAGGCCGCCCCCCCCTTCCCCCCTTCCCCCCTTCCCCCCTTCCCCCCTTCCCCCCTTCCCCCCTTCCCCCCTTCCCCCGCCCCTCTCCCCTCCCCTCTACACTCCTGGCCTTCCGCCTGTCCCGCTGCATTCACCACCTCCCCTCCCCCCCCACTCCCCCATCCTAATCCCACCACCTCCCAGCAAAACCCAGCCCCTGAGCGCCACAGCTATGCGACAGTTGTTCCTGTGTCCTTGTGAGCTTGGCCAGCAGCCTGGCCTTGCATGCTCTTTGCGCACATGCCCCCATTGCAAGCCGTTCAAGCTGCAGCTGCAGCCTGATGCAGATGGCAGCGTCATGCTCATTGTGCGTCAGTATGGAAAGCCATCATCAGCTGTAGGCAGCCGGCCGGCACCAGCAGCAGGCAAGGCTAAAGTTGAGCTGCTATGCATGAGGGTGAGCTTGAGTGATGTTGTTGGCATGCTGAACAAGCAGATGCCAGAGTACATCAGGCACCACCGGTTGGCACATCATCAGCTGCAGGTTTTCCGTGAGCACCGTGAGGCCGTCAAGGCAGGCCAGGATGGGAAGGTTGTGATTTCATGTGATTGGTCAGAGAAGCTGACTGTTGAGCGCAGCGTTGAGATCATGTCAGAGCATTGGCATGCGCAGCAGATAGGCATTCTCCTGCATAGGCATAGGCATAGGCATTCTGCTGCATAGGCATTCTCCTGCATAGGCATAGGCATAGGCATTCTGCTGCAGGGATCCAGGTTGAGTGGTCACAGACTGCATGTGCATGTGTCCAATGCATGACCCCCGCACCAAGGGGTGTGTGTATGAGGCCCTCCATCACAAAGCCCTTTGAGGCCATGCCCATGTTCGATCAGAAGAGGGATGACAAGCACTGGGACGATGAGTGCCTCACCCTTCTGTGCTCATTTGCACCAGACAGCGTGAAGCAGCTGTGTACCTTGGGCAAGAAGCTGAGCGTGAAAATGTTAAACGAGTATTGCAAGGCGGTAGGGTTGTGTGTGCCAGCCAACACCTTGCGTGCTGACCTACGGTACATGGTACTGCAACATCTGAATGAGCAGGCAGAGTGGGATTGAGCTGGCTGTGTACGATGACGTTGATAAAACTGGGCTCCATGCATAAAGTGTACAGCAGTGTACCGCAGCGGAGAACTCTAAATCCCGCGTTGTGGGTGTTGTTAGGCAGCACTTGAAAGGCCCATCGCGCAGAGCGGAACCGTTCGCGTGCCTGGCAGGCTGCCGGTCACCGTGGGTGCCAGCAGCTCGGGCGCGCAGGCGCAAGCGCGGCACAGAGATAAGGCATTTCGCGTTAAAATGAAAACTCAACTCTCACCAGGCACGCCGCAAAGTCAAATGTCCCTTACGTGGTGGTTCAATGGGAGGGGTGACCAGCACTAGTGAAGTCGACCAGTAGCGCATAGATATCTACTTTGGCTAGCTTGGCGTCTTCCAGGGCCATGACCAGCATTTGGAGCTGTTGTGTGGTGTCCCTATGGGAGCGGAAGCCTGCTTGGCAGTTACTTAACATCCCGTTAGCCTCAGCATACTCGTACAGCGCCTTGGTTATGAGGCTGGTCCAGAGTTTGTAGATGGTATTGGCCAGCCCAACAGGTCTGTAGGCGTTGAGGTCTGTTTCTTGGCCCTTGTCCTTGTAGAGCAGGCAGGTGTCACTGGTTTTCCATGTTGTGGGTGTGCAGCCAGTGGCCCACATGATGATGAACAGTTGGTGTATGGTGTCCCTCATCTCCCATGGCAGCATCTTGATGATCTCGTTTTCAATGCCGTCTGGGCCAGGCGCTTTGCCCCCTGATAGTCTGCTGATGCATTCTTGAAATCCTGCTTTGTCCATGATGGCTGTGTGCATCCAATGTATATGTCGGCAGGTGTGCAACGTAAAGGGGTCCACGGCTTTGGGGCGGGTCCAGGGGTAGTTTCTGGTCTGTGTGTTTGTGTAGTGGCCTGTTTTGGGAGTCGGCGGCGTGAGCTTTTGTCTGTAGGCGGCGGTGATAATCCGGTTGAGGTCGGCCGGGGCGGTGCAGATGTTATTGGTATCGGGGTCGGCTAGTGCCTGCAGTCCTTTGTGGTCGGTGCGAGAAGGGCGTAGTATGTATTTGTTGGCTTTTTTGGGTTGGGTGCTGATGAGGTGTTGCATTCTGAGACGCGCCTGTGCAATGGCAAGTGCGGAGTCGTCGTCGTCTAGCTTGTGGATTTGGTCGCGATAGGAGTTGGTCAGCTGGGCGAGCGCGGCTTGCACGTAATTTTCAGTTGTACCGTCGCCCTGGCGTGCTTGCACCGCCTCCCTTACCTCCGCGTTGGTCGTGTCTGTCTCTGGGAGTAGGTCATCGATGGACGGGTGGACGCTGTTTTGTTTGTATAACATTCTAGCCTTCCGGCTGAGTTCTCTAGTGGTTTTGAGCTTTTTCCCCAGTGCCAGTCTGATCTTGCACATGCTCCTGCGTTGGTAATGCTGGCCTCCTCTGGTCAATGTCTTGGTGTTGCATGTCTGCATGGCAGTTCCCCTGCAGGTTTCCAGGAGCGTTGTGAGCATGGTGGCTGCGGTGTCGACAGCTTCTCTAGCCGGGAGGCCTGCCACTAGTGTCAAGCGTTGTGGTTGTTGTGGGTTGGCCTTGTCTAGTGTGGTTAGGAAGTGGGTAGCGTCTGTGTACATGGGAGCTAGGTATGCTGTCAGTTGTGCATGCAGTTGTGGAGCGCCTGAGCTGGGTTGTTGCACTCCAAGCCGGTATGCTTCCCTATCCTTGTTGGTGATTGGGGTGGTAAGAATGGTGTGGCTGTGTTTTAAGGGTCGATGTGTGGCTGCTAGATCTATGCCCAGTCTGGTAGTGGTGAGTGTGGCGGTGAGCGGTCTGTGGTCGCTGAGGTACGCGTTTGTGTCGACGTGCGTGCGATGCCCAGGGCCTTGTCTCGCGTCGCGCGTGAGGATGGCGTCGATGCGGCTGTTGCAGTGTGGTTGCTGGTAGGTCCAGGCCCGGTCGCCGGGGTCAGCTTCGGATAGGCGCAGCTCCGTGGCGAACTCCCTCATCATGTGGTCTTGTGGGTATTCAGTGTGTTCGGAGCGGTCCTCTGCCCTCATCGTGGCGTTGATGTCTCCCGCCAGGATGAGTGAGCCGGGCAGGCGTTCAGTGGCTGTTCGTATGTGTTCTTGCATCTTTCTCCTTAATGGGATCGCGTCGTCGTTGTTCCCTGACGGCCAGTACGTGGCAACGAGTGTGAGCTCTTCGCTTTGCCGTTGGCGGAGGCTTAGGATGACGCATCGGGTGTTTACATCCGCATCTGTACACGGCGGCAGCATGGTGGCTTGCATTTGGATAGCTAGATCGTGTCTGATGCCAATGAGGACCTCACTATGGCCTTCGTGACGGTGGACGGTGTAGTTGGGCATAACCCTCTTCAGCCAGCCAGAGCTAGGTTTGTTGCTCTTGGGTTGAGTCACAGTCTCAGTGAGGATCAAGATGTCCGGGCTATGTTTGTGCACCAGGTTTAGGACCTCGTTTCTAGATCTGCATAGGCCTCTGACATTGAAGGTTGTGAGGGTGATGTGTTGCCTGTTCTGGGTTGCTTGGGGCAGTTCGGTTGGGGGGTTATTGTGTTGGCTCGTGCAAGAGTCATTGTCCGGCGTGGTTTGTGGTGTCTCGGCTATGGTGGGGTTTAACCTTGTGGTGTGGGCTACGGTAGTGGGTTTGCGGAGGTATTGGGACATGAGGGTTTGTGTGTGCGTGTCGTTGCGTTGTGCCTTGGTGGCTCGTACCCGCTTAGCAGACGGGCCAATGTTGGTATCGACACGCGTGGTGGGTCGATTGGTACGCGGCGTACCTGAGGGGGCTGGCGGGCGGAGGGTAACAGTGGGAATGTCCCGGCGCTGTCGCGACCGGGCAGGTTCCTCGTGTGATGGAGTGTCCTCTACTGTAGTGTTGCGCTTGGTGTCTAGTGTTGGGTTCTTGTCGGCGTCAATGGTGGTCCCGGGCGGTGGGGCGAGTATCTCTCCTACCTCTATGTTGGTGAGATCAATCGGGTCAGTGTGATCTTGAAAATGTGCTGCTAGTGCTGATGCGGTGGTGGCCTCCAACGGGTCCGCTATCCAGATCTCTCTCCTAACGAACCTTGTGTGTCTCACGTTGCCTGTGCATATGGTGAGCATGTTCCCTTGGAGGCGTCCCCAGTCGTTAGGTGTAATGAGTGGTTTGGGCACACGGTTGAGTGAGTCCAGCTGGTACCAGCCTTGTTGTGTGTGTTTAATGACAGTTGCATGGTGGTGTGATAGCAAGATAACAACATCAGTGTGTGTCGCCCCCGTGCTTGCAATAGCTGTAGTGATCACCTCAGGTGTGATACTGTGGGTTGATAGGTAGGTTGTTGCTGGGTGCAGGTATGTGCGCATCTCATGGTGCTGGCGGTGTAGGTAGTGGTTCAGTGTGTCAGACGAGAACTTGCCTTTCTCGTGATAGATGTGATCAGTATTGAAGGATCGAATTGTATGCCCTGCTTCTCGTGCTGCTTGTGCTAGATGTTGTAGGTGCTCGGCTAGTTGCTTGCAGTGTCTGATGACTGCGTGGTAATCTATGCATTTCTTTCCCATGGCCATGTTGAATGCATGTACCAGGCAGCATTCTTCGTGTTGCCTTTCCATGTAGGGTTGTGCAGGGTTGTGGGTCTGTGTATATGTGGGACCGGATCCTGTAGTGTTGCGATCATGGTCGCATGTTTGTTCCGCATGGCTGATGATGTTTTGAATGCCCTTTTCCTCACACCGGCGTATCTGCTCCCGTGAGCGGGTATTAGGCGTGATGACAAAGAGTTGGTGCATAATCCGCTTGGTTGCAGCAGGAACGTGCAAGAGAGGTGTGGTTGTCGTTTTCAAGGAGTCCAGTAGGTGCCATGCGCCATTAATGCATTTCATGGCCATGCTGTGGCCTGGCTTTTTGCACAAAAAGGTGTTTGTACCATACTGGCCAGCAAGGTTCCCTAGTTTATCAGCAACCCAGTCGCTGGGTTGGGTGAGTTGGGCAATGCTCTGCACAGCAAGGCCGTAGTGGGTACGTAAGTACATCTCAATGACTTCGTCGGAGTAGCCGTCCACTCCCCTTGCCATTAGCCATGCGCCACGCTCAAAGTGGTCAGTTAGCTGAGGGAGCCTGTTCTCGTAAAAGTTGTCTATGTCTTGCATGGTGACCCATTCATGTCCCGCAGCATTGTTCAGGGAGTAAACCTGGCACGCGGAGCTATCTTTATCTTGTTTGAAATGTTTGATAGCTGGGCCTGGATTGGCTTCCACATCCCCAGCGGCTAGTAGGAGCCAGGCCACGTAGACTGCCCGTGCGGCGGCTATGGGGTTAAAGGTGCATGTGGTCCAGCTACTTTCACCTATTGTTGTTTGATAGCAGCAATAGACATGGAGGGTGTTGTTGTATTGGTAGACTGTGTATGGGCGGCCGTTCTTGGCTCCCTGTGTGGAGAGGTGGAAAGTGTTAGAAAGCTTACATAGGGAGCTAGAGGCGGCTAGGGTGCCATCCATCCCTGTCATTACATTGTACCCAATGGTTCGTACCGTGGATCTATATGAACTTAAGCGTTTCTTATGCCGCCTTAGGCACTGTTTCGATTCTTTAGCTGTGGGTTTGTTGCCATGTTGGGGGGCTGTGGTAATGATGTAAATACCCATCCCAAAGAGTAGGAGTTGGGTCTCCAAGTTCCTTTGTTGTGTGATGACTCTGCCAATGTGGGTGGAGGTACGTTGGGGAGCGGAGCAGGCCGTCGCTACTCGGTAATGTTGTGGAATGCACCCACTTGATCTGGTTACATGGGCGGCAGTGCAAGTTACATGTGACATAGTGCTGGACCGGGGTAAAGGGATGATGAGTAATGCAAAAGTGGTTTGCATCTCTGTAGTGGCTGGCTGGTCATGTAGGGCTGTAGCAAGCAGGTCTGGCAGGTGGTGGTAAGGCTGAGCGCCATGTCTTATGCCGGCCTGCATGTCAACATGGGTAGTTGGCATCTCTGTTGTGGCTGCCTGGTCATGTAGGGCTGTAGCAAGCAGGTCTGGCAGGTGGTGGTAAGGCTGAGCGCCATGTCTTATGCCGGCCTGCATGTCAACATGGGTAGTCGGCATCTCTGTAGCAGCTGGCTGGTCATGCATGGCTGTAGCAAGCAGGTCTGGCAGGTGGTGGTAAGGCTGAGCGCCATGTCTTATGCCGGCCTGCATGTCAACATGGGTAGTTGGCATCTCTGTTGTGGCTGCCTGGTCATGTAGGGCTGTAGCAAGCAGGTCTGGCAGGTGGTGGTAAGGCTGAGCGCCATGTCTTATGCCGGCCTGCATGTCAACATGGGTAGTCGGCATCTCTGTAGCGGCTGGCTGGTCATGCATGGCTGTAGCAAGCAGGTCTGGCAGGTGGTGGTAAGGCTGAGCGCCATGTCTCATGCCGGCCTGCATGTCAACATGGGTAGTCGGCATCTCTGTAGCGGCTGGCTGGTCATGCATGGCTGTAGCAAGCAGGTCTGGCAGGTGGTGGTAAGGCTGAGCGCCATGTCTTATGCCGGCCTGCATGTCAACATGGGTAGTTGGCATCTCTGTTGTGGCTGCCTGGTCATGCATGGCTGTAGCAAGCAGGTCTGGCAGGTGGTGGTAAGGCTGAGCGCCATGTCTCATGCCGGCCTGCATGTCAACATGGGTAGTTGGCATCTCTGTTGCGGCTGGCGGGTCACGCAAGGCTGTAGCAAGCAGGTCTGGCAGGTGGTGGTAAGGCTGAGTGCCATGTCTCATGCCGGCCTGCATGTCAACATGGGTAGTCGGCATCTCTGTAGCGGCTGGCTGGTCATGCATGGCTGTAGCAAGCAGGTCTGGCAGGTGGTGGTAAGGCTGAGCGCCATGTCTCATGCCGGCCTGCATGTCAACATGGGTAGTCGGCATCTCTGTTGCGGCTGGCTGGTCATGCATGGCTGTAGCAAGCAGGTCTGGCAGGTGGTGGTAAGGCTGAGCGCCATGTCTCATGCCGGCCTGCATGTCAACATGGGTAGTTGGCATCTCTGTAGCGGCTGGCGGGTCACGCAAGGCTGTAGCAAGCAGGTCTGGCAGGTGGTGGTAAGGCTGAGCGCCATGTCTCATGCCGGCCTGCATGTCAACATGGGTAGTCGGCATCTCTGTAGCGGCTGGCTGGTCATGCATGGCTGTAGCAAGCAGGTCTGGCAGGTGGTGGTAAGGCTGAGCGCCATGTCTTATGCCGGCCTGCATGTCAACATGAGTAGTTGGCATCTCTGTAGCGGCTGGCTGGTCATGCAAGGCTGTATCAGTTAGGGCTGGCGGGTGGTAGTAAGGCTGAGCGCTATGTCTTATACATGCCTGCATGTCAACATGAGTAGTCGGCATCACTGTAGCGGCTGGCTGGTCATGCAAGGCTGTGGCAAGCTGGGCTGGCAGGTGGTGGTAAGGCTGAGCGCCATGTCTTATGCCGGCCTGCAGACAAGGGTGTGTGTTCATTTGCCCTGGTTGTGTATCCGTCAAATAGATGATGTTGAGAATAGCATCTGGGAAGGGGTTGCATGTTGGCAGCAAAAGATTAGTGGTTGCATTCTGACGATGGAGGGCATAGCACTGCTTGTCCAAGAAGTTGTTGGTATCCGTGGAGTTGAGAGTCTGGGAGATATAGTTGGTGAACGCTGGCCATGGGCCAGAACTGCTTGCGTAGCTACCGTGGGGCGAACCCTCAACGGCGCCGTGTTGGTCTGACAAGTGCGGGGCTAGGTGGCCACTTGTGCCACCCAAGCTTGCCGCACCCCATCCCCAACACGCGCACAGCAGCAAAACACAGGTTAGGATAGCGGCAAGCCCTCTCTTTGGCTTACCGTCTACCTCCATAGCCTGCGTTGAGCGCTCCTCACAAGTCGGTTTTTGCGTTTCAAGGCTCATTCGGCTGCTCCGGGCGTGCTCTTTAACGTCCTGCTATCAGGGAGCGTAGAGCGCGTCGCGGCGATGCAGAATTTCGCTCTTGTTTTTTCAAACCAGAATTGTGTTGCCACGGGGCTGTGGGGTGGCAGTTTAGCTATGAAACTTTGCACGCAGGTGGATGGCATGTAGGGGAGTGTAACTCTCAGCGGTGCCGAGTCCAAACTCGGTCATGGTGTGGAGTTGTGCGACTGACTGCATGGCTCTGGCCCTGAGATCGGCTAAGGGAGTTGGGGGTCACAGACCAAAGTGAGCTTTTGCCGTATCTGAGTATGAGCGTTTGTAACACTGTTGTAGATGAGCTTAACCTAGTAAGTAGCATGTTGTAGGTCCAAATGGTCGAGCTGTGGCATTGCCCTCAAGGTATGGGAGGAGGTAGGCTCAGTGCCACATTCCCGCAACCGCTCTCCGATCCGACTGCTGCTGTCGACGCGCATGCTTGTGTAGAGCAGCCTAAGCGACGCGGGCGGTCGTAGTGATGACTGCATGCTCCGCAACGGCTCAATTCGAATCACCAACTTTGATGCTTTGCTGTGCACGGCCCACTGACTGCATGATTATTCTGGATGGGTGAAAGGTAGCTGGCTGTGTTGGCTACATTGTGAACCATCTAGCACAATATTTGGCGCAGTGAGTGCAGAGTTATAGCCGTCCTACTACCAGGGGTCAGTTTCCTGTCATTTTCTGTTAGTTGGGGTCGCCCGACTTGCACTGCCACTTGCGCAACAGGGTCTTGTCAGGACACCCAGCCCTGGCCTGGCCGCTGTTAGCTGCCTGGCTGCATGGTGCCACGCAGCAGGCTGGGCAGGGCGGCCAGGAACCACCCGGCAGCCATGACCATACTGGTGCCCCCGCCTTGCACTCAGATGCGACTAAACACAGTGCTCAGTCCTCAGCCCAGCATGCTTGCAACTTGCAGGCTGGTTGATTAAGCTTGACCATCATAGTTGACAGGCAGCGTATTTCCTGGTCCGACCAGGCGCCCCGGCTGCCCTCAGCTGGCCCTCCATGCGGACAGCCCTCAGTCGAGGTCGCTCAGTCGACAAGGTTTGTGGACTAAGTGTTTGGACTAAGTCTCGGAGTCGTATGGGACAGCCTCGTCGCGGGCTCCATCGCGCTTTTGTCCCATGAATTTGAACTTTAGCCGACTCCGGACACCTGCGCACAAAGGTTAGATACATACTACGAACATTGTGACTTGCAAGGTGCGCCAATGGTACTTTATTTATTGTTGAGCTCGATAAATCCAGGATTTAGGAGTGACATTTTAGTCGTGTTTGCACACAAGCGACTGCGCGCGCTCGTGGGCGCAGGCCGCGATGGCATTCCGGATGCCCCTCGGTCTTAGCAGTGTCATCGCGCTGCTAATGCTCACGGCTGCAGGTCAGCTGGGCTCGATAGCTCGTTGTGTTCCCATCCCCCCTCGGATGGAGCTAGCATTGCCATGTCCTGCATGCTGCGCAGCCCCAGGGCCTGATCCGGGTCCGGCGCCCCCTGTCGCGCTACTGCTGCACTTGTCCGATTTGCACCTCTCCCGCTTCTCTGGAGATGGAGGCTGCAGCCGGGAGGCTGATCTCAAGGCGCTAGCTCAGGTGTGCCACCCAGTGTGAGGCCAGGCACAAGGTGGGGGAGCTGGAGCCATGGCAGGTGTGGGCTGGGGGAGGGGTGCGAGATGTCAGCCTGC
Source organism: Haematococcus lacustris (assembly GCA_030144725.1). Taxonomy (NCBI): domain Eukaryota; kingdom Viridiplantae; phylum Chlorophyta; class Chlorophyceae; order Chlamydomonadales; family Haematococcaceae; genus Haematococcus; species Haematococcus lacustris. The sequence continues at coordinate 225,798 of JASKMD010000002.1, forward strand.
TGCCGCCGCCAGCCCTGACCTCCCAGTGTAGAGCCCCGCTGCTGCTGCTGCTGCTGCTGCTGCTGGCCCAGGGCCTGCTGAGTGTGTGGCGTCCAGACGCGCTGCTCATCACGGGGGACCTCACTCATGCCAAGACGCCGTATGGGCAGGGTCAGCAGCAGCAGGCGGAGTGGCAGGTAGGGGTCAGCAGGGGGGTTATGGGGGCAGCAAAGAGGCAGCAGGGGGGCAGCAGGGTGGCAGGAGGGGGGGGGGAGGCGATGTGGGGGTGGTGGGGGGGCTCAAGCGCAGCGCTGTAGTCCCCACCAGCTGATGCCATGGCATAGATCAACAGATCAGGCTAGGCAGCTGCCACCCCCCTCCCCCTGGGGGAGTCAGGCGCCAGGCAGCTGTGGACGCGCCACTGGCTGTTGCTGACCCTGGTGTGTGAGGTGAGGTGTGAGGTGAGGTGTGAGGTAGGGTGTGAGGTGAGGTGTGAGGTGAGGTGTGAGGTGTGAGGTGAGGTGTGAGGTGAGGTGTGAGGTGTGGCGCAGGCTTACCAGCGCGTGTGGCGGCTGCTGGCTGAGGCCAGTGGGTTGGGGCCGGAGCAGGTGCTGGAGCAGCGGGGCAACCATGACACCTTTGATGCGCCCAGGTGGGGTGGGGGGGGTGGAGGGGGGGGGCGGGGGCTACGAGGTGTGGCGTCCCCCCCGCCCCTGCCTTGCCAGTCCATGTGGCAGTAGCCCGGGGCCATGCGGGTGCTGTCTGCTGTCTGCCCTGACCCTGGCCCTGGGGGCTGAGGCTGCGCCCTGCTGCCCGGCGCTGCAGGGGCGGCCCCCTGGACCTGCTCAGAGCATACAGCGCCACTGCCGCCCGCACAGCCGGGCAGGAGGGGGGGGCGCTGGGGCGAGTGGTGCTGGACACGCTGCTGCCTAGCCAGGTCTGTGGGGGGGGGGCAGGGTCGAGGTCAGGGCAGGAAGCTCCGTCATGGGGGGTGGGTTGGGGTGGTCCAGGGGCAGAGGCAGGTGCAGGTGAGGAGTGCGAGGTGGAGGCAGTGGCTGGGGCAGGGGGGGGAGTTGCAGAGGACAGTGGTGTGTATGTGGAGGTGGTGCTGAGCTGCACTGCCGGCTGCCTGCTGCTGCCTGCTGCTGGCTGTTGACAGGCGGGGCTGCGGGGCCGCGCCAGGAGGGCAGGTCAGGTGCAGCGCCCTACACTGGGCCGGCAGCAGGCTGAAGGGGAGCAGCGGTGCAGGCAGCTGCAGGGGGGTGGGGGGGAGGGGGGGGAGAGCACCTGGGCGGGGGCCAACAGCAGCAGCAGCAGCAGGCCGGGGGGGGGGGGCGCTGCCCCTGACCAGCCCCCCCTCAGGTATTGATCAGCAAGGGCTGGCGGCTGCAGCAGCAGTGGAGGCTGCCCCGGCCCCTCCCCCCTGCCCTGCTGCCCTGCTGCTGGGCTTTGACGCCACGCCTGAGCTGGGCCTGCGCCCCCCCACAAACTTCCTGGGTAGGTGCGGACCCCTCCCCCCTGCCCCCCCCCCTCCCCCCCGGGACCCCTGACATCAGACCAGCAGGCTCGGCTGCCGCCCGCAGCCATCCCTGCCCCCCGCAGCCGCCCCTGCCCTTTGCATCTGGCCCTGCCCTCTGGCCCCCCCCTGCTGCAGCCTGCCCTGCCCCCCGCTCTCTCCCCCCTGCTGCTGTGAGCAGGGGAGGTCAGCCCACACCTGCTGCACCAGCTGGCGGAGCGCCTGGCTGCAGCCACTGCCCCGGGCGCCTCCCCCCCCGGCTGCCCCCCCCCCCCCCATCATCGGGTACGGGCACTACCCCCTGAGCACCCTGGCCTACCCAGCCTCCGCCAGCCGCCCCCCCCCACAGCCCCTGGGGCCAGGCGGCAGCAGCCAGGCCAGGGGGGGGCCGAGTAGGGGTCAGGGGCAGCAGGGGGGGGGAGGGGAGGGGGGGACGGGGCAGGGGGGGGAGGGAAGGGGGCGCCCTACCCCCTGCTCAGTTGATGCCCCTGACTGTATCCAGGCTGGCGGGGGGGAGGCGGCGGCAGGGTCAGGGGTCAGGGGGGGTGTGGCGGGGGTGCTGGGGGCAGGGGACGCCAGCGCCTACCTGTGTGGTCACCTCCACACTGTGTTTGGTGACCGGCTGCACCGCCTGCACGACAAGCCGGATGGGCAGGCAGGTGCGGGGCAGGGGCAGGGGCAGGGTCAAGGGCAGGTGCAAGGGCAAGTGCAGGGGCAGGGGCAGGGGCAGGGGCAGGGGCAGGGGCGGGAGCGGGGGCAGGCGGGGCGGGGGCGGGGGCGGGGGCGGGGGCGGGGGCGGGGGCGGGGGCGGGGGCGGGGGCGGGGGCGGGGGCGGGGGCGGGGGCGGGGGCGGGGGTGAGGTTGATCCCCCGCAGTGCTGCCCCTCAGCTGCTGCTCTAGCCGCCCGCCTGCCTTGTGTCCTGGCCCCTGCTGGTGCACCCTAGAGTCAGGGGCCAGGGGGGAGGCTCTGGGTCAGGCTGGGGGTAGGGGTCAGGGTCCAGGCTCAAGGCAGCCTAAAAGTGCATGTGGGATCAGGGGGGTAGGGTCAGGGGGGAGGTCAGGGGGGGGGCCCCTCAGCTGCCCCCCCCTGGGGTCCACTGCCTGGCCCAACCTCCCCTGCTGTTGTGTCTGCCGCCCTGCCGCCTATTCCTGCCCCCCCCCCCCCCCCGCCCACTGCCCACTGCCTGCTGCACTGCGGTTGGTGAGGCCGGCCTGAGGCTGCAGGTGTGGTTGCAGGCGGCGGGGGTCAGCGGGCGTACCTGGCTGAGCTCATGGCGGCTGACTGGAAGAGTGCGCGCGCCCTGCGCCTCATCACGCTGGACCCTCAGGTGGGCGGTGCGCGGGACAGGCAGGGGGAAGGGGGGCCGACAGAGTAGCTGGGAGGAGGGGCCAGGGGCCAGGGGCAGCGGGCAGGGGGCAGGGGGTACGGGCCAGGGGCCAGGGGGCAGGGGGAGGTTCCAGCCCTGCCGCCTCCAGCTGTGTGTCAGTGCCAGTGTCAGCGTGGCCTGGCTGCTGCCTGCTGGCTGCAGGCGGGCCTGTCTTTCACTGACTTGCGCTTTGTGCCGCACCGGCCTGACAAGGTGCGCTGCAGGGAGGGGGAAAGGGGGATGGGGAAGCAGTTCGCACCAATGTTGATTATCGCGCTGTATGTAGCCTTCGATATGCAATGCCATGTTTCGAAGGTCGTATTGCGCTATGAAGTAGTCGCTGTGCGTACTGCGCTGTTGCGCATCGCGCTATGAAAAGCGACCTTTGACCTGCGTCTTTGCGTAAATGTCGTTGACTTTTTGACCTGAGCCATGAAATTTGAAGTCAAGTATGGTCGAGCTATGACTCCAGGGGGTGGAACCTGAGCCATGTCGCTTTGCGCTATCAATTTCAAAGTACGCGGGGAGGGAAAGGGAGGAGAGGGAGGGAAGAGTGGGGAGGGGGGGGTGCCACCTGGTGCCGCGCTGTAGAGTTTGCTGCCGCCTGCTGACTGCTGCGTGTGTTTGCTGTGCAGGGCGATGAGGGCGGGGTGCAGGTGAGGGCGGTGGATGGCAGCCGCAGGGTTGGCCGCCACCTGCCCCTCATCACTGCGCCGCCTGACGCCAGGTGCGGCCCCCGGCCTGACCAGGACTGGCTGCGGCCTGACTGCTAGTGCTGGGCAGGGGGCAGGGGGCAGGGGGCAGGGGGCAGGGGGCAGGGGGCAGGGGGCAGGGGGCAGGGGCAGGGGACAGGGGGGTGCTCGAGGGCAGCGCAGGAAGGGGAGGGGGGCGGGAAGCTTTTGACGTTGGCTGTGTGGGGGCTGGCATGGGGGGTCAGGCGCCAGCCCTGCCCCTCTGTCCTGAGCCACCTTGCTGCGCCTCGTCCATTCCTGCTGCCACCTGCTGCCCCTGCTGCCCCTGCTGCCCCTGCTGCCCCTGCTGCCCCTGCCATACACCACCAGCTGCCCCCCCCTGCATCCACCCCCTGCTGCTGCCCCCTGTTGCCCCCCCTGCTGCCCCCCCCCCCCTGCAGGTATAGTGCCCTGGCAGCGCGGCCCTCAGTGGCAGGCAGTGCGGCGCAGCTGAGCTCAGCGCTGCGGGTGCTGCTGCTGCCCCTGGAGCCGGACCCCCCCGCTGGCGGCAGCTGGCCCCCCCTGCACCCTGACCAGGGGGGGCTGCGGGTGTGGGCTGACTGGCGCTGCAGCGGGCCGGGCCGGGTGCTGCTGCAGGGCAGCCTCGACTGCCAGCCACTGGCTGAGCAACCCTGGTGGGTGGGGGGGGCATGGCCGGGGGGGGGGTAAGCAGGGGGGGGGGTAGCAGAGGTGGTGTCTGTGGCGTGTCAGCAGCGGGTGTGTTGGCTCTGATGATGAGACGAGGGGCTGAGGCCCCTGAGGTGGGGTCAGGGTCAGGCCCCTGTGAGCAGCAGCAGACTGCCCTGCCTGCCCTGGCCTGGCCTGGCCTGGCTGCAGGCTGTGGGGCGCTGACCTGGGCAGTCAGGGGGCGCTGGCGGGCTGCCGGGGCCGGGTGGAGCTGCAGGTGAAGGGGGGGGGCAGGCCACCTACTGAGCATGGCCAGGGGTGTGGGCAGAGGGGGGTCAGTAGGGGGGTGGTCAGTAGGGGGGTGGTCAGTAGGGGGGGGTCCAGGAGGGGGATTGCAGGCCTGCCCCTGTGCAGCTGGGGGGCAGCTAGGTTTGCACCCCCTCCCCCCCATCCCAGCTTCTGCCCCCCTCCTGCCAATGGCGGCTGCTGGCTCCATTGGTAAGGGGGTGCTGTGAGTAGAGGGTCGTGGCTGCTGCAGATGCACCTACACGGATTTGATGTGTTTCCTCTGCCCACTGTGCTCAGGGCAGGGGGGGGGGGAAGCAGTGGGGGGCACAGGCCGGGCTGCGCTTGCTGTCCCGCCTACTTGCCGCAAGGCTCCCAGGGCTGAAGCGGCAGGGGGGGGCTGAGGGGCCGGGCTGGCTGGACAGGGCTAGGCAGGGGGCGTAGCGGCTGGCATCAGGGGGCGCTGGCAGCGAGGGAAGTAGCGGTGGCCATCAGGGGGCTGGTGGCAGCAGTCAGGAGGGGGGCATCAAGGGGGATGTCAGCGGGGGGGCAGCCAGGGGCTGGTGGGGACCGGGCGGCTGCACCAGGCGCCAGGGAGGCAGGGTCGCCACCGGCCGCAGCCAGGACCCACTGCTGGCTCCAGGCAGGAGGTGAAGGGGTGGCTGCATTGGGCCCTGTGCCTTCAGCTGCCTGCCCTGCCCTGCCCTGTGCCTGGCCTGCCTGCATCCAGGCTTGCCTAGGAGGTGCAGGGCGGCTGGTCCTACCCTAGCCCTACCCCTTTCCTGCTCACACACCCGCTCAATGCCACACACCCTGGTCACACTTCCTGCCCACCCTACTCACACATCAGTGAGCCGATGCTCCACCTCCTCCGTCATTTCCATGGCAGCCAGCTCCTCAGCCTCCTTCTCCAACCGCACCTGACAGGCCAGTCCCCGCCCCCATTGCCAGTGAGGGGCAGTCAGGGCAGGCAGGGCTGAGGGCCTGATGAGGCACACAGGCAGGGCAGCTCAGTGGGGGGGTGAGGCAGGCATACAGACACCCTGGATCGCCTCCATCAACCCCCTGGGGATGTATGCATGGGGCAGGCCCCCCCCAGGTGTGAGTCCAGCCTGGCCATGGCCCCCTGCAGTATGGGCCCAGGGCCACGGCCGCCTGGCCCCCCCTGGCCCCTGTCTGCTGTCGCCTGCCCCAGGCGTCTCAGGCCTTCTGGCGCATGCCCCTACTGCCCCTGGCTGCTGTGGCCACCCCCCCCCTGCTGCCTGCCCCCACCCCCCCTACCCTGACCCTGGGCCAGCTACCTTGCGCTGCCTAGCCCTCGCTGCCGCCCCCTGCCCCTGAGGAGCCAGGCTGCGGCGCCTGACCCTTGCCCCGGCCCCCTTGACTCCCCTGTCAGGCTGCTGCTGCCTCCACTGCCCTGGGCCTGATGTGAGGAGATGGTGCGCAGCTGCTGCCTGGCAGCGGCTGCCTGCCCCCTGGCAAGGGTTTGGCCAGGGTCAGCGCCCCCCCCCCCCTGTTGCCTGCCTTCTGCAGGTTAGTGTTGGCGAGCTGGGGGCCAGGAGGGGGAGAGGGAGGGGGAGGGGGGGTGGGAAGGGGCGGGGGCGCTGCGCCTGGCTCCAGCAGTGAGTGGCGCACCCTGCGCCTCCCCCCCAGCCTGGCCCCCCTCAGCCCAGGGTCAGGGGCAGGGGGCCCGGCCGCCCCCCTGGGGGTTACCTGGCTGGCTTGGCTAGTGCTGGCTGCTGCCTGGCCCCGCCTGGGCGCCTGGGCCTTCACCCTGCAGTGGTGCGCTGCGCTGCTGCTGCTGCTGCTGCCGGCCTACTGGGCAGCTGTTGGGTGAGTGCAGGGCAGGGGGCAGGGGGCAGGGGGGCAGGGGGGCAGGGGGGACAGGGGGACACTGCAGCAGCACCCGCCCTCCTCACCGCCCCCTCCCCACTTCGTAACGCCTGCTCAATAGCAGGCTGAGAGCGCCACCCTGCCCTGCCCCTGCCCTGGCCCTGATCAGCCACCTCAGTGATGGCCTGCAGTGCTGAGGAGGACATGCAGCGGCCCGGCTGCAGCTCCGGCCTGACTGCCTGCCCGGGGCGTTGTGCTGCTGCAGGCTGAATGGCTCCAGGGCCCCCCAACCCCGGCCCCAGCCCCGGCCCGAGCCCCGGCCCCAGCCCCAGCCCCAGCCCCAGCTTGAGCCAGTCCCTGAGCCCTAGCCGCCAGGGGGGCGGGGGCCCTGGCAGCAGCCTGGGTCACGGCCCGGATGCGGGGGAGGGGGCCGGTCAGGAACGCGGGTCAGGGGCTGGGGCTGGGGCTGTGCAGCGGCTGCCGGCTGCTGGTGGGTCCCTGTTGGTGCTGAGGGGGACAGCGGGGGTGGCTGTCAAGCACCGGGTGCTGTGGGGGGCGC
>JASKMD010000002.1:233194-306333 GCA_030144725.1 Haematococcus lacustris
CCTGCTGGCTCTGCCCCTCATGCTGCCTGGGCTGCAGGCGCAGCAGGCTGAGGCCTGTGGCAGCAGCAGCAGCAGCAGCAGCCGGCCTGTGTACCAACTCATCGCCATGAGCCACCACTCCGGCAGCCTTGAGGGCGGACACTACACTGCCAGCGCCCGCAATGCCGCTGATGGGCAATGGTAAGGCGGGCAGAGGGCCTGGGGGCAGGGCTGGGGGATGGCAGGGGTCAGGGGGGGGGGGCCAGGGCCAGGTAGGGGGGTGCAGGGGGGTACCAGCCAGGGGAAGAGAGGAGGTGCAGCCGCAATCTGCCCACAGCTTGCTTGTTGTGGCTTGTGTCTCAGAAGAGGGCCCAGCCGGGGGGGGGGGGCCAGGGCTGTGGGTTTAGGGGGGTGGCAGGGTGGGCTGGGTGGAGGGTGGGCTGGGTAGGTGCTTACGGGAGGGGGACCACTCGGCCCACAGCCCCCTGCCTGTCTCCTGTCTGCCTCCTCCCCCCCCTCACCTAGCCTGCTACAAGCTGCCCTGCCATGCGCCTTGCAGCCCGTGGCCCTGACCCCCTGACCCTGACCCTGACCCTGAACCCCTGGCCCTGACCCCCTGACCCTGGCCCTGACCCCCTGACCCTGACCCTGACCCTGACCCTGAACCCCTGGCCCTGACCCCCTGACCCTGGCCCTGACCCCCTGACCCTGGCCCTGACCCTGACCCTGACCCTGACCCCCTGACCCTGGCCCTGACCCTGACCCCCTGACCCTGACCCCCTGGCCTTGCCCCCCTGGCCCTGGCCCTGAGCAGGTACCACTTCAACGACACCGTGGTGCGCAAGGACGCCCAGCCCTCAGGGCCCAGCTCCTCAGCCTATGTCCTGGTCTACCGCCTGGCAGCCTGACCGCCCGCCCCCCGTCCCCGCACCCCTCACCCTGCCCCACCTGCCCCTGGCGCCTGACCCCCCCAGCAGCGCTGCACACCAGGGGGCATAGAAGCGGCAGCAGCACAGTACCCCCTGGCTGCACTGAGGCAGGCAGGCGGGGTAGCCTACAGCAATTGCATCCCACCATCACCGTCATCCTGGGTGTGTACCGGACAGCAGCAACGCATGCAGCCGCACCCAGGCTTCCACTCAGCACTGCAGGCTACTAGCTGAGGGTATGGCACTGGGCGGACGGTTGTGACGGCGTTGCTGTCAACAGGAACAGCAACTGGGCTTGTTGAACTGGAGGGGACTGAACTGGAAGTGTAGGGCGGGCAGTGCCACAGTGTCGCTGTCCACGAACTGGACGTGACGTGACCTGCTTCATTCATTCGCATCATCAGTGGAGCTGCAGCTGTGGAGGCTCCAGGTGTAGCAGCAGCGGCAGAGCAGTGCGACGGCATACCCTGGGACCAAGCCAGCTGGGACCAAGAGCTGGGGGGGAGGGGTGGAGGGGTATGGGGCTGGAGGGGAAGGTTGTCAAGGGGGGGTGCAGACATGGGGTGGTGGGGCCGAGGGTCCAGGCAGGGGGCCAGGTAGGGGGCCCTGCACAGCCACAAGGCTCATCAGGCCTCCCTGGGCTGCTGGGGCCAGGGACCCTGCCAACCGCCTGTCAACCGCCTGCCAGCTGCCAGCTGCTGCTGTGTGCAGCGCCGTTGCCATCGTGATCATCGGGCAGCTTGGCCGACAACTGCGGGCTGTGTGTGATCGGGGAGGAGGTAGGGCACAGGCAGGGGACAACAGCAGCAGCAGGGACAGTGGAAACAGAATAAAGGCTCATGGGTAGAGGGGTGGGCTTGCACCATGAGATTTGTCAGCCTGTTGTGGTGGTTATGGCAGTTGGAGTCCCGGTTGCTGAACCCGGGTGTGTAGGGGGTGGGGTGGGGAGCTGCCAGCGGGTGAGCTGCATGATTAGGAGCAAAGGTGATGGCGGATCATCGGCACTGTGAGCACCAGCGCAGCTGTCCCAGTGCATTTTACCCAGCTGGCAGCCTGGCCTTGCGGCGATCAAGGTCAAGTTATGGGGGGGCAGCGTGGATGTGATGCGGAGCGAAGACGATGGCGGAGCCGATTGCCGGTGATCACTCAATCTCCCGTGGTTGGGCGTTGGTACCGCTTGTTGCGACCGTTAGTCAGATTCAGGCCGCGTGCACGCGGCCCGCCGCCGGCCTCGTGGCAAGCGGTCCGCGACAGGTCTGTAGAGGCGTTGCAAGGCTGCGTGGTCCAATGACGCGGCATCGGCATCGTTCCGTCGACCCGCGATTGCTGGCCGAGGACTGGGCGGGCTGTGGCAGAAAGGGCCTGCGCGTCTCCAAGGGTGGCACAGCGCAAGCGAGACGATGGTGCTGAGCCGTGATCATGAGCTCAACATGTTTTGGATGCCGCATATTGTATGTCACAAACTGATAGGGGAGGTTTTGCAATGAATAGATTACGGTGTGGGAGATTGAATAAGTTATAGTGTCGGTATGGAAGCATGACCTTGGTCGCAGGCTGCTGCTTAGCAATATGCAGTGTCCGACATGGTGTTCTCTTGCATGTGCGTCTTGTAGCATGGCCAGACCTGTGCCAACCAGTGATGCGGCCTTACAGAGTTACAAAGTTACTTACTTGTTTAGGCCAAGGAATTGGCATGTAATTACATTGTTACAAAGCTACATGTAACTACATTGTTACAAAGCTACAAAGTAACATGTGTAATTACATGTGATAGCGGACTATTATATGTAGTTTTTGCATCACTGACAAGCTTACTGTTTGTGAGACTACATGAGTGACCGCAGGTTCTCTGGACCAATGATACCCCGTCGAAACAGCAGGCAGAAGCATCATCGGCGCAGGAGGCAGGTATGAAAAAGTCAAGAGCACGGTTCTAGCGCGAGCCAGTGCGAAGTTGTCAAGTTTGCACACGTTCAACACACAGCGGTTACAGACAGCGGTGATTTGAGAGCAACGAGGGACAATGTCACTGAGCCGGTTTCCGACCACCGCCGGTATCCTCATCCTGAACCCTGGACAAGGGCCCAGCTCACATAAGTCCCAGCCCACGACATAAGGCCCCCCGTCAGCCCCGAACAGCCAACACCTCCGTCGGCCAGGATCTCGCCGCCCCACGTTTTCAGTTAGTTCGCCGTAGAAACGATGTGAGCTCTCCGCAGTACTAAAGTTGACAACCTGCATCAGCCAACCTGTCCAGCCACGTCCCTGTGGCCAGAGGCATCCAGTGCAAGTCGCGTCAGGTCCGCAACCGCCAGGTTGGTCTGGTAGCCCTGACCCGCCACCAGGCCCACGGCGCCGCACAACCGCGCCACCTCTGCCTGCAGCCGCGCAACAACCTCTGCCCTAGTAAGACATGGCACGTTCTTCACACTCACAAGGAGTCCCCGCACGCACAGTAACGGGCGGTTGGTTGCGCAGGTACGCCGTCAGGTCACACATGGCGGTCACACTCAGTGCCGCCATGGGAAGGTGATATGCAGTGTGCTAGGTCCATGCATGGTCCATGCAAAGTGTGAGATGCAAGGTCCATTAATCAGCATCGGGGTGCATCATGACCATGTCCCATCACACTCTTGCCCAGGAGTGACCCAGCGGCCTGTATGCCCAGCACTTGAAGGGGGGCCACCCGCAGGCACAGGCGGCGGCTAGGCCTGCCCCTCCCCCCCACTGCGGTGCGGTGAGCTGTACCCAGAGCGCTGCGTTGGGCGCTGCCTGGCCACCATCACCCTGATATGGCATTTGCCAGCCGGGGTATTGCTACCAACTACACCCCATGCACACATTGGCTGAGGCAGCACAGAGCAAAGGCAGGGGCCCTGACCACCACAGGGCCACACCCTAACCCTGCGCCCCTACTCCCCCTCCTGAGCAACAGCCCAGCCCAGCCCAGCCAAGGCTGCCCAGCAGCCACACCAGGTTGCTGGCTCAGCGGTGGAAACCAGCACCACCCAAAGCACCACTGCTGTTCCCCTCCACGCCGCCCTCTGGCCTGCGCCCTGCAGCTGCCCTGGCCCTGCCCCCGCCCTTGGCCTCGCTCACCTGCACCGCCTGGGGGGAGGTGAGGTCCGGCTGCAGCAGGTTGCAGGCCACCTCCAGCCCCCCCCCTGCATGTGCCAGTGCCAGCGCCTGCGGCCATACGCAGCCATGTGCAGCCAGGCCGCCCCAGCAGCAGCCGGTCAGGAGAGCACACGCCTACAATAAAACAATGAATCAATAATAATACTAATAAAAAAATTGATAACAGTGATGATAACAATACTGGCCCTACACCTGGCTGCCCTACCATGAGCTCCACAGCTATGGGCAGCAGAGGGGGGCGACCTGCTGGCAACCTGCCAGGCAACAGCAGGGGAGGGGTCAGGGTGGAGGAGGGGCCCCTGCTGCCGTCAGCCCGGCCCCTGCTCCACCCTCTCCTGCCCTTGCCCCCTGCTCCCACCCATTGTGGAGCATGCATGCAAGCGCACCTCCACATGGGGAAGGCCGCCTCCCCGTGCGCTGAGACGTCTGGCCACATGGCGGGCTGCAGGCAGAGGGCGCTCTGCTTGGCGCAGTGGAGAACAGAGGAGGGGCAAGGGAGGGGAAGGAGGCGGCAAGCGGGAAGAGTAAATGGAAGGGGGGAGGGGAAAGAGGGGCTCTTCCCCCCTGATCTGGTGGCATCCCCTAACCTGCTGCCAGCTCCGAGTTGATGTCGTTGCCAGGGGTGGGGGCAGGGGGGGCTGCCAGTGCAGCAGCTGGCCCAGCCTGGGGCGCCCCACCTAGCCCCTGGCAGGGGCCCCCCGGGGGCACCCCCTCCCCCAATCTCCCTTGCTTGCCACCAGGTGGTGGGGCACCTGCAAGTGTGACCAAGCCCCAGTGGGGTGTGACAAGAGGGGGAGGGAGTGAAGCGGGGGAGGGGGGGCATTGAGGGAGGCTGACGTGCTGTGCCAGTGGGCCTTGATTGGGCCTATTGCTTTGATTTGACATTTTTGTTGTGCGCTATGGGGCCCAATAGGGTCGCGCTATGAACATGACAGTCCCAATCTGAGCCATGACACTTTGTGCTATGAAATTGGAAAGAGGCCAAATGAAAAAAAAAACTGGTGTGCACCAGTGTGTCAGTGTGTCTGCGCTCTTATCCAGAGTGTGATATCTCATGAATTTTTTCCAAGGGCTGGACAGGACCTGACCTTGTGGTGAGGCCTTGGCGGCCACTGGCACGTTGTAGTTCACCACCCAGGGCACGGCCCCAAGTGTGACCAAGCCCCACTGGGGAGTGACATGTTGGGGGCCCATGTCGGGAGGGAAGTGTGACAAAGAAGTGAGTGGCAGCGCTCCAGACCAGCAGGCGCCTTGGGCTGGAGCCTGGAAGTAGCCTGGGCTGCCAGGCGGGTGGCGGCAGGCAAGGAGGGGCAGCGGCAGCACAGCCAGTAGCAGCCAGTAGCCGCCGGGTGGACAGCGGCAGCATCAGGAGCTGTAGCAGTGGCAGCAGTGGCAGCAGCAGCCTCAGGGGCAGCAGGGGATGACACAGGGCTAGGGTGAGGGAGGGTCAGGCTGGTCAGGGAGGGGGGTCAGTGGGGGGGTCAGGGAGGGGGTCAGGAAGGGGGGTCAGGGAGGGGGGTCAGGGAGGGGGGTCAGGGAGGGGGGTCAGGGAGGGGGGTCAGGGAGGGGGGTCAGGAAGGGGGGTCAGGAAGGGGGTTCAGCGAGGGGGTTCAGCGGAGGGGGTTAGGGAGGGTGGTCAGGAAGGGGGGTCAGGGAGGGGGGCCCTCACCCAGGCCCCGCCGTGTGTCAGCCAGGCGCCGGCCCTCCGCCTGCAGGGCCCCATAGAGGAACACCGGCAGCAGCCAAGGCGGCTGCGACAGGGCTGCTGCCACAGCCAGCCCGCACTGCACCGCTGCCGCCATGGCAGGGGAGGGGGGCCCTGGGCAGCAGCAGGGGGGAGGGCAGAGGGGTAGGCGAGTGCAGTGCCAGGCAGGCAGTAGCCAAGCTGTGGGGAGAGAGGGGTGGGCCTATCATGGCAGCAGGGATCCAGGGGGGGTCGCACCTGGACCTGGGTGCTGCTGGGGGGTGGGTGCTTGGGATGGGGAGGGGTGGGGGGAATGGAGGGGGTGGAGGGAGATGTGATCCACCACGCCCAGCCGGGGGTGGGTGGCAGAGTGTTGGCGCAGGTCTAGGCAGCTCAGCGCTGTCTGGGAGAGGTGAACCACGCCCTGAGCCAACTGCAGCAAGGGGGGCAGCAGGGGGCCTGGGGGGGGTGGGGTTAGGAGCAGCAGGAGTGGCGGGGGGGTCAGTGGGAGGGGCAGCAGGGGGCAGTCAGCACTCTTTGCCCTGGAGTGAGAGCATATGGGTCACAGCTGTGGCCGCTGTGGAAGCTGTGGCAGCAGGGGCAGCAGGGGCAGCAGGGGCAGCCGTGATAGCAAATAAGCTCGGGCGGGGGGGAGGTCAGCTGGTGGGATGGAGCTGCGAGGTAGCTGGGCCTGCCTGTGTGGTCAGAGGCTGCTCTGCCCTGTTGAGGCTCCTGTGGGCAGGGAGGGTCTGACACCCCTCCCACAGCAGCAGACCTGCGCTGTAGACCAGCTTGCTGGTGCACCCGCAAGGACAGCAGCACAGGGCTGTCGGCCAGCAGGTCACACCTGGCATGTCACACGCGTTCACACCTGTGAAGGGCTGGTTGACGTGAGGGTGAAGCCGGTGCGGTGGTAAGCGGGGTCCACAAACACGCGGGCTAGGAGCACGCCTGGGGTGGTGCTGGCAGCGTGCTGCAGTGGAGCAGCATCAGGGCCGGGGGGAGGGTGGTGTTGAGGAAGGTGGGTGGGGCCGGGGAGGGGTGCTGGGGAAGGGGGAGGCAGCAACAGGGGGAGGGGGGCGGCATGGGTGCAAAGACATGGTTCGTGGGAGGAAGCAGAGGGAGGCAGAGGGAGGCAGGGAGAGGAAGCACCAGTGGAGGCAGGGGGAGGCCAGCAGGGGGGCCCCACCTGTGCAGGGGGCAGGGCAGCATGACACGGCAGCATGGCTGGCCACGGGAGTGGCGGGTGGCTGGCGGTGAGGAAGCAGCGCAGCCCTTACCCCTCCACCCCCTGCCCCAATCCCGCTGCCCCTACCCCTCTACCCCCTCCACTCCTCTAGGCATGGCCTGCCTGCTGCCCGGACTCCAGCTTCCAATGAAACAAGCTAGTGTGGGCCCGCCTCCACTGCGCTTGGCTGGCACACTGCATGCGCCGCCCTCCTCTCTACCCCAGCTGCTACAGAGTTCCTGTCTGGCGCTCGCCCCATGTTGTGCATGCTGGTAGTCCTGGCACTGGCAGCCGCATGCCTGGCTCAACCCTGTTCCACCTCGCCGACAGGTGGGTGGCTGGCACACCTGAAGCTGCTCGATCACGGCAGCGTCCCGCCCCTCCGAAATGTAGACGTTACTCGCTGCAAGTCGCGCACAAGATGACAGTCAACGATGAACATGCAGGCTGTAGGCTGTGGTCCATCACCGCGCACCCAGCACGGTTACAGGCTCGCTCGGCCGTGCTGCCATGTTGTAGCAGCGCAGCATAGTTCTCTGGACGGAGTGCAGGCCCCGCATAAGCTTATCGCTCACGAGCTAAGTTGACGTGCTAGCAGCGATGGGTGCATGCGCCGATGGTCGCATTGGTGAGTTGGGAATCACGTGGCTGCCATACATACTTTCAGCCGGTAGCATTTCCATTTGCCGGCCATAGACCACTGCCAATAGCGTCGCGCTGCCAGGCTCGCCGCTTCTCCTTATAAAGTAGTCTCGAGTAGACAAACCCCTCCGCCCACACCAAAAAAGGGCAGCCCGGATACTGACCCGAACTGAGAACGCGCGCGCACTGCCACCCAAAAATGAGGCCAGGCTGCCTTTGACCCGTTAAGCCTGATGTCGGCCTAACGCGAGCCGCCTGGCCAAATGTGCGAGAGCCCCAAAAGCACCACCGCGCCACTCATACCCGGCCGTCCATCCCGTCCAACAGCCCCGTCCAGATGCCTGCAGGCGCGCAGCCAAACCCCGCAGCGGACGGGACAGTCACCTAGCCAAGCCCATGCATGTCTTTATGGCACATGCAGTGAAGGCCAAGCAACTGCTGCACCAGGCCTATGCCGCACTGATCCCAGCTCCCACCCCACCGGCAGCACTGCCACGGTGCCTGCTCCCCCCTCCACCACCCACCCCGCCCCCCTCCCACCGCCACCTTGCCCCTCCCCTGACTTGCCTTCTTCAGGGGGCAGCTGGGCTGCCAGCTGGCCCCAGGGAGGGCAGCCCATGCCGCTGCCCCGCACCCGGCCATCCTTGCGCAAGCTGATGTACAGGCCTCGCTCAGGCACTGCCTTGCTGCCCACCAGCTGGGCTGCAAACCTGCACGGCAGCCACACAGCAACATCTGCCCACACAGCAGATGCCCACACAGCAGCTAATGGCATGTGAGGCTACTGACAAGAGCATCCATGAAGATGATGAAGATGAGGATGATGACAAGAAGGCAGGCAGGCAGGCAGGCAGGCAGGCAGGCAGGCAGGCAGGCAGGCAGGCAGGCAGGCAGGCAGGCAGGCAGGCAGGCAGGCAGGCAGGCAGGCAGGCAGGCAGGCAGGCAGGCAGGCAGGCAGGCAGGCAGGCAGGCAGGCAGGCAGGCAGGCAGGCAGGCAGGCAGGCAGGCAGGCAGGCAGGCAGGCAGGCAGGCAGGCAGGCAGGCAGGCAGGCAGGCCAGACGCCAGCAGCAATGACACTTGGTGCACTCAGTGCTCAAAGCAGAGCCCCTGGCTAAGGCATCTGTAGCGATGCAGCTCATCGACAAAAGCACCAAAGGAGCTGAGATGCAGGAGGCGGCTGAGGAGCGGTTGCAATACAAGCTTTTTGCTCGAGCCTGGGGCTGTGGTGCTGGGTGGGAGGGAGGGAAGGGGGACTGGGGGCTGTGGGGTGGTGAGTGGGAGGGGTGGGGGCCTGGCTGGACTGGCCTGGCCCGAGGCCGCACCAGTCACGCCAGGCGTCTAGGCGAGTGGGGGTGGCCCTCCAGCGCAGGTCCTCACGCCCAGGGGGGTCCATGCCTGCCTCCCCATTGGCCTCTGCGGCGCACCAGGCAGGTAGTCAGGCAGCCAATAGCAGGACCAGGGGCAGCTGCCTCAGGGGCCGTGGGGGCAGGGGCCGTGGGGGCACCAGGCGGGGGCTGGCCCCCAGGAGTGGACATGACCAGTAGCCAAGCGCTTGGAGCAGTGGCCGCGTGGGAGGCTGACTGGATGGTGGCAGACAGGTGGCAGCAGCCCCAGGGTTGTGAGCGGCAGCCGGGTACAAGCACAGCACCGCCCTCCCACTGCTGTGGCACATGTGCCCGGCCAGCTGCGCTGCGCTGCCTGTCTGCATGCACAGGCTGCCCCACCAGCCTCAGTGTCCACCCCACCAGCCTCAGGCTGTCCCAGCTGCCAGGCCCCGATCCTGGCAGCAGCTGAGCCGCCTGCTGCCGCACACAGGCCCCTGCGCAACCAGCCCGCTGCCAGGGGGGCTGCAGGGAAGGTCAGGGGCTGCAGGGCTGCTGACCAACGCACCGTATATGGGCAGGGGGACAACCAGCACACCACGCCGCACCAGCTCCGCCTTGAACGGCTCCGCAGCGGCCAGGGCATCACCCACCTGCACAGCCCAAGCCAGCTTCCCACCTCAACCACCCACCTGGACCTGCCCTGCCCTGCCTCACACCGGGTCCCACCATGCCCTGCTCCCCTCTGCTCCTTACCCCTGGCCTGCACACTGCTGGTGCTGCCAGGAAGTTAAACACCACCCCAGGCACTGAAATAATGCACACACCTAGGGAGGGCGCCTACCCTGCGCCTTCCATCCCCACACCACTCTCACTGCCCTCACCCTTTGCACCCCTTCTCAAGTTGTTGCTGCCCTGTCTCATTCCTTTTCCTTCATCAGCGATTTTCTACACTCCCTAGCACCACATCTTTGGCATCACCCTTCCCTTTGGCCTCACACACATCACAGGAGTCACACAGTTCACTCATTTCATCTTACACAGGTCACACCTGAGCTGCTGTGCCTGCACAGATGACCACCCGCGCGCTGCCCCTCAGTTGCGCCAGGCTGAGGGTGCGGCCATTAGCCAGCTGCAGGCCGCACGCACTGAGCTGCTCCTCACGCATGAGGCGCCGCATCTGGGCATCACGTGCCTGGAGGGGGCAGCAGGGGGCAGCAGGGGGGGCACTGGGAAGGCAGGGGAGGGACCCTCAACCCTAACCCTAACCCTGACTAGCCCTAACTAACCCTAACAAGCCCTAACCCATGCGCAGGGGCCACACCTTGTCCAGGCCGGGTTATAGGGGGGTTAGGGTTGGGGGTAGGCTGACCCATGTACAGGGGCCATGCCACACCAAAACAGGCAACCCTCAACAGCAGCTCAGCTCAAGCAGCAATGGGTGGCCCATCACTCCATACTCACTCCAAACCTGACCCTGGGATGGTGCAGGGGGGCAGCAGATACAGCAGGGGTGCAGCAGATACAGCAGAGCCAGCACTTGGTGGCAGCTGTCGGAACCTCACCCTAACCCTCCAGCTATCACCCCACCTCCCACCCCTGCCTGTCCCACTCCCACCCTACCCCACCTCCAGTCTGCCCTGCCATACCCCGCCCCTGCTGCTCCTGGCCATGGTGGCCGCCTGAGTCCCCCCACACTCCCTGCTTTGTGCCAGCCTGCAGCCACCCTCCAGGGCACTCACCGCGCATCACACTCACTTTCAGATCTTCCTTGATCAACAGGCCGCAGCCCACCACAGCCGCACCGTTGATGCCCAGGTCTACAGTGGTGGAAGCAGCAGCAGCAGCAAGGGAGTGAGTGGCAACGAGTGGATTACTGGTTATGGTTCTAGTCATGGTCCGGTTTTGTAGTGACAAGCAGGCGGGCAGGCAGACAGGCAGGGGGACATACTGACAAAGTCCGTACTATTCACACCTATGCGCTGAAGACCCCAGCATACGGCCTTGCCTCTTCCTGGCTCCTCCCCTCCCTTCCCTGCCGCAGCCATCCCTCTTTTCCCTCCCCCACCCTGCCTGCCCCACCCTGCCAGTCCCCCTCACTTGTCAGGACGTCAGTCAGCTCCAGAGCCCCAGGAGCCCCCCCCAGGGCCCCCACCAGCTGCGGCAAGCTGATGATGAAGGCCACCCCTGCTGACACCGCTGTGAAGCCAAACAGAGTGAAGCGAATGGACCTGCAGGCCAGCCGGCCAACAGCCCACCCAGGGCACAGGCTCGTGCTCACCATGGCTTGCTGTGCCGATGTTAAGCTGGAACTAGGCACAAGGTTGCACTCGTCCAGCACTTAACACTTGCTGCATAGCCTAGCAGCTGGCACTGGCACGGCAGACAGGACACCCTGTATAGTCAGCAAGGGAGGGGCTCACCGCCATGGCGCCTCTGCCTCGCTCCGTAGTCGTACCCGATCCTCATCAGTGCTGCAAGCCACGCAGATGGGCAGCAGGCCAATGCCAAAATGAGCTGCTGTTGCTGGTGTTATTCGACCCCAGGCTGGACACACTGGGTCATGCTTGATGGGCTGCAACCCAACACTGGTTTCCAATTGCGGTGCAAGCGCCTTCCATTGCTGACACTTCCCTACAACACAGCTCATGCTGTACACTTATGTCCATGGCACTGTGCTTGCCGGTCGTCAGCCACACACCTGACATTGAATCCTGGGCCCTGCGCTTTGCGTTCAGTCGTGGCGGTGCCGCGCCCGTCGTTGCGACAGAGATGGTTGCGCTGCCTTAGCTGGGCTGAGATGCCATGCAAGCAGGTGGTGGATTGCCGATTGTGCTTGTAGCTCAGCGCATCGCCTCGGAAGCTGCGAGACAGCATCAGCGTGAGCGGATTGACCTCGGAACAGTGTTACGGTTTAAGACTACAATGGACACATATATACCCATGCAACATACGTCGACCACCAAAAGGCCCGTTGGTCTAGTTACCCCAGGCAAACAAAGCTCATTGAACATGGTATGACAAGTTTGACTGTGGGTAATCTCACTCAGCTACTCCCATCAAGTTTAAGCATCCTCGGTCGCACCCTTGATGACTACAAACCCCACACCAGTGGCATTTCCCCCCAAACCCAGCTTGTAGCCCTGCTGGTACTCCGTGCCAACGGTGGGCGAAGCTTCCAAGCCCTCATAGCTGCACAGCTCCAGGGAGCGCTGCATCCTTTCCCCAATGCGCTGCAAGTTCAGGCATCCGTTGGTGTCCCGGTCCAGCCACCTGCCCTATGGGGGGGCCAGGTGGGGGCTGGGCAGGGGGCTGGTCCTGGGCTGGGGAAGGTGGGTCCTGGGCAGGTGGGTCCTGGGCAGGGGGAGGTGGCTGGTCCTGGGCAGGTGGGGGAGGGGGGGGTTGGTCCAGGGCAAGGGTAGGGGGGTCCTGGGCAAGGGGGTCCTGGGCTGGGGGAGGGGAAGGCGGGTTGGGTGGCACCCTCATGGCACCATAGCAGGCCAGGCAGGATCAGGTCAGGCAGGAGCCATAGGCCGTAACCTCTCACCTAGATTCCTAGCAGTTTGGTCTGCAAAGCTTAAGGGTCGACGAGGAGGGCAGTGCAGCTCTTGCTGCTGTCTGCAAGTTTGGTGGGTCGGCCCTTACTTCAACCTTCTTTTGTGTGCAGGAGCTACTAGTCAGGCCCCTTCACTGCGTGTGCTGTTCTCAAGCCGGCTGGATGGAAAACCCTGTGCTATTGCCTGTAGATCCAGGTCTGCCAGCCAGCAGACCAGGCAGCACCCACTGCTCCCAACCCCCAAAGAGACATGCAGCCTCGACGCATGCTGCCACCAGTATCCTACACAATCACAAGGCACATCAGGTGCACCCAATCTGGCTGTGCACTGCTATTGCTGGCTGTCATGCCACATTTGCACTGTGCATGCTTGGCCACCTGCTGCAACCGCTGACCAGCAGGCACAGCTGCTCCTCCCGGTGGGGCTGACTGTGAGCGCATTGACAGTGTGCTTAGCTGAGAGATCATCACAGCACTCCTGCTGCCCGCATGGGTCTCAGAGTGTCACTTGCAGACACGCAACAGCCAGTGTCTGCCAAACCTGAACACATCAGACTACCTCACCACGCTGCATGACCAGGCTTGCAGCTCAGCCATGAAAGCAATAACAACTATAATGCCTGGCAGAGGTGAGACAATTCTGCTTGCGTCAAATGCTGCACATTGCAAAGCCCTTCGTCTTGCACTGCACGCCTTACGCTGCCTCGTTGCTGACTCTGCATATTGCTTTTAGTCGTCGACACAGAATCAGTATGCTTCTGGCTGCAGCATGCCGGGCATGTTAGCCTGCAGCTCCAGACCATTCTCCTTCAAGCCTTTCAGCCGTTCTGCGGACAAGAGGAAACGAGTAAGGCAATGCTGGAGCATTACAACTAGCACTGGTGCATTTGTGCAACTGCCTTACGTGCTGAGTCCAGACTCGCCCATGCCAGGCCAGACTTGCCCATGAAGAGCGCCCCAAAGTACATGGCGGGTTTTTGCCAATGGACTTGGGAGCCTACAAAACAGGTGGGGCGAGATGAGCAGACAGGGCTGGACTCATCCGCGCTATCGGCTTCGCGCACCTTTGTAGTAACCAGCAACTGCTCCTAGCAGGGTCATCCCCGCAAACAGTGTCCAATGCCCAGGGCGCATGTTTGCAACTGCACGGCGATGAGCAGTGGCTGAGATGAATACTGTACCGTTGCACCATCTACACAAGTCTCGCACCAGACTGGCTGAAGGAGGGCTCAGGGTTAATGACAGGGTATGTGGGCTGTTGAAGGATAACCACAGGCGAGCCCTCCGCGTGCTCATAGTAGTTGGGAGGCTCCGGCCAGGTCATCTCTTATGCAGATCAATTCCTGGCGTACACTAGTAAAGGCTGATGTGAGCACTGCCAGGTCGCAGCTGCGACGACAGCCACGCTCCTCAGCAACCCATGCTAGAAAAATATGCACTCTTACTTGAGTGTGGGGTTTGAGCGGTGGGGAGGCTGGGGCGCGAGTATTGATCACTTCATCGGGTTGACTTCTCCGTCCGCTGCATCATGACGGACCCTGTCGGAGCAGCGGACCCCTCCACAGCAGCCGAGCCCGCCAAGAATAAGCCCACTGTTGTTTTGGTCATTGGTAAGTCTGCACGAGAACAGTAGTGTCAGCTACAGCTAGGTCTCATTGCTCCTGACTGTTTGTCAATGGACTGACATGCAGCATGAAGGCTTAAGGCACATGATGGCAACTGCACACAGGCATGGCTGGATCGGGGAAAACCACATTCATCCAGCGACTTGCTTCTCATCTATCCGCCCAGAAGACCCCCCCATATATTATCAATATGGACCCTGCGGTGCTGCATGTGCCATACAGCGCCAACATTGACATCCGGGACACGGTGGGGAACATTTCACATGGCGCAGCCTGGAAGTGCCTGGTTCTAGCGTCCTCCATGCAGCCAACATCTCAACAGCCCATGGCAGCTCCTGCCATCGTCCCAACGGCTGATGTCAGCAGCCGGGCAGTTCTTTGACAGCAGTGCAGTGGGGCAAGGGTGTCACCTTGTGTGGCAGGCGAGCATGGCCACTAGAGTCATGCAAGCAGAGGTGGGGGATGCGCAGGGGCGGCGCACCTATGGGCCTGGCTGCAGGTGAAGTACAAGAATGTGATGAAGCAGTACAACCTGGGACCCAATGGCGGCATCCTCACCTCCTGCAACCTCTTTGCTACTCGGTTTGACCAGGCAGGTACAGGGGCAGGGGCAGGGGCAGGGGCAGGGGCAGGGGCAGGGGCAGAATCAGGGGTGCCAGGGGACAGGGGCATGAGCGGGCAAGGGCACCAGGGCAGGGGCAGGAACAGGGGCAAGAGGGGCAAAGCAAGGGCAAGTGTACAGGCAGTGCCAGGAAGGCGGGCGCCTAGGGTCAGGGCCTGAGGCCACGTGAGGGGCGGTGCAATGAGCTGCTGTGCCTGCTGCCCGCTGCAGGTCATTGGGCTGTGTGAGAAGGCGCGTGACCCGCCCCTGAGCACCATTGTGCTGGACACACCTGGGCAGATTGAGATCTTCACCTGGAGCGCTAGCGGGCAGATCGTGACGGAGCTGTTCGCCTCCTCCTTCCCTACCGTGGTGGCGTGAGTGGGAGGAGGGTGCGGGGCAAGGCTGCAGGGGTGCACATGGGAGAACTGCTGCGAGGCCGGGGAGGGTGGGCGGAGGTGGGGACAGGGGCAGGGACTGGGATGGTGGCAGGGTTGGGGCCAGGGGCATTTGTCACCCAGCTGCCTGCCCATGCGCTGGCCTGCCAGGTTTATTGTGGACACGCCCCGGTGCGCTGCCCCGCAGACCTTCATGAGCAACATGCTGCAGGTAGGCAGGGGGAGGGGAGGGCAGGCGCAGCGCAGCCTATGCCAGGGCGGGGCAGAGAGCAGCAGCAGCAGCTGGCCACCTGCAGCCATTTCCACCACCCTGCCCTACACCCCACCTCACCTGCTACTGATCCCTAGCCACTTTGGCTGAGGCAATGCAGTCACCGAGCCTAAGCTGGACAGTCATTACTGCTGTGTAGCAGCAGCTGATGTAGGTCCATAGACACGAGCGCACACAAGCACAATGGGTGATCTTTCATAATATGTTATGAATGAAAGCAAAAGCCGTGTTTTCATCTTGTAATTAAATGGGCCCGCGGCTGCTTCATGACCGTGCTGGCTGCGAGCCATGTCCTGTTGCCAAGTACGAACAAAAAGTGCACTATCAACCAATTTTGTTTTTTTTCATTTGGCCTATTTCCAAATTCATAGCACAAAGTGTCATGGCTCAGATTGGGACTGTCATGTTCATAGCGCGACCCTATTGGGCCCCATAGCGCACAACAAAATTGTCAAATTAAAGCAATATAGGCCCAATCAAAGGCGGTAGCGCCCACGCACAGCAGCGTTATCCAGCCACTTGCTAATGGCACGCTCATCTGGGAATGTGTCCAAATCAAATTGATTGCTGCTGAAGATACGGGCGCACACATTCAAGTGGCACTCTTGCAGCCTGTTGCGGGTGTCATCTTTGAGGTGAGCCTGGTGTCATGACCAGTGCAAGCTCTGCCAGCTTGATGTACTCCAAGATGTCAGCCTTGGTGATGGGTTGGCCAGCCAGTTAGCGCCACAGCTTGGTGGTCTCCTTGGCTGGGTTGGCTGCTGCTGAGCTTAGCTCCACACGGTGTTCATCTTGGCAGCGCATGACTTCCACAAATGCTGATTGCTGGGCAGATAGCTTTCGTTGGTCCAACAAGGCTGGCGCCAGTTGGCCGTTAGCGAGGGTAGAGTCCATGCAGTACCGGGCCTTGACAATGGCCAGGCGCTCAAGGAAGTCTTTATCGCATACACAACAGCCAGTCCTTTGGCATGCTCCAGTGGGAGGAAGCGGCTGTGTAGGTCACGTACCACAGAATCTGCTGCTGCTGCTTGGCACTGTCGACATGCTGCTGGAAGTCCCTGGCTGGCACTAAAGCAGCCCGGCGCCCTTTTGGGGGGATGGCGTACAGCTGCACCGGCTCACTGCCTAGCTCACTGCCTTCCTCCTCCTCCTCATTCTCACCAAACGTTGTCTCCATGTCTGCAGCTGCCTGCCTGCTGCCTACCTCCTCCTCATCCTCATCCTCCTAATTGTGGGCGGAGGTCGCCTCATGGGTCTTGATGGTATGCAAGTTGCAGTTGAAGCTCTTGTTGCAGCGTTCGCAGCGCGCCTTGTACTGGTTTGAGGCATCGAGCCCTTGGTTTGTGAGCCACAGTGGGCGATCGCCAGTGAGCCAGCTGCCCTGAAACCTGTTCCTGTTACCGTGTGCCCTGGCTTGTAAGTAGGCACCATCGCTATACCCTCGGCGGGCACGGCCCTCAGCCATCGGGACTGCGGCGCTTATCCAAATTGCGGCTCTTAGCCGAGCTGCGGCTGCAGTACAAAGTTCATTTTTTATAACGCGATGCGCTATAGCACAGTCCGCAAGGGGTCCAATCCATAGCGCACGGAGCCCTCTGAAATGTCGCTTTTTATAGCGATCGCTATATATAGCGTTAAAAAAAAACACTGCTATCAACAATAAAGGGCCCCCCCAAACCTTCCCTGCTGAATCCTTCCACAACTAACAGCGCGACCAGCTAGGGAACGGGCTGGGATGCTGAGCGATAAACACCAGCTGGCCTGTTTGAAACCTTGTAACACTGGTGCACGGCTCAGCCTGTCATGCTGATCCACTGCTGTGGTGCGGCCACCACTGCCTGCCCGCTGCTGTGCTGTGTGCTGGGGCTAGGCGGTTTCCATACTGTACAAGACCAAGCTGCCCATGATCCTGGTGTTCAACAAGACAGATGTGATGCAGCACGACTTTGCCTTGGAGTGGATGGCAGATTTTGAAGTGTACCAGGTGTGACCCCAGGTGTGATGCACACTAGGCATAACATCAGGGGTTGGCCAGGTGTGACCAGCCATGTGTGAGCTGTAACCACGCCCTCAGTATGTAGAGTTGCCTCTCATGGGGCATCCAGTGTGATTGAATGTGAGACCTGGGGTGTGACCTGGGTGTGACCTGGGGTGTCGGTGTCTCGCTGGTGGCCCCTGTTCTTGCTGGTGGCATGTGCAGGCAGCGCTGGAGAAGGATGGCAGCTATGCGGCCACCTTGTCCCGCAGCCTATCCCTGGTGCTGGATGAGTTCTACTCCAACCTGCGCTGTGTGGGGGTGTCTGCCTTGACTGGCCAGGGCATGGACCAGTTCTGCCAGGTGCGCTGCAACCCTACCAGGCCTGACAGGTGGCCGTAGGTGATGACAGGTGGCAGCAGCAGCAGCAGCAGCAGCAGCAGCTTAAGACAACAAGCAGGCGCCAGGGGCCCAGGGGGCCCTTTCCATAGCTTGGGCACATGAGCAGCAGGGTGGATAGGCAGTTTACTGGCCCAGGGCTGCTGAGGTCGCCTAGGTGGGGAGGGGCAGTAGCAGCTGGGGCACAGCCTTGTTTAACCCTCCCTTCTTGCCAGCAATCCACCCTCATCTGGTGCCCAGGGCCCTTACAGGCCTCACTGGCTCACCCAGGCTGTAGCTGGCCTGTGTGCCTGGGAGGGTGCCTGGGCGGCTGCCTACCCCTAACCATGATCCTAACGCTAACACTTACCGTAACATCAACCCTAATCCTAACCTAACCCCAACCCTTGGGGGCGCCCTCTGGCGTGCTGCTGCTGTGTGCGCAGGCCGTCAGCGCAGGGGCTGCGGAGTACGAGCAGTTCTATGTGCCTGAGCTTGCAGCCCGGCAGCAGGAAAAGGCGGACAGGGAGTCACGCCGGCAGCAGGTGCTCTGGCCTGCGGGTGGCTGCGCTGCCACCAGCACCACAGGGGGGGCTGCGCTGCCACCAGCAGGAGGGGGTAGGGCACAGGTTGCCACAGTGCAGCAGGGGTGGGGCTGACAGTTGTGCTGAAGCGCTGCAGCAGGCGTCAAAGCTCCTAGGGGTGCCAGGGGCCAGGCCATTTAGCCAGTAAGCCTTGCAGCAGGCTGAGGGGTCCACTGTGCAGGCTGCATCCACATGTTCAGGTGTGGAGCTTGAGGTGCCAGCATGGGCAGCAAGTCATGTAGTAAGATGGTCGAATGTTGCACTGCAAGCATGCCTGCAGACACGATCAGCACCCTTACCATGCATGCTGCCTGTGGCGCTTCTGCTGTCTCGCGTGCAGAAGGAGATGGCTAAGGTGGCCAAAGATCTGGCTGCTGCCTCTTTGAAAGCCAGCAGCTCAACACGGTCAGGCCAGGCCAGCAGCAGTCTTCGGGCAGCGGGGCCGTCCAACTCCAACCCGGTGGCGGGTGGCGTCGTGGCAGCGCGACGCGGTCCGGACACGGCGGGAGCAGATGAGGGCGACGACAGCGGCGCGGACCTCGGGCTGTCGGACGATTCAATAGAGGATGACGAGGCTGAGGAAGCACGGCAGGAGAGCAGGGCAAAGTAGCGGGTTACCCTAGCACGAGCAGGTAGCCGGTAGTTGTGCTCGAAGGTTTGATACGTACTGATCACGTTACTGGCTAGGTACATTGACATGCTAGCCATATCTGTACACAGCCGCAGCTGCTGTAACCCAGTTTTGATACCGTCGAGATCCTAGAGCTTGCGCCCACACTCATTCCATGCTAAGGTCTACTGAAACATCCCATGCCGCCCGTACATTTCAATTGTGCCCGACGTGCAGCGCCATTCACCTAGACAGTGTCAGGTCTCCCGTAGAACCCACGCGCCCGCTGGGTTAGCGGTGTGTTTTAAACTTTTGACCCCTTGGGCCAGCGTTACCAAGTCGCCATGGTGAAGAAGGGCAAGTCGAAGCAAGAAGTAGAGGCCAGTGATGAGGGGCAAGACTGGAGCTGGGCGGGCTCAGCTGTCGACAAGGTACCGAACCTGCTGCGCACTGCTTTGATTACAATCGCCTGGAGACACTGTCACAAATGTGGGTGCACTGTACAACTGCAGCTTGAGGCACAGCGCCGATGGCCGCACCGGCGCACGGGCAGCACAGTGCCCCCCGGGTATGAAGCTGCGACGTTGGATCGCGACAACACCAAGGTAGCTGCCACCCCCCTCCTCGATGCAAGACGCAGCGTGTTAGCCGTGCAAGTCATGCTGGACCCTGCCTGTGACTATGTTGTCCCTGCGCCTACTGCACTCGGCGCCTGCTGCAGGCAAGTGCAGCATTCATTGCCGCCAAGCAATACCTGAAAGCGGTTTCGTCTTTGAACGGGAAGACTACCTACACTGTGAGTAATCTCAGACAACCAGTTATGCATGTGAGATTAACATCATGTGACAGCCAGCAGCGGTGCCTGCTGCCTGGCGCAGGTGGCTGTGGGCGATGCGGTAGAGTTGAGTGCGGAGGAAGGGGAGACTTCGTTTGTCGGCCGTGTAACTGAGCTGTTTGAGGATGTAGCTGTAAGTCATATGGCCGCGGCAGCTCATCATGTAAACAACAATGAACTTACCCACCTATGGCCTGTCCCTATCCTGCTACCCAGGGCACCAAGCTGTTCAGCTGCCACTACTGGTACCAGGCGGAGGAGACTGTGATGCAGAACAAGGACCAACAGGTGTGCTCAGCTTTAGCTCTGGCGGAGTCAGGAGCGAAGTGCCTCTACAACCGTAGGGCAGCTTGGCCAGGGTGTGCAGCGCTGTATAGAAGCTGCAACTGAGTCTGTGTATATCAATGTTGCAAATGTTATTTTGCCTGGAGCGTGCGGTGCAGATATTCTAATAACCAATAGAAATGTCGCCTTTCTTGCTGCTGGCTGCCAGGTGGGTATCGAGGCCAAGCAGTACGATCGTCGCCTATGGCTGGCCACTGAGCAGGACAATGCCAGCTACCTGACTGTACATTCGCTGGATGTCATCGCCAGGTGCACCAGCCCCCTTCCATGGCTCATGCATTGCCTATCCAGCAGTGCCTCAGCTCCCTCTCCTCAATTCTATCACTTTGGAGCCTTCAACCCCTGCAGCTCCCATGCCTCCCACCCTACAGTGCACACACCATTTTGCCAGCCCTGCTCCTTCTGCCAGAGCCTGACTCTGTTTTTCTTACCTGTTGCCTCTGTCTCTGTAATGTCGCATCCTGTGTTGAAACAACCTGAGTACTGTTGTATCTCCCTGCCTGCTGCCGCCCCCTGCCTCTTCCCACAGGAAGGTGCAGGTGCTGGAGGTGGCGCCAGGCTGCACTCCCAAGCCTGATGACGAGTATGACTACTGGTTCAATCAAACGCACTGCGAAGCCTTCTATACCTTCAGGTCAGGCATGGTCTGCTCCAGTGTGGTGCCTTGGCGGTCACCAGCCAGCTCGTCCCCGCGGTATTTCTGTGCTCAGCATGTCGGGCCCAGGGGCACACACTTGCACTCAAGTCAACCAGGCAGGTGGCAAACATGTCATCTGAAACTGGGCTCCAGGGCTGTGTACAATACATACGTGGCTCTCAAACCCAGCATATGCCGACCAGGACTGCTGACCCCTCACCGTCACGTTTCCCAATGTCAGCCTGTACCTCAGACTGTGTGCGGTACATTGACCAACATCCTGCCTGCCTTCCCCTTCTCCACAGGAGCATACCTGGAAAGCACCCCGGGGAGGCACAGCAGACCATAGTGGACCGTTTGGTCTTTACCTCATGCCACGCCCCCCCTTCAGGGCCCCACCCCACCCCCATCTCCACCAACGGCCCAGTTCCTCAAGCCCCGGCAAGCTCCATCACCAGCCCCCTGGGCCACACCGACCGGGTGATGGATGCTGTGGGCAGCCCTGAGAGGCTGGGGGCCAGGGGCCTTGCGCTGGCAGGAGCGGAGGGGCTAGGTAGCCCCCTGGGTATGGCCAGTGTGAAGGAGATGTGGTCGGCATTGGAGCGGCCGGACATGGTGGCTCAGGCGCTGGTTCTGGCTCAGAATAGCCTGGCTACCGTGAATGGGCGGGTGTTGAGGAAGGGGGGTGTAGCACCCTCCTCCCCCCCGCCCACCCGCCCAAGCAGCAACACAGCCCATGGAAGGATGCAGCCACGACAGTCTGGGGGTCGGGCCAGCGGTGCAGCTGGCAAGGGAGGCCTGGAGCTGTACCGGGTCTTGGAAGTGTGCAGTGGGGTGGGCGGGCTGAGCTTCATGTGTCAGGGCGGACTTGATCCTGCCACAGGCCGGGATGTGCGAGTGCTGCCGCACTGGGCCATTGACATTGACGAGGATGCAGCTGCAGGGTATCAAGCTAACCACCCTACCTCCATTGTGAGTAATGGTTCTGGTATCCTGGCTTGGCTGCATCCTTGCTTTGCTGCTAGCTCACCTACCATCGCGCTCTCTGGAGCAGCACCTGCGTATGTTCACAGTCTGTAGCAGGCCAGGTCAAGATGGTTGCCAGTGCTGTGGCTGATCCTGCCACCATTGGGTTACTGTAACGTTGATGATGATGACCAGTGGTGTTGCTGACGCAGATGTTCCGCACAGGCATGGATGAGGTGCTGATGACCAGCCAGCTCTGGGTTCAGGGTGTGCTGCCAGGCTTTGTGGAGCGCCAATCGCAGCCCAAGCCTAGCCCCGCCAAGGGCTCAGCACAGCCTGCCAGCTCCGGTAACAAGGTTCGTGTAGCTGTAAAGGCTCTGCAAGTGTCCTGTCCATCCTGCCCATCGTGTGTCCTGTCCTGCCGTCTGTATGTTCCATAGCACAGTATGGCGTCTATGGCCATAGCATTTGCTCTATGTCGCATGAACCGGTTGCTGCAGCAGTCGCCATTACATGATGTTTGTCGACTTTGTTACCTACGGCATAGCAGCGGTTGTCCTGCTTGCTTTGTACCGCAGTGGGTGGTGGAGGTGCTGGAGGTAACACTGGGAGACTGCGCCCCACGCAACAAAGGCCACCTGTTCTGTGACCTGTCGCCTGAGCAGTGTTGGCTCAAATATGCCATACGACTAAGGTAAGCTGGTGAAACCGGCAACCAGGAGGGGACATGACCTGCCGCTCGGACATATAGCCTGCACGTCCGTGTTGATGTTTTTCTGTCGACGTCCATACGCAGGGTACGTCCTGGTTGCAAGGTGGCGGAAGAGCTAGTTCGTCGGTCCGAGCTAGCGCACGCACCAGGCGCTACCGGCGCAGTCAAGCGGAGCGGAAATAAGCGGCCAGCTTCCGGCAGTGGTGATGTAACCACCGTGGCCAAGTCGCTTGCAGACTTCCACAGCTGGAGCAAGATCAAGGCCAAGCGCGACGAGAAAGGGGGGAAAGAAGGGAAGAAGCGCGCAAGCAATGCAGCCGGCGCACCGGGCGGCACCACCCAGAAGGGCGGCAAGAAACTCCCCGCGGATCAAGATGTCATTGATCGCGAGCGTGCGGCGCTCACCGCCGACCTCAAGGCATGGAAAGCAGAGGTCCAGGCCGTGTGCGAAAAGCGTGTCTCGGATCGGCGCAAGGCACATGCAGCGGAGGATGCGCTGCTCAGGAACTTGATTGCGGAGTCTCGACGTGACAGCACGGCTGACGCAGAGACTGGCAAGGAGTGCGATGAGGTGGTGGTGTGGGTGCGGGACACTGAGCTGGCCGTGCTGCTGGAGCTGGGTGCTCCGGCCAGTGCGTCTGACATGGAGAAGCACCAGGTCCTGGACGCGTTCGCTGCGGCACAACTGCTCAGCCACGCCCTTCCCATCCCGGGAAATGTGGACATGATCAGTGGGGGGCCGCCCTGCCAGGGGGTGAGTCCAACGCTGCATAGCAGGCCTAGCTGCACAGGTTAGGGCACAGCCATCCTCAGCCCCACACCATCCTGGAGCCTGCCCCACACCATCACCTGAGTACCTACACACTCCCATAATCTTATCTTCACATGTAATCAAACTCACCATGAGGATGCTGATGTCAGGGATGGGCATGCAAGCATAGGGCTCTCCTGTCGTCCTGTGCACTATTGCATGCACCTGGCAGTAACTCGGGAGTGACTTGGCCCCTGGTGTCGTGCCATGGCTCCATGCTGCTTGCCATGACTGCAGTTGAGTGGCCTGAACCGCCACGGAGCCAAGCTGGAGATCTTGCAGGACCCGAAGAGTCGCCTAATCACAGTGCAAGTGCTCCAGGCAGCTGCAGGCCCCCCTTCACCCCTCCACACCCAGCACACCTTGGAGATGTAAACATGCGCACACATCTGCGCACATGGTAGCGGGCTGGCGCAGTGGGTACTCTGAGGCCTGAGCCGCATGCTATGCTCTGCAGGTATTGGGCCATGGTGGGCTGGTTCAAGCCACAGCACACTCTGACAGAGCAGGTCACGGTGAGGCATGCCAGTCTACACCCAAACCAGCAGCAGCAGCAGACGAGCGCCTGCCGAACAGCCAACAGCCCATGCTCCACATGATGACTGGGTATCAGAGGCTGGCTGGCTGACACAGCAGCCCATGGAGTGTCCTCAGTCATGGATCTCCTCCATGATGTATGGATGGCATGATAGCCAGTCAGCTTCTCACCGCTGAGCTGCTTAGCCCATGCCTGCTGCCTGTCCACTTATGCGCCTGCTTGTTTGCCCACAGGACATGTTCAAGAAGGAGGATGCCCGGTATGCGCGCTTCTGCACAGCCGCCCTGAGCTCCATGGGCTACCAATGCCGCATTGGAGTGCTGCTGGCGGGTGACTACGGCTGCCCGCAGGTGGGAAGGCGCGGGCCAATGGCTTGCACCATTGCCAGGCAATGGCCCTTTGCTACCTCCCTGTGCTTCCTATGCCCTTTCCAAACCTTGAAGTGAATCTGGTCATGCATCTCCGGCTTCCACCTAGGTACTGCTGCTGTCTCTCTGGCTCGCCTGCTGAGTGCAGGGTCGACCGCGCTGCATCACCTTGGGTGCCCGGGGGGACTGCGTGTTGCCCTCACTGCCCGCTCCCACACACCGTCTCATGGACTTCCGCATGCCCATCCCTGAGAACGCCAAGGTGCGCTTGTCCGTGTCTGCTATGTTGTTGAGGAGAGAGAGGGGAGCCAGCCTCTGCCCCTCACCTGCCTCTGCCCTCATCATAGGCCTGCGCCTTGCTGCTGACCCTGGGCTGCAGAAGTGCCGTGTAGACTTCCTCTGCGATGAGGACCGACGCACAGCCCACCCCAGCAACAGGCTGGGAGATGTATTGAGCGACCTCCCCCCAGTCCACAACTACTGCTTCTCAGACGCCACAAACTACATGTGGGTTGCAGGACAGAAGGTCCCATGCTAGCATGTGATGACCAGTGCCACTCCAACAGTCATCCATGAGCCTCCTTAGCTATGAGATCACTCATCACCAGCAGCAGTTGTGCACAACGGGGGTGGCAAACTGCAGCGCCTGGTCTGCTCTGACTAGCCTGGCTAATAGTGGTGTGGAGATGGAGTGTTCCAGGGACCACGTTGCGCAGTACAGTGCTGGCAGTGGCTAACAGCTTGCATACAAATCGCAGTTCCTGGTCTAGGGTGCTTGCTGCCAGGCCCCCTACCTAGGATTAATGACAGATGGTTCCTGTATGCTTGACTTGCTGTCACCCTGGCGCTGCTAGCCTGCTCATGTGAACATTTCTAGTTTGTCTGCTGCCGCAGTTCTGAGCCAAAAACTCCCTTTCAGTTCTATCTGCGCCGGCCGCCAGGCGCTGGGGAGGTGCCTGTGATGCAGCGCCGCCTGGTGGCCTGCCAGCTGCAACAGCATCAACGCCTGCAGGTGGTCAAGAAGTTGCTGGACACCTATGCAGAGGCAGGGCCCAACCCCGACGACAAGTTTGTGAGTGTCATACATCCAAATCACAACCAACATAAAGCTGATTTGTAAGAAGCAGAAGTCAGGCAAGGAATGAGACAGGGTGATGGGATGCTGCCACGATCTAAACATAACTAGATGGCAAAAGCTGCCTTTGGGTAAAACTAGTTTTTGCTGTGTGTGCCTGAGTGCTTCAGCAAGCTGTGGGCAAGATATTCATGAACCGCAACGTCAACTCCTTCAAGGACAGCATCAGCCGGGAGGAGCAGGCTGGCGGGGACACCCTTGCTCACCGGCCGTCCGCCGCCAAAGCAAAGAAGCACAGCGACAAGCGCGTGGCCGCAGCGGCCTCCGCGATTGACGAGGAGGGGCAGCCCGAGGCTGATGGCTCCGACGACGAGGTCAGGGAGGAACCAGAGGACGTGGAGGCCAGCCGCGCCTACACTGACGAGGTGGGTAGGTCTGTGTGGCATGAGGGCTGCTCCTTGAAACGGCTCGTTTATGCTCCGTTGGCTGTACTGATTTGTACTGTGGAGGAGTCACAAATAGGCACCATGGAAGCAAGGATTGCCATTGGAGCTGTCTTGAAAGGAGCTGGCCTCCAGGCGTGACTGCTGCTGGTGGGGGTGGGCGTCTGGGAGGGCACTAGCGCCTATTGATACATTGCTTGAGGCCAACCCGTGTGCACCACAGCTAATCCCCCTGGTCTTCTCTGTATTGTCTTTATCATCAACGTTCTTTGCAGCAGCTGCACGACCGGCTACACTCTTAGCATTGCTGGAGCAGCAACCACAGACTTGCTGGAGCAGTGATTTCAGGCCATAAACTGTCAGGCCCTTGGCCCTGGACCGCCCTGCAGGTGTGGCGGGCGCACCTGATGGCCTTCTGCAGCACAGCTGAAGAGCGCCGGGCTCTGTGCGAGGAGTTCAAGCGCCGGCGTCGCATGTGCGAGATTGACATAGGACAGCAGGTGTGGGCATAGTCTAACAGCAAGGCATACCTTTCACGGTCTGCTTGGCAGGCACAGCATCCTTTACGTAAATGATGTTGCTTCTGCTGATGGAGCTGGGTCTGCAGCAACACCATGTTTGGTGAACGCCATGTGATGATGATGATGATGACTAAAGCACAGTGCCCGAAGCGCTTGCTAGCGACATGCTGTCCCTGCTGTGCCGTATGCCTTGCTGCTGCCACCACTACATCACAGCCTGCACATGCGCCTGGCATTTGCGGCTTTGCATCTCCTGCTCCTGAATCGGGCCCTCAGCTGCCCGCCTTGACTGTCCCTTGCATGGCCACCTGCTTGCAGGTCATGGCTCAAATCCAGGCGGCTTTGCAGGAGCCGGAGGGGCAGCTGGCCCCCCTGCGTGACCACTGCCCGCTGCGCTGCAATGCTGACGACTACCTGCGCATGGCCGCGGTGCCATCCAACAAGGGTGCATGCTTCAGGCATCTCATGGGCATGGTGACCAACAGCGACGGTGGGTCGAAGTCCTGTCCAACAAGGGTGCATGCGTCCTTTGTGGTTGTGCAAGCAAGGCCGAAGCTGTGTGGGACAAGGCACTACACTGAACGGACAGTGATGACCTCTACTGCAAACACAAGCTGTAACAGACCTCACAATCTAACTTCATCAGACCAGCCCTGACTGACGTAGTAAACACAGTCAGATACGAACATGTTGCCCCTTCTCACATGTGTCCCAACTGTGCTGCCCACTTGCAGGCACCTGCTGTGCGGGGCACTGCCACGCCTACATCCCCAAGGGTGGAAAGTGTGGGTGTGAGGCAGGGGGTGTTACCAAGGCTCCCCCCGAGGGCAACTCTGTGTCGTCGCGGGTGGAGAATCACGACAGGAAGTGAGTAGCCAAGGTGGTGGGCCAGGCCAGGCATGCGCTCAGCTTATGCCCCTGACACTAAGTTCTGCAGCAATCTTGACAGCACCTCCGCCTGCTGCATACCTATGACTGTGACAGGACTGTGGTGATGGTGGTGGTGATGTTGGTGGTGTCAAACTGAGGGTCGAGAGTGCGGCTGAGTTTGACAGGTGGTGCTACAGCTGCTTGTGAACATGCCGGGATGCTGCTGCTACTGCCCGCTGACATTGCGCCCACTTTACTGCTGTCACATTGCGGCCGCCGCTGCAGTGGATGGCGTGGCGTGGCCTTGCCAGGCTGCAAGGCCACCACAGCCTGGCTCCCCACTGGAGGCTTCCTGGTGCCCAGGTCAGTCACAGCTGAGCAGGGCCGCTATCTTTGCATCAGGCAAGCAGTGTGTGATGGTTCCCTCTGCACCTGCCTGTGCCTACCTGCATCATCCCTGTCCTTCATTGCCTGGCTGCAGGTGGTGCGTGACCTACATGAAGGGCAAGAGCGGAGCCTTCAAAGCAAGCAAGGAAGGCAAGGACGGCAACAGCATGCGCCACAGCTGCTACGGCCGCATGTGGTGGGTGGGCAGCGGGCCGGGCACAATGGGCTAAGGGGACAATGGCTGCACTCACTGCTGCCAAGCTGGCTATGGATGGACATAGAGGGCAAGCGTAGGCTGTCAGGGACGACTTAGTGCAGCTGCTAGGCTGCCAGTTGAGAATCAAGGATTGGGCAGGTGTGCATTAGCTAGTGCAGTCTGCTCCATGGCTAGTCAGTTGAGGAAGTGGTGTGCCACCCACGCCAGCCCTCTACCTGCTGCAGGCATGATGAAGGCATCTCCACTGTGGTCACACGCTCTGAGCCGCACAACCTGCGTGTGCTGCACCCAGTGCAAAACCGTGTCCTCACCATCCGCGAAAATGCACGGTGCCAGGTATGTCCTGCACCCAGCATATCTCCTGCCCATAACAGATACAGTCCTTGGCCATCAACCTCCCTTCATGGTACATCACATACATATGGGGTCCTTGGTCCTTACCCTCCCATCCTGCATGTGGACCCTTTAGCACTGTTTGAGACTCCATGTACCACTTTGCTACTAGCAATGTTGCCTAAGCAGCAGGCACGTCTGTGTCAAAGGTGGTGTAATCACCCTTTCACTTCCCACACCCTCCCTCATTGCCAATCCTGTACCCAGCTGAATCAGGCTGGTCTGTGCATGCCTTGCACAACAGTGCCTGGGCTCACCCTCTTGCTGCCAGCTGGCTGTGACCTGCCTCACCCCTGCTGTTGCTTGTTGCTTGCGTAGGGCTTCCCGGACTCTTGGGTGTTTGTGGGCATGCAGGCAGGGGTGCGGGCTCAAAGTGGCAGCCTCCCCTCCCGCTACCGCCAGGTGCGTCCTGGCAGGTGCACCTGCAGATCCCCGAGCCACACAAGAAGAGCTGGAGGAAGCCTGCACGATGCATGCACCATGCAGTGCTCTTGGCCAGGCATTGTGTGATGGTGCCTGTTCCAGTGGACAGAGTGAACATATGGTCAGCACTCAAAGCGACACATGCCGATCCCTACCCATCCTGTCCAATCCATTGCGTCAAACCACACCCTGTGGCGGGTAGCACAGCTTGTGCCAGAGCTGTTCTGTCTGCTTCTGAATACTCTGTTACTGCCTTCAGGTGGGCAATGCGGTCGCCCCGCCCATGGCTGCTGCCCTGGGCCGCTGTCTGCTGGCCGCAATCCACGCCACTGGGGCCAGTGCTGTGGACCAGCCACTGGTGAAGACCAAGGACCCAGAGATGGAGGCGGTGAGTCAGCATTGCTATCATTGTATGATGTCCGTCACACCAGTGCTGTGGTACACAAGCCTGGAGGCAGAGAGTAGTGGTAAGGATTTGCTGGGCTGCTGTGTGATGTGAGCTGCCCATACTCGTGCTCACTCAAGTGCTTGCCTTGGAAGGCATGCAGTACAGCAGCTAAGCAGGTGACTGTCTGTAGCGCCGGCATTGCTCCAGGCTGTCGGCTTACTCAGCACTGGCCTGTTTGAGAGACCCACCTCCAATGCACTGCTCCTGCAGGCCTATGCCCTGGCAGCCCAGAATGGGTGCCTTGCATACGTGGTGGCCAATAACATTTCTGACGACCTTCCACCCCTGCCAGGGGCCAAGCAGCCGAAGCGGGGCCGGGCCCCTCCAGAGGCACCAGACGCTGCTGCTGCAGCTGGTACATCAGGCCAGGATGCGCCAGCTGCCAAGAAGGCCAAGCCCGCTAACGCAGCGAAGCGGCCCCAGGTTTGTGTGTCAGGCCCCGTGCTTCCTGGGGAGCCAGCTGGCGCCAAGGCTGCAGCTAAGCAAAACAAGCGCAAGTCGGTCAATGGGCAACAGTCTGGTGCCAAGCTGACGAAAGAGCCAGGAGCAGCCAGCGGTCGTGGCCGACCAGTTGGAGTGTCTGCTGCTGAGCACGCTGATCAGCCAGCGGCGGAGGCAGGGCCCAGTCAGAAGAAAGCGGAGCCCAAGAAGCGGCAGCGCAGCGCTCCTGAGGCTGCTGCACCAGCCCCTGAAGGCCGCAGAGGAAGGCGAACCGCCGCGGTCGCTGCGGCGGAGGCTACACCAGCTGTGGTCGGGACGCCTGCCCAGGCAGCGCCGCCTCAGCCGCAGGGAGAACCAGCGGCTGGAGCGTCCTCCGAGAGCGAAGACACGGGCGACCAGCAGTTTAGTCCAGGGCGCAAGGGAGAAGGCAAGGGGGTGGGTGCACCAGCTGTGGCCCAAGCGGCAGCGTCAGACGAGGAATTTGTGAGCGGCTCCGAAGGAGGCTCGGACAACGAGGAGGGACAGTCGGCTGTGTCAGTGGACCTGGGCAGCGACACGACAGACGACGAGGAGGAGGACGACGAGGAGGAAGGCGACGAGGAGGAGGAGGAGGAGGAGGAAGAGTAGATTGGACAGTAGAGTCTACAGTTTGCTAGATGTACCCATGGCATGTAGGTCATGTGTTGTGTAGGGTGTGCTTGGCAACTGCTTGGGACGTTTGCCGCTTTGTCTTAGCTGCCTGATCCACGTCAGGGCATGGCAGGAGTTGATGATGAGGATGATGGCGGCGAGGCAATCAGTGATGGGTAATACATGTATCGATACAGGAAGTACAAGAAAATTTTTGTATCGATACAATACAGCGATACAGAGGCAACATGTTACGCGTGAAAGGAGCAGCGCAGCCACTCCCGCAGCCTGTCCTTGGTGTCTGGGCAGGACGGCGACGTCGGAAAGTCAGGGCCTCCCAACTTTGATGTTCTTGCATGTAAAGCCGGCACATGCGACCGGCTGCTCCGGGAGCAGGCCGATGGCTTTAGCCCCGCGCGGCATTGCTTTAGCGTGGACTCTAGTTGTGGCAGCAGCCAGCAGCTGCTTCTAAGGCATCGACGCAACTTCCCGGCCGGCACTTGTATTTCTTAATACGATACGTGTATTCTTGTATTATACAAAAAAGACGTATCGGTATCGATACACGTATCTTGTATTACCCATCACTGGAGGCAATGCTTACAACGGGGTTTGGGTGATGCGCACGAGTCACGGTAAAGGGAAGGGTCAGCACAGGGGACATGTTCGTAAATGTGGCTGCGTGCGGAACCTCAGCAGGCTGCAGGAAACTTATGGAGGGGCATGTGAGAGCAGGTGCATAAACAAGGCATGGGTTTTCAATGATGATGTGGCTTACACCGCTTAAGCCGTCAGCCGTTCTCCCGCCTCTCCCTCAAGGGGTTCGGAACTTTCTGTAACGCACTTCAAAGCAAGGTGCACATGGGCTGAACATGAAGGTATGGGTTTAGAACGAAGGCACGCAAGTTATCATATTGTGTGGATAGTTATGACAATAGACCATAGATGAGACCACAGATGAAGCTATGTGATGGCAATCAGATCCCGGATCATGACATTGCGAGAATGATCTTTACACGACTTACTACCTAGAGACACCCGACTGCAGCAAGAGCTCCCAATGCACTAGCATCTAGCTAACGATACTACGTCCGTGACAACGTACACATACCACAACTCACTCAATCACTCACCTCAATCCATGAACATCGGCACCCTCTCAGCAAAGCACACATCTGTCGGTACGCTCCACCCCCTATGCAAATGTGCTGGCAATGAGAGCAGTCGACCAATGACACTGACCTGCAACGCATCCATTATCCAACCTAGGAATGGTGTCGGGGATCCACAGGAGGCTGTTCATGCAGCCACCAAGGTGCTGTAGCTGTTGATGATGTGCGCGTCTCCATCATGGGCTGTTAGAATACAAGAGCAAACAACCTCCTACAACCTCTTTCCTGGCTTTGCAAAGGTGTAGTGCCTCCCCTCCATGCAAGGCCAGCTACAAGGCAGCATCAATCTTAGCCCTGGGCATCGGCTCAAGTGACAAAACAGCTCGCGGTGAGGAACCTTATCACAGCAGGCAGAGCCAGAACAGCATATGGCTCCACCCTGATGCCGATTACGAGGCAGCCACTGGTCAACAGGGCAGGAGGGTTGTGTCGCGTCACGTCATGTCATGTCCTGCCTACCTCAGCTGTGGGCCCCTGCCAAGCAGCATTGGGCAGTAGCTCAGCACCCACCAGGTCGAAGGTCCAGCCCACCCCACACTCACTGGAGGGCAAGCCACCTGCTGCTGCTGTGCTACACCCTGCTGCCAAACCCACTACTCCTGCTGCTGTGCTGCTACTGCTGCTGCTCTGCATGCTTATGCCAGGTCCACTGCTCCTCATCGCAGCCCAGCCTGCTACTGCAGGCTCTCTATTTGTTGAGCTAGTTCTGAGTACAGCGTCACAACACGCGAAACGTTGACGTTCAGTTGCTTGATCAGCACCACATTTCTGACCTGCATGCAGCACGTGAGCATGCTGAACTTGAAGTATGCATGGGTCATAGGCACTGACAAACCAGTGTAAACAGGGCGTAGAGGAGGTCAGAAAAGGTCAGAGGACAGTGCCAGCTACGGTGTCTGGCATGACCATTACGCTAAGCTAGGCATCAGCTTTTGCTTGGAGACCCTCATGGCTACAGCTCAGTCAGCCGTAGTCTATGGATTTCAGGTGAGCAAGCCAGACAGTGCTGGTGCAGTAACTGCTACTAGGCTGACATGCTGGGCATGCCCCGACTCCATGCTCGCAAGTAGAGCCTCTGATGCACGCAAGCAAGCAAGCTCACTGCACTGCTACAGTTCCTAGCGCTCTTCACGATAAGCTCTGTTACACTGACGGCGTCAGCACCTTGGCCCAACCTACCAAAGCATCGGGCGTCTTCAGCTCGTGGTTCTGGTTTATCTCAGCAATCAGCAGCTTATTTTGATCGAGCAGGTCGTCCACAAGCACCAGCTTGTCCAGGCCCAGCTCTTTAGGCACCGCACCGTCCTGTGCGACTTGCTGGCCCATTCAAGCCGAAGCGGGCACTGTTTTCCGGTTCGCGGTGTTTGATTCGACGTGTGAGACAATGTCACGCAACCTAACGTTCTGGCAGCACCCCTGCGCGGCGCCATGCTCAAGCTGCGACATGGCCAGCCAGGGCCTGCCAGGGTCTGCCTGCAACCCGCCTGCGCTGTGGGGTGCCTAGCTGCTCCAGCATCAGAAAGGTTAATGCGCCGTGGCCTACCGCCAACTGCTGCGCGTTCGTCCCTTTACACCCACCCTGCGCTCTTCACCAATGATGACACGGTGCGCAATGTCCCTGCCTTGGCTGACAAGGGAGGGGCCCAGGCCAACGACGGAAGCTGCAATGGGAGCATACTGTACAGCATAGCGCCTCACAGCCGTGCAGACTAGGCACAGGGCTTGGCACCCTCGCTCCGGCACCCTGGTAGGGCCTTGCATGCTGCAGTTTGCAGAGGCCAGCTACTGGGATGGTCGATACAAGAGCCATCCTGGTCAGAGCTTCGAGTGGTGAGGCAGCAGCAGCAGGCGACAGCCATGCCCACCTCTCTCCAGTGTCAGATGGCGTTGCTCTTGCTGGTGCAGTCCTGCTGCTGAGGGTATGGTAGGCTTGCGGTGTGCCGGTAAACCTTGGCCAAGCAGCTTAGGTTGGCAGAAGGCTTTGGGGGTGGACTCTCACCCACCCCAGGCCAGGGGGAGGCACCTGTCCTAATAGGCCTCGGCGACTGCTTGGCAGTGCGCGAGAGCTGCTGCTCCCCGTGCCTGCCTGCCTGGCTGCCTAACTGCCTGACAAGTAATGTGCTGGTCATCCTGTGCAGGTACCGGGGCTTCAGCAGCCTGAGGCCGCTGCTCCTGCGCTACCTGCCACCTAGCCAGCCCTGCCTGCAGGTGTGCAGACTGAAGGGCTGGTAGAGCCAGTGGGGGTCAGGATGGAAGAGAGGGCAACAATGGGAGAGAATAGGGCAGGGAGGGGCACAGGGGCACAGGGGCACAGGGGCACAGGGGCACAGGGGCACAGGGGCACAGGGGCACAGGGGCACAGGGGGAGGGGGAGGGGGAGGGGGAGGGGGAGGGGGAGGGGGAGGGGGAGGGGGAGGGGGAGGGGGAGGGGGAGGGGGAGGGGGAGGGGGAGGGGGAGGGGGAGGGGGTGGCGATGAGGGGAAAGATGATGGAGGACGGGGGAAACCCCAATCAACCCCACCCCACCTCACCCCCGTGCCCTTTGGCTGTGGCCTGCTGCTACCGCACGATGTTTGGGAAGGCAGTGCTGATTAGAGCTGCTCTGCTCGCTCACAGACACCATGACCCTGACCCTCACCCCTCTGCGGCTCCTAACAGCTGAGCTGGCCTTGCCCTGCAGCTGGGCATGGGCAGCAGCCAGCTGCATGTGGACATGGTGCAGCTGGCAGCCTACCAGAGCATTGTGAGCGGTGAGTAGGTTAGAGGTGAGCCCAGCACCCATGGTCGGAGGCTGGTCTGCAGCAGCCCACCCCAGCCAGGCTGAAAGCAGCTGGGCCTAGTTCTGCCCAGCCGGGCTTGGTAGATGGGTTCTGGGTCCGTGCTGCTGTGCAGTCGACTTCGCCCTCGCATCAGTGACACAGCAGCAGGAGGCGTGTCAGGGTATGCCGCAGCTCCAGTTCAAGCACGCGGATGCGCGCTGTCTGCCGCCGGAGCAGTTCCCGGACGCCAGCTTCGGCGGGGTGCTGGACAAAGGCACCTTGGACGCGCTAATGTGGGGCCCGCAGCAGCCAGCCGCACTGCAGTTAGCAGCGTTCCAGGTTTGCAGCCAGGCAGTGGGCGTTGTGAGGCCTAAGCAGGGCCGAGCCCTAGACTGTCTCGCACGGCGCCCACATCACTCGCCCTGTAGCTCGGTGTGCGATGTCTAGCCAGGCGCTGACCTGACTTCGCCGGGGGTGCCGCGACCACGCAGGTGCGGCGACGCGCATGACGCTGATACCCGGCTGTTGCTTCGCGAGGCGGTGCGAGTGCTGCGACCTGCCGCCTGGTACCTGCAGATCACGCACGCGGCCCCAGTTTCACGCCTAAGGTGTGCGATGTCGTCGTGGGGGATGTCGTCGTAATTGGTGCCTAGCGGGTGGTGCGGTGGTACGGCTGAGGCGCCAGTCTGACCTGCTTGCGGGCTATGAGGGTAGGTGTACTCAGCTAGCGAGACTGAGGCTACACCGGCAGCCAGTGAGGGGAATCCCTTTGGGCAGTCGAGAGATAAGGAGCAGGGGAGCCATGCTAGGGCATGCAAGCACTGTCCCTGCTGGCCCGCTTTGCCGCTAGCCCCTTTCACCTCGCCTGTCCCTTGACCCTATTCTGAGCCTTCGACTGCTGCTGGCAGCGCTCCTCTCTGCCCTCTCCCACGCTGCGCTGCGCACTGCCTGCCAGGTACCTCCAGCAGCCAGAGCTGGGGTGGGCGGCCATAGAGGTGTGGGAGGTGGGGCAGCAGGGCGCCCTCCACGGCCCACACGCCGTCAGCCCTGAGCCCCAAGCGCCAGGGCAGCCAGCAGACCCCATTGCCGCCCAGCTGCAGTACAGCCACTGGGTGTATGCGTGCCGCAAGTCAGGCTGATGCTCGGCGCAGTGGGGGAGCGAGTGCCCTCACCCTCACTCCTCATGAGCACTTCGTCAGCTGTCAGTTTACGTGGCCGCAGCCTTCTCTAGGGGCTGAAGGGACTTCAAGCCCCGCACTTCATGGCGACTGGCCCGTCGTGGCACTTCATGGCACAGGTGCTTCATGGCAGCAAGCAACAGACGTGATATCTGGACCCTTGCGCCACCTCATGCCCTGGGGCCGGGATACAAGTTGAGCTGCTGGTGGCTGGGGCTGGGGAATGGGGCGCTGCATGTGATGACGTGCTGAATGCTCAAACGTCGCAACGGCAGCAGGATGTTGTGTTTCCACTGCTGTCTAGCTGCCTATTGAAGATGGGTCCGCTGTGTCGCTGCCATGATAGTGGGACGTACACTGCCGCCACTGGCTCTGGCCCGTTGCAGCACCAGGCCATCCGCCCAACCCATGAGTCGCTGACAGCTGGGTCGTTTCGCATGCCGCGCGAAACCAGCTTCTTCGCGTCACGCAGTTAGAGACTCACCTTGATCTTCAACATACGTACAGATGTGGTGACGATGGTGGCTAGCATGGCGCGAGCCGCCAGCCATTCGGCTGCTTGGCCTACAGTTGTGGATTACTCAATGCAAGTGTTCAATAAAAGCATGCAAGTGTTGAATCCATTGGTTGCCCTCAAGCAGATTTCAATGGCCAGCTGCAACGACATCACGCACGCAAAAGACCCATACACCTTCATGCACATCTAGGCACTCAGGCAATGATGAGCACCAAAGGCCGATCCGGGGAGAGATGAATATTTAGCAATACATGACAGTAAGACAGAGAGACATTGATGTAAGTGCTGCATTTTGAGGGCCATGTTCAACCCACGGGAGGAAATTCCACCCTCTGCAGCGCGTAGTCATGCCACTGACCATGACGGGACATACTTGTGCTGATGCTGTGAACAGAGCTCCCTGCCTCGCATGAACGGGGGTAGTCCCGTAGACAGCAGCCAGTCCGGGTGCCATGCCCCTCGAGGCCACCCATGGCTCGACCTTCCTGGCTGCAGCACGTATCTCCATCTTTGCAGCTAGGGGCATGGTGGGAGCAGGCCGCGCCCCAGGTGGTAGCTCCTCCCAAAATGCACGGCGGTGAATACTGGTGTAGTCTTCTTCTTCTTCAACTAGGGGCTGTACCAGTGCTTCGAGCACATCACTAGTCTGCAGGCTGCTGGGCCATGGTCGTGGGTGCTTGGTCTCGCAGCTTCGTGAAGCCCAGGCCAGGGTACTCCATGCCTAGGACCGGTGCCCTTGCTTGGTGTGGCCACCAGCACAGCTCCACTGGGCGCATGGGGCCTGCCCTGGCCGCTGGCGGTAGAGAGCTGAGTTGCAGTCCCTGTCCACCCATCTGCCAAGGTACCTAACCTGAGTAAGCCAGGCTTGAAGAACATGTGTTGGTGCGACTTTCAGGCAGCTCGCCATAGGACTGACAGCAACAATGACGATGACTCATGCCCCGCCCTCAGCGCCGACAACGCTGGTTGGAGACTGTGCCCCCGGTGCTGCCACTGTCGGTGATGATGGTATTCTCCCCACTCCTGATGATGATGCAACGCTTCAGTAGATGCAAATACTTTCTCAGGTGTTCCAAATAGCTGCGGTCAGTTGTGCGAACCAGGCACCGTCCACTGGGCGCCTTGAGGTTGCGTCAAGTGCCAGTGCCGCCCCTCAGAGCCCTCACCGCCCGGACAGCAGGTCCAGGGAGGGCATCCCCAGCTGGTTCAGCGCCGCCGCTAGCTCCGCCCCGCTCATGACCCCAGCCATGCCCTCTTCCTGCCCGCCTGCCAGCCCACCAGCCCACCCCAGCAGGCTGCCATTGCGCCCGCCCCCCACACTGCCGGCCTTGGGGCCCATCCAGCTCGGCAGGCGGCCCAGCTGATCTGACTCGGTAGCCAGCAGGGGCTCCTCTGCCTCCAGCAGCGCCAGGCCTAGAGAGTGCCGGCAGACCAGGCTGCCACCGCCTTCTGGTGGCTGGCCGTGGGCGGGGAGGCTGGGCAGCGGCAGGCAGGGGTCCACATCCAGGCCTCCCAGCTCCATCCCTTCGTGTGAAAAGGGAGCGCCGGCAGCTTGGCCAGTGGCGGGGGCCAGGGTGGAGGGGTGCGGCATGCCTGGCATCAAGCTCCCAAGCTCGAAGGGGGCGGTGGTGGTGACGGTAACCGCCGCATGAGCAACACAGCCAGGGGGCGGCAGCAGAGGCCAGCTGAGGGGGGGTGCCTCTGGGAGCTGCAGGCTAAGGGGGTGCAGCCCTCCAGGCAGGAGGTCCAGGGGTAGGGGCAGCGGCCAGGGTGAAGGACTGTCCCA
The DNA here is from genome assembly GCA_030144725.1 of Haematococcus lacustris. NCBI lineage: Eukaryota > Viridiplantae > Chlorophyta > Chlorophyceae > Chlamydomonadales > Haematococcaceae > Haematococcus > Haematococcus lacustris. Next base: position 270,588 of record JASKMD010000002.1, read on the forward strand.
CATGCCTGGCTTCCCGGGGCTGTGCAGCATCATACCCTGCTGCACCTGCGGGGCACATAAGGACAGGAGCAGGCCTGAGCCAGAAGGGCCGGTGAGGAGGAGCAGGGGTCAGGGAGGGAAGCAGGCCAGGGCATGGGTCATGGGGTTATGGTTTGACTGCCATGGATGTATACACAGCCAGGGGCACGAGCCATAACCCAGGGCCGAGTGAGCCCTTGCATGGGTTAGGGAAGAGGCGAAAGGCCCACCTGCATCATCAGGCCCGCTGCCGGGGCCATATTCTGCTGGCTGCGCGTCGCTACTGCCCGCTGTGAAGCGTGCTGCCTCGACTTAGCGGAGCTGCGGGCGCTGGTGGGCGTGTCACACTTGGCGGTGTCCTTTCGGGGGCGCCCTCGTGGCCGGCCTGCGGGCCTGGCGGGCTGAGCGGCCTCCACCTCCTGTATCACCACGCAGCCAGGCCCCGACGTGACAGCCGGGGCGGTCGCGTCGACTAGCAGCGGGCCGCTGGGTGGGCGAGGGCGCGCAGTGGGAGCCGGCTGCTGAGCGGAGCTCGTGGCATTAAGCTGAGCATTGGGCAGCATCCAGGCAGCGCCGGCCAACGCGGCCCCAAGGGAACGGGCGCTGACGAGCGTGCCCGGCAGGAGGGCCGAGGCCGCGGGGGTGTAACTGCCTGCTACTGAAGCGCGGCTTGCTCCGGGTGTCTCGGGCATGGACTTCGTTTGGGAATGCAGCGACTCCATCGCCTTGGCTGATCGGCTAGGTGAGTTGTCGCTGTTCCCCGAGCCGCTGGGCCGACTGGCAGGCTCCGCCAGCGGAGACTCCGCCCAGCGGGGACACATGATGAGCAGCTGCGGAGAAGAACAGGTAACAACAGGTTGAGCGGGCAGGACAGGTGGCAGCAGCTATGCGGGCTGGACAGGCAAGAGCAGCTACCTAGCCAGACATTCAATTGCTGCAACCAAGGGAAGTTGGAGTGATGGAGCATGGCCAAGCCTGGCAGGACAGTGACCTCTCTCACCTGCTCCAATGGCAGCAGATTCCCATCCTCGTCAAAATATTTATTGGCCGGGAAGTTTGTAATTGGCGCAGACTTATCGTCCTCGCGGAATTCCAAGGCTGCGCGATCGTACGCGACCGCCGCCTCGCGCTCCAGAGCAAATGTGCCCAAGTACTACGGTGATAGCAGAAGGCAGCAATGATCTGTTGTAAGCCTCTCTATCTCTCTAGAAACGCACGCGACGCGCAAGTGATGCGATGAAATGCCCAAGCTATACGCTCACAAGCGACTCACCATGTACTTGTGGCCTGGCACGCGTCCGATTCGCGCCTCCCACTTTCCCTGTTGGTGGTGCTTGGTCACTCCGCGGTAAGCTGACGCGCCACGAGCAAAACCGCTGCTGCCGCGCCGCAACAAGGTTACGCACTCCTCGCGGCTTAATGTGAAGAGGGTCTCGCGCTCAGCTGCGTAGTCCTCAATGTTAAACTGCGAGACCAGCCAGGACGTCAACGGAGGTGTGAGTGCGCAACACGCATCAGTGCATCTGCTAGCCCCGGCTCCAGTGGTCATCGTGTCATTGGCGGCAGGTCGATCGCACACACTCACATTCAGCTGCGCGGAGTCCCCCCAGAAGGCCAGGGCCGCACGATCATAGGTCCGCGCTGCCTCCTCCTCTGTTGGGAACCCACCTGCGAGCGGCACAGCAGCACAGCACGCCGCATTGGGCTTTACCGCCATGCAGCACAGCGAGGACCAGGCAGGCAGGGAGGCAGGCACTACACCTTGTCCGTAAGAGGACTACCCGGTTGGCAGGGTGCCGAAGCCAGGTTGATGCCCCTGGATTTCTGGGGGTGCCCGATTGCAAGTGGGCAGGCAGGCCCTGCTAGCTGGAAGCGCTGGCTGGCAGGCTGGAACTGTTGGCTGGCTGCAGGGCCAGCCTGGCTGGTGAAGCTCACCTAGGTACACCTGCTTGCCCCGCGTGCGGCCGCCCTTGCCCTTGACCTTGCGCGGCACGCTGCTGTCCCACAAGTGAGCCTCGAACTTGTGCGTGTGGCGGTGCCTGCGCCATCAGCCAGAGGGCAGCGGAGACTGCCCTGAAGTCATGTGGGCAGTCGCATCCCCCAGCACCAGGCAGCCACATGCAAGGCAGTGCGCTGCGCTACGTTTCACAGCCAGTGCAGAGGCTGGGCAGCAGCTGGGGGGCATGCAGCATGCACAGTTGGTGAGGTGGAGGAGCGCTGGAAATGCCTAAGGCTGGCCATGGCAGCCAGGCAGGAGGCTGCTGAGCAATGATGCAGACATGCATTGAAGGTGGGAAGATAGGTGTGCAGGCAAAGATATGTGGAGCCCCTTGCAGGGTGTGTAGCTACCCCCTGGGTACCTGGTGCCCCCCATGCCCTCTGCTGCCGCTGCTGCTGCTGCCCCTACCACCCACCTCGTGACCCCTCTAAACTTGGAGGTGCCGCCCTCCTGGCGTGTCTGCTGCGACTGCCTGCTGGGCGTCTTCTCCCCGTCACTGCCGCCCAGACCCAGCAACGACCCGCTGCCCCGCAGCAGCAGGTGTGGTGCACTGCTGGCGGCACCAAGGCTAGGGGAGGCGACGGAGGAGCGGGCCAGGGGGCTGGAGGGGGGCAGCTGGGAGAGAGGTGCAAAGGCTGAAGCGGTGGAGATTCGGGAGAGCTTGCCAGGGGCAGCCGGGGTGGAGGGTGGGGTTGTGAGGGAGGGGGTGGGGATGAGGCCAGGCAGGGTAGGGGCAAGGGGGCTGCCTGGCGTGCCTGGGTGTGGGGCACGGGGGGAGCCCGGGCCCGGGCTTAGGGAGGCGGCTGAGCGGAGCAGCGCCACAAGCTGCTGGCGGGGGAGCGGCCATGCGCCCAGGTGGTGCAGGTGGGGGCTGGAGGGGCAGTGGCCCAGGTCAGCGTTGGTGGGGAGGGTTGGCAGGGTGTGTCGTCCCAAGGGGGAGGGGCCGGGAGCAGGGGAGGCACAGCGCGCTTGAGTGTGTTGCCCGGGGGGGTCTGAGGCCGTGCCCATGCTCCCCAGGGAGATTGCTGCACGGGTGCTGGTGAGGCGGCGCTTGGCGTCCCCTTCACAGCCTAGGTCCAGGCTGTGCTTCAGGCTGCCCGTGCGGCCTACGGCAGGGGCCCACCAGGCAGGCGCAGGTCTTACAGTGAAGAAGCCAGCACTGCTCAGGTCGGCCCAGCCATGCCCAAACCAGGCCAGGGGCTGGCCAAGGTGCATACCAAGCAGAGCTGCATCAGGGCAAGGCCAGGGAGGGCCAATGGCGTGTGCCTGGATGCCACTGACTCGTGTGCATGTGTGGTGGGGGGGGGCAGGCAGTGCTAAGCAGCAGGGCAGGGTGCAGCGCACAGGCTGCCCACAAGGGGTGCCACAGGGGCTGTGGCGCACCTGCTGACTCGCTGTCCCCCGAGTGGTGTGAGGAGATGCAGGGCGAGGTGGGTTGGGCCTCAGGCTGCACTGCGTCCACCTGCTCGCCTGGCAGCCACTGCTGCGGCTGGGGCATGTCACTGCTGCTGTTTAGGATGCATTCGCCCTGCTGCTGCTGGGCGTTGCGGCTTGTGGGTGGGGCTGAGCTATGTTGCGGCAGGCGACCAGTGTGGGTGACGGCCATTGCAGCGTCAGAGGCCGCGCCGCCCTCCTCCGGCTCATCCTTGACAACCAATGGGTCAGGCAGGTTCAAAGTCGCGGTCAGGTCGCCGGGCCAATCGTCGAATGCCAGCTGCTGCATTAGCTGCTGGTGCTGCTGTTCCGCAGCATTTGTCATGACCAGCGGATACTCGTAGAAGGACTGTGGCCTTCCTGAGTGCGGGAAGCAGGGGACGCCGGGACCGGCATCGCAGGTAAGGCCGATGGCGGAGCAGGCCGACGTCCTCGCGACCATCGCTTCCAGCGCACTGGGCTCGCTGGGTTGCTGCAGGCTGTTGTGCGCATTGCCAACGATGTTGTCGAAGTCGAACTCCATCTGTGTGCAGGCAGGCAAACCCGGGTATCCTGGTTCTGATTGGGCACAGCGTGCTACATGTATACAGGTAGCGCTGCAATGCCGTGTTCTGTGTCCTCGCGTGCTGTTCTTAGCACCGCACCTTATTTGCACCCGGGCCGTCCAAGGAGTGCGGAGAGGTGGGCGACCGCAAATGGTTTGCGCCCCAAGGTGAAAGGTTTGAAGATGAGGTTGCTGGGGTAGCGTACCTGCTACGGACTCACAAAATCCCTGCTTGTGTGCGACGGTACAATAACAGATGATACGGCTGTGTCTGGTATGCTATCACACTGTCGCTTTGCCTCGTGCAGTGGGGAGTATGCCTCGACCAACAACGGAATGCTTGCATGGATGCAAGCATACGATTGTCGGCAACCACTTTTTGCTCCCACACATCCAAACATCGGCCCCACAGCCTCATGCGACGGATAGCTTCCTCGCGATGTTCAGTATCCTCGAATCCAGCCACTCCGTCCACCAAGCACAGTGTGCGCGTATAATGCATGGAGCAAGCGAGCATGGAGTTGTACCGCACAACACCGTATCTGCTGGTTCACGGTCCGCACAAGCATGACTAGGCTAAAGCTGGGTGACGACGGTTTATGGGGGTGTCAAGGCTTCCTTTGGCCGTGGCGCTTTGCACAAGACGCACATGCGCGAGCTAGCATGAGAGAGCAATCTACAATAGGTATTAATAGGCTCTTTGGCAGTCCCAAACAGAAGCCAAGCCAAGCAGCCTGGTAGCCGACGGTGGAAACAGTGCAAATGTTAAAAATTACAAAGGGACAGGCGCAATGGGTCGTTACTAGGAACGGTGGACTCCGCTCTGTGCGAAGGGGACTGACATGGGACACTACGCCCAAAGCAGCTGATGTCGTAACCATAACCAGGCTAGCATCGCCTGCACCACCCTTTCTGTAATGTTACAACAGAGGACACTTTCCCACTGGCCGGCAGCGGTGCACCCAGCAGGCGTTGGCAAGCGTGCCCTTCACACGTCTGCCCATCCCAGGCTAATAGATGCAGACAGCAGTGCATGACGTGGCGCCAAACACACATCGTTGCGTGCACTTGGTGCCTTGACCGCCTCTCTTGCCGGCTGCTGAGGACTGAGGACTGCTCCCTCAAGCCTGAAGCGCTTGCTTGCCGTGGTCGCTAAGACAGATGCTGAGACAGCGCAGGAGTCGGACGAAGCTAGGCTCACAGGAAGGGGAGGCTGACGCCGTTCTCAGCAAAGGTGTTGTGCCTGCAGGCACACATGAAGGGGCCAGGGGGCCGTAGTAGGCTCCTGGGTGCTGCTCCACAGCTGCCTCAGGCCTCAGGTCATGCCGCCACCCGGCCACGACAGCTGCGGGGAGGTGTCCAGCTGTCTGCCAGCAGCTGCCTGGTGCCCCACCCCTGCTCCCAGCTGCTGCCTGGCTAGTAGAAGCAGGTCTCCCCTCCCTTCACCGCCCTGCTTAGGCCCCTCAGCCACCCTTGCCCCCTCCCCCTGCCCCTCTGCCCCTCCTTGCCCCCCTGCCACCCCCCTGCCCCCCAGGCCGTCTCACCAGGGGTCAGCCAGGTGGTCAGCCAGGTTGTCCAGGGGCCCCTTGCCGGTGGCGGCGTGCTGGGCGGCAAAGCCCATGAATGCCAGCATGGCCTGCGCAGAGCCGGGGCCAGCAGGGTGGGGCAGGGCCAGCAGGCAGGGCCAGGGCCAGCAGGGTGGGGCAGGGGCAGCAGGGTGGGGCAGGGGCAGCAGGGTGGGGCAGGGCCAGCAGGCAGGGCCAGGGCCAGCAGGGTGGGGCAGGGGCAGCAGGGTGGGGCAGGGGCAGCAGGGTGGGGCAGGGGCAGCAAGGTGGGGCAGGGGCAGCAGGGTGGGGCAGGGCCAGCAGGGTGGGGCAGGGGCAGCAGGGTGGGGCAGGGGCAGCAGGGTGGGGCAGGGGCAGCAGGGTGGGGCAGGGGCAGCAGGCAGGGCCAGGGCCAGCAGGGTGGGGCAGGGGCAGCAGGGTGGGGCAGGGGCAGCAGGCAGGGGCAGGGGCAGCAGGGTGGGGCAGGGCCAGCAGGCAGGGCCAGGGCCAGCAGGGTGGGGCAGGGGCAGCAGGGTGGGGCAGGGGCAGCAGGGTGGGGCAGGGCCAGCAGGCAGGGGCAGGGCCAGCAGGGTGGGGCAGGGCCAGCAGGCAGGGGCAGGGCCAGCAGGGTGGGGCAGGGGCAGCAGGCAGGGGCAGGGCCAGCAGGGTGGGGCAGGGGCAGCAGGGTGGGGCAGGGGCAGCAGGGTGGGGCAGGGGCAGCAGGGTGGGGCAGGGCCAGCAGGCAGGGCCAGGGCCAGCAGGGTGGGGCAGGGGCAGCAGGGTGGGGCAGGGGCAGCAGGGTGGGGCAGGGGCAGCAGGGTGGGGCAGGGGCAGCAGGGTGGGGCAGGGCCAGCAGGGTGGGGCAGGGGCAGCAGGGTGGGGCAGGGGCAGCAGGGTGGGGCAGGGGCAGCAGGGTGGGGCAGGGCCAGCAGGCAGGGCCAGGGCCAGCAGGGTGGGGCAGGGGCAGCAGGCAGGGGCAGGGGCAGCAGGGTGGGGCAGGGGCAGCAGGGTGGGGCAGGGCCAGCAGGCAGGGCCAGGGCCAGCAGGGTGGGGCAGGGGCAGCAGGGTGGGGCAGGGGCAGCAGGGTGGGGCAGGGGCAGCAGGGTGGGGCAGGGGCAGCAGGGTGGGGCAGGGCCAGCAGGCAGGGCCAGGGCCAGCAGGGTGGGGCAGGGGCAGCAGGGTGGGGCAGGGGCAGCAGGGTGGGGCAGGGGCAGCAGGGTGGGGCAGGGGCAGCAGGGTGGGGCAGGGCCAGCAGGCAGGGCCAGGGCCAGCAGGGTGGGGCGGGGGCAGCAGGGTGGGGCAGGGGCAGCAGGGTGGGGCAGGGGCAGCAGGGTGGGGCAGGGCCAGCAGGGTAGGGCAGGGCCAGCAGGGTGGGGCAGGGCCAGCAGGCAGGGCTGGGGTCAGCAGGCAGGGCTGGGGTCAGCAGGCAGATGAGCGCAGTCGCAGCTGGACATGGACAGCAGGTGGTGGTCAGGAGCAGCAGGTCAGGGCCTGGCTCCAAGCTTGGGACCAACGCCGCTGGGCCAGGTGCAGCTTTGGGCAGCAGCCCCCTGCGGACCAGGAGGGACCTCCCAGCCACAAAGCAGGGGCAGAGGTACTCCAGGCACACAGGCAGGCAGGCAGGGCTGGCCCCCCCCTGGAGATCAGGCCTGCTCCATGGCACCGCCCGCAGCGCAGCCACCACCCACCAGGCGCCCGTTCTTGATCTCCTGCAGATCACCAGCAGCGGTCGAGGTTAGTGAGGGCAGGAGGGTCAGGGTGGCCCGCAGCCAGTGGGGTGGCCCAGGGGCCAGGGAGACAGCGGGGGCTGTCCAGCTGCTGCTGCCATGCCTCAAGGAGGCCAGGTGTGCAGGCAACAGGCCTGAGCCGGTGCAGGTGGCTGGCCGTCAAGGCAGGGGCGGCAGCAAGCTTGCCCGAGGTGGTCAGGTCAGGGCAGGATGAGGCAGGGTGGGGGCAGGATGAGGCAAGGGGTGACCCACCTTGAGCTGGTACTGGGCCAGAGCCTCGGGACCGGCCCTGCAGGCCACAGGGCAGGGGGGTGCACCAGGAGGGTCAGCAGGCGCCCAGCTGGCGGCACACAACCTCCCATATCCCCCCGACCCCTCCCCCCCTGCCTGCCCTCCCCCCCTGCCTGCCCTCCCCCCCTGCCTGCCCTCCCCCCCTGCCTGCCCTCCCCCCCTGCCTGCCCTCCCCCCCTGCCTGCCTCCCCCCCCCCCTGCCTGCCCGCCTGCCCCCCTGCTCACCTAGAGAAGCCCATGGGGTCAAAGGGACCGCCGGGGTAGCCGTTGCTCATGCCTGTGAAGGCGCCCTCAAAGCCTGCGAGCAGCAGAGGACCAGGCCCAGTGGACACCAGGCAGGAGGGCCGAGGCAGAGCAGGACAGCGCTGACCAGGGCCCCTGACTGCCAGCGCTGGCTACAGCCTGAAGCGCTGGATGCCAGCTTGCCCTGCCTCACGAACACCCTACCCTCACCCCTCAAGGCGCCTGCCCCTGCCCCCTGCCCCCTCCCCCCTCCCCCCCAGCAGCCAGGCACTGACCGAAGAAGGTGCCCTTCTCTGCCTGGCTCTTGGGCTTCAGCAGGTCGGCCCCGCGCTTGATCTCAACAAACATGTACAGGAAGAACTGCACCATCAGCAGGGTGCCTGCGCGGGGGGAAGGGCGGGAGGCAGCAGCTGAGGCTACAATCCAACAGTGGGAGCAGCAGAGCAGCAACCAGTGCGGCAGCAGCAGCAGCAGCGGGGCCAGCGGCAGCGATGGTGGCGGGAGCAGCAGTGGGAGCAGTGGCGGCAGCAGCAGCGGCCTGTGATGTAGTGGGTGCAAGCGGCTGCAAGCGGCTCACCGAAGGGGATAGCGTTGGGGGACTCGATGTAGACCTTGCCGGCATCATACCACTCGGGGATGTTGGCCACACCCAGCTTGGTCAGGGCCTGCGGGTTGGGGCCAGCCAGGAGTCAGCCCCAGGAGGCAGCCCCTGGTCAGGGTGGGGCTGTGCGGGCGCAGCAACACGGCTGGCAGCCAGCAGCCGGCAGTGCCCTGGCCATAGTGGGCAGCAGGTCAGGTGCCTGGGGGGCGAAGGAGGGCGTGTCAGCAGGACTGGGTGGGGGCCCGCCAGGGGGCCAGTGCTAGGACCAGTGTAGGGCCGGGGGGGGGCTGGAGCAAGGAGGCAGCGAGGGGTCAGGTGCTGTGGGCAGCTGAGCAGCAGACCAGGCAGCCGGGCTCACCCCAGGGATGAGGATGCCTGCCACCGCCATCATCTGCACACACAGCAGGAGAGGGGGGGGATGCAGGTTGATGCAATGGAGTGTGATGCCAGCAACCCTGGCCAGGTCAAACCCAGATGGCCTGATGAGGCCTCGCACGTCGTGGTGTGACTGTCCTGATAGTCTGTGACTGCAGTGGAAGGGCCGCAAGGCCTGCCGGTTGCTAGCGCAGGGTGCGCCGTTGCGTCTCAGGGTGCGCTGCCGGCAGCCCTCCTGCCTGGCACCTGCTGCCCCTCCCCACACACCGCTGGGTACTGGCCTGCTGCAGTGCAGGCTGAGGCCCACCTAGGACCGGGCACCCCAGGCTCAGCATGCTTGTTGCCACTGGCTCTCACCCACAACCCAGGATACGCCTGCCCTGCCCTGCCCTGCCCTAGCTTAGCTTAGCTTGTGCCCTAGTCACTAGGGGAAAGGAGAGGGGTCAACAGGGCACGGCAGGCAGCAAGTTGTCAGGACCAGGGCCCATCTGGGAAGGGTGCAGCTAGGAATGCCCCGCCCTACCGCTCACCGCAGTCCTGGCGTGCACCAGCTCGGCTTGCTGGTACCTGCGGGGCAGGCAGCAAGCTGGAGAGGTCAGGCTGGCTCCCTGGGCTGAGACAGCTGCCCGCTGCTCTTCAACTCCTTCTGCCAGCTGGCTGGACCCAGGCTGCAACACCATGCCAGGGCCTCGCGCCTTACCATGCCAGGGCCTTGGGGTCGGAGGCCAGACCCAGAGGGTCAAACCCGAAGTCACCTGCATGGTGCAGGTGTGTCGTCAGCTTTTCTTTGCATTGAAGCCGATAGAATGGCGAGTCAACGCGACGGAGATCGGGAAGAGATCACACCTGGGAGCTCGCCCTTGAGGTGAGCTGGCACCGCTCCGCCTGGCAGCCTGCGAAGGCATCCGATGCTGTTGGCTAAGAATCCTAGGCGCTGGCAATCCGTGAGCAGAAGTCCGTTGTACATCGCAAACAGGCCAGGCGAGGCTGCATGTCGCTCACCACAGCGGCCTGTTGGCGGCAGCGGCCCTGGTGACAATGGAGCGGCGAGATGCCTGTGGTCGTAGGCGAACAATGTTGGAGAGAGACACTCAACGCGCACGCAGCCTATGCCATTTGCTACACCGCAGCTGGCGCACTGCACACCTTGGCTGCCACTGGGGTGCCCAGAGTAACGCGCTGCATCACGGTGGCCATCTTGTTCTTCTGGTGCTGCTTACAACGGTACGGGCTACAGGTCGTGGCTTGGGAGTTGGGGACGATCAAGATTGTGAGTGTGAGTGGAGTGATGTAGCGGGGGGCCGTCAGGCAAAAATACAACATGAAACAACTTGTTTGCCTGTGGGTGCAATTACCGTGGCTCAGAAAGCTAGCTGACTCCGGATCCTGTTACTCATTTCCCCGCCCCCACAGGCTGCCTTCCTTACTCAATGCATACCTGGACTACAACCAATTGCAAAGAATAATGATCGCACATGCAGAAGATGCACAGAGGGGGTAGTGGATGACGCCATGCATTTCATCTTTGAGTGCACTGCCACAAGTTCCACCAGGGAGCAGCCGGAGTTTGCCATGTCGTTCCAGAACAATAATGAGAATTGCATGACTTCATTTTGAGCACATGTGCACCTTGCTTTGAAGTGCGTTACAGAAAGTCCCAACCCCTAGAGGGGGAGGGCTGCCAACCAGCCTAACGGCCAATGACGGCTTAAGCGGTGCAAGCCACCTATACTATCCATCCACCCCACTTCGTCATCGCGTGCAGCCGGCCTCACTTCCCTATGAGCTCAGCAGCACTCTTGTTTCGTTTCATGTCGTGACCAGCAGGACCGGCTCAGGCGTATCTTACATAATCAGGGTTTCCACATGAACACTTTGTAGCCTTCCACAGCATACGGTCAATCCAAGCTCAGCAGGTGTAAGCCAATTAACAAAGATGCAGTAGGAGCTCAGCCCCTCCGCACCATTGATCAGCAGCAAGAATCTACATACAGCAAACATGGCTGCAAGCCCTAAGAAATCAATGATAGGTAGCCACGTCCTTGTGCAGATGCTCTGCATGAATTGATGCAGACAAATCTTGATCTTGAAGTGACACTGTAGGCGCAAATGCTGCCCTTTGAACCAATCCAAGGTGCAACGCTGTCAGCGCTTAAGCCTTTGGCTTGTACAGCAGCTCGCCGTTCTTCTTTGCGTTGACAATGTCTGGATAGTGCAGCGTTAGCTCCTTGGTGCCGAAGAGGATGTTGTCAGCGGCCTCCACACCCAGCATCATGCTGTGGTCCTGGTTAGCAACCTCATACTGCACCCACCAAATACACCACCATGTACATTAACAGCAAGCTCATGACATCATATCAACCACACTGAGAGTGCATCTAAGATGCTGTCTGCTATGGCTGCACAGACCCCCTGATGCCCACCTTGTAGCTTCCAAAGCGTCCGCGGCTCCAGATGCCAGACTGTTGCAGCCAAGGCAGTGCCTTCTCCAGCACAGCGTCACGGCCCAGTGATGGAGTGGGGTAGCCATGCTCAATCCTGCAGACATAAGCACAGGGCATTCAGGCTCTATCCTCCACACACCATCCAACCAGCAACATGTGGCTGCTGGCACGACACTGCGTTCACTGGTACTCGCCTGCGATGGTAGATGGACACAATCTCGTTGCCTGAAGCAATGAGCTGTGTAGCAAGCGCGCCCTTGATGGTGTCCTCCACAACAGCTGGCCTGCATCAGGCACCACAGCAATGTCATATGCTGGGTGGTGAGCTCCATCCTCATGCGCAAGACACTGCTCATGAAATGGTTGGTACTCACCAAGTGCCAGCTGCGCCCGCCAGCTTCACGTCCTGCAGGTTGACCGGCTTGTACTGCGACTCGCTGACCTCAAACATGAGAGACCAGTAGGGGCCAGCCTTGGCCTCGGCGTCAGCTGGTGCACTGCCATCGCCCAGCACCAATGTGGGCAGGGCTGCAGAGGCATCTGGGCAGTTGGAGACGGCGTAGTTGGAGAAGACAGTGCACCTGCGACAGGTGAATAAACAAATGAGGATGTCATGGACGGCTTGATGTGTTCTTCCTATTGTCTCCTTGTGTAAAGCACTTAGCGCCACCTTAATTGCGATTGCTTCCTGCTTACCTGTAGTAGGGGCAGTTGTCTTCTGGGTAGTACAGCCAGCACTTGCTGCCATGGGGGCATTCTCCACGAATTCCCAAGCCAATGATGTGGCTGGAGCTGTGCTGCAGACCTTGCGCCCACTCAGGCTTGCCCAGCCAGGTCAACACAACGTCCAATGGCAGCGTGGACAGCAGCGAGTTGTAGGCAATCTTAGCACCAGAAGACAGGGTGACTTCCTTGGCATCCTTGTCGATACCGACCACTGTTTGCTTGTACCGCTGCGTGTGCAAGGCAACAAGAGGTGCATGCTAACACACAAACAATCATGCATGCCTAGCATCCATGCAAGGACACAACCTATGTTGCAACGCTCAGCACCAACTCTGTTTACGAGTGCAGGTTCCTACCTGCTTCTCTTGAGGTAGCAGCTTGGCCACACCCTTCCAGATTGCCCCAGTGCCGCCTGACGTGGGAAACCTGAACACAGCATTTGGACCCCAGCCTGCATCCTCCTTGTTGTTGATGACGTTGGAGATGGCACGGTCAACATCAACAGTAGCCACGCGCTCGCCCAGCCAGTTGCACTGCATCATTGTCGTGGGCACTGCCCACACCTGCAGGAGGCACAGGCTGCAAGGTCAGCAACTGCGACACATGATGTTGTGGACGCCACTATGACAGCTGTCGTGGCAGGCGCACCTTGAAGTTGTAAGGGCGCATGAAGATGTCTGCAATCCCAGGTCCCATGACACGTAGGATCCACTCGTCAAAGTTCTTGGGCTTGGTTGGTGCTCCTGAGTTTGCCACCTTGGCCTCCACCAGGCCAGTCAGGCACTTAATCTGCAGTGCGGATGAACATAGGCATAGAGGTAAATGCACCCCAGCTAGGTTGCAGTTGCCGAACACATACCTGGTCTGGCTTGTCCAGCGCAGAGATGTTGTTCTGGAAGGGGTAGGCAACCCAGCGATCCTTGATCCAGACATAGGACACACGCTGCAGCGTGTTCCAGGCCTCTGGACCACTGCCCAGTGCAGCATCGATGACCTGGTCAAAGTAGTCCCAATGGCTGAAAATGACGTGGCCTCCCATGTCGAACAAGAAGCCCTCAGCTGTCACATCCGTGCAAGCCAGGCCGCCCGCCTCTTCGGCCTGCAAGCAATCGAAATTGACGTCTCCTATCGCTGCTGCTGGTGTGCGCCAGTCTGAGACACCTGTCTCAACAGATCAAATGTCAGTTGGACACATCCGCTGTTATGTGCTGCAGGCGTAGGGAGTGCGCAATGCAATAACGGGGTTCACCTGGTCAATCATCAGCCAATTCTTGCCGTGCTGCTCGATGCGGGTGGCCGCACCAAGGCCCGTGGGGCCAGCTCCAATGATGAGCACATCAACCTGTGGTGCGCGATGCACCGTTTGGTTTGCAGGGTGTACCGGCTGCAAACGCAGCTGTCGAAGTTGTCCGGGAAGAGAATGGGTCACCTTCTCGGTGGCCATCGTCGTTTAGTCACAAAGCAGGTCTTCCAATGTTCTTGGTGTTGCACGCGAACAAGGGAGCCGACAGTACAGCACGACAAGAGGTATACAGCGCTTAGTCCTACTGCTTGTCTGCGCTTGCGTAGACCTCGACAAGATAGTAGTGAAAGCAACTGTCGCGTCCTCACTTTTGCCACTATGATATTCGGTCGTTTCGAGGCGGGCACTCGCACAAGTTGCACTGATGTGGGGGAACGGGCACTTGTCATACGAAGGACGTTGCATCATTACATGTCTACGCCGTGAGCGCATGTGAACATGTTGCCGCACTTGACACGACGTGCCACGCAGAAGATGGGAAAAGGGTGGGCCTAGCGGCCTTCGGTGATTCGGTCACTATCACCGAGTCGAAATCGGGACAGTGAGATGGGAAGTTGCCTCATAGCAGTACCGTTGCTCTGAGTGGCATCGAAGCAGCTGGTCACGACAAGCCTCGGTCATCACTGATCGCTGATGAAGGCTCTCGAGTGCCTTGGTCAGAAATGGAGGACACAGTGACTGCCACCAGGGCGACTTTGTACTGCGGGCAGGGCGGGGGTTGCAGGCTGGCCTGGCATCACTTGCGCAAGCCAACTTGTGCCATGCACTGGGTCAGAGGTGTGGACCATGCCAGGGTTGTGGAGCAAGATATAGCTGGAGGGGCCTGTCACTCACCATCATGAAACCCAGCGCCCCAAGTGCCAGCTGCTGCACCTGCCCCCGACTTGGCTGCACAAGATGCCACACTATCCCATGCTCCTCGCTCAAGCCGCCTGCAACCATGCAAACTTATGACGGTGTTCACAGCTTAACCCCTGGGCCCTGCCACCCCCCCTGACCTGCCAAGCCTGTCTGCATCTGCCAGACAGTGCCACAGGCCACCCCCCCACCACCTGCACCTGCCACGCCTGCCAGATCAGCCACACCTGTTTAGGCTACACAGCAGTTGGCTGCTAATCCTCCTGCCTGCCCCTTTAAGCCCAGGCCCTGCCCTGGCCTGCACCCCGGCCTGCTGCTGCACCGCTGCCCCTGCCCCTGGCCACACGCACCTGATACTCCCCCCGACCCCACCAGCAGCGAGGCGGCAGCCAGGCCCAGGCCGGCCACCAGCCCCACACGCAGCCCTGGGCTGGCCGCCACCCTCTGCAGGACCCCCCCCGCCCCTCCACTGAACCCCCCACCCTGGCTGCTGCTGCTGCTGTACACACGCCCCGCCCTCCCCCGCCGCCAGCCCTGTCTGGCCTGCCTGCATGGCGCCTGGCACCAGGTGGGGCCCAATGCCCTGGCAGGGGGAGGCAGCACCGCCTACATCTTCAACCCGGCTGGCACCTTGGTCGAGCACTGACTGGGTTTGGGGGGCGGGCGACCAGTACTGCTCCTGCCCCCCCTCCATGCCACCTCCCCCCCTGCTGACCCCAAGCGTGTCCCCGCCCCCCACCAGGCCATCCACCCCCTGCTGCAGCAGCCACTGGTATCCACACCCAGCCAGCCCGCCCAGTGCAAAGGGCAGCGCCGCATCCCGCCCGGCCAGCAGGCCCGCTAGCGCAGCACCGGCCAGGGCCAGCAGGGCGGTGGCGGTCAGCAGCTGCGCCTTCAGCTGCTGGTAGGCGGACAGGCTGGCGGCGCGCAAGCTGCTGGCCTGGGCCTGGGCACAGCAGGCAAGGGAGGGGGGTGGGCGGCATGAGAGCCACATGATGGCAGTGATGGTGATGCCTTCCCACCAGCTGTGCCTTTCAACAGCTTTGCCTTCCCTTGGCAGGCCTTGCCCTTCCACTCCACCTCCCCGCCCTGCCTTGCCCGCCCCCCCTGACCTGTGACAGCGTGCGGGCGCTGCCTCCTGAGCCGTACACCACGGCCCCTGCGGGCACTGGGGTGAGGTAGGCCGCCCCCTGACCCGCCTCACTGCCCAGCAGCCGCTGACACACAAACCTGCGCCAGCGCAGTCACACCTCACTCACAGCCCGGGCTCCCCTCTCCCTCTCCCTCTCCCTCTCCCTCTCCCTCTCCCTCTCCCTCTCCCTCTCCCTCTCCCTCTCCCTCTCCCTCTCCCTCTCCCTCTCCCTCTCCCTCTCCCTCTCCCTCTCCCTCTCCCCCCCTCCCCCCCTGCCCCCCTAACCCCCCTCATCCCCCGGGGGCTGACCTGGCATTGAGGCCTGAGGGCGAGGCAGCCACCTGCAGCTCCTGCAGCGCCCAGCTGCCGCTCTCAGGGCCAACCTGCAATGCAACAGCAGTTGAAAGGGCTCAAGGGGCCAAAGGGGGGGGCGGGGGGGTCAGGGCTGCAGCCTGCCTGCCTGCCCTGCCTGCCCTGCCTGCCCTGCCTGCCACTACCCAGCCATGGAGGGTGGCCAAGGGGGGGTGGCGTGAGGAGGCTGGTGGGGGAGGACCTGGGCCTGGCCTGGCCTGTTGCACCCTCGCCTTGCTGCCCGCCTGGCGCTCACCAGCAGCGCTGCCAGCGGGCCCAGGTCAGGTGCCAGGAAGCTGACCTCGTCCACCGCTCCAGTCTCAAAGCGGCGCCGCACAGCACCAGGGCTGCAGGGCACCGCACCAGGGCTGGAGGCCTGACCCCCTGCGGGCCCTGGCCCTGGCCTCTGCTCCCCCCCCTGCTGCTCCCCCCCTGGACCCTGAGACCTCAGGGAGGCAGAGCCGCTCCCTGGGCTGCTGCTGGACCAGGGGTCGCGGGAGGGGAGGGGGGGGGAGGGAAGGTGGGGGGGGGGGGCCCCTGGCGCCAGGGTCCCTGGGGGGGGCAGGGGGGGGGGCCCCAGCTGGATTTGAAGTCCACGCCCAGGCCTCGAGGCTGAGGGGAGGCGTCTTGGCTGATCTGCATGCCAAGGCAGCGGCGGGGGGGTGAGCAGCTGGCCTGCTGGGGCAGGGTTAGGGGGGCAGGCTTCAGGCAGGAGGGTGGGCAGGCAGTTGGCTGGCCCTGCAGCAGCACAGCAGCCATGAGGTCCCACTTACCCCCCACACACTGCTGCTGCCCCCCCCCCCCCCCCGCTGCTGCCCTCCCCTGCTGCCACCCTCCTGTCAATAGTAGGACCCTGCTGGACCAAGGGGGTGAGAGGGCAGGGCAGGGAGCCCATCTTCCTCACCCGCTGCCCGGCCCCGTCCTCCTGCTGGCTGTAGGGCAGTAGGCGGTGCAGCACGGCGCGGCCGTCAGCGCCAATCAGGCACAGGTTGACGGCGCTGCAGGGGTCAGACAGCCCGGAGCCGCGCCCCTGGCCCGTGGTGAAGCGGCAGCAGTACAGCGTCAGCGCAGCCCCCGCCCCCCCCGCCCCCACTGCACTCTGCCCCTGAGGTCCATCAACCAGGGACTGCAGGGCAGGACCGCAAGGGGACAGCGGTGGGGGGCAGCTGGAGGCACCCGGCCCTCCCCCCTCCTTCCTCCATCCCTGACCCTCTTCATCGACTTCCACTTCAGGAGTCGAACTAGGCACCTAAGCAATGGCTGTGGGATGGCAATAGCAGCCAGAGTGACTTTGCACTGCGGCTGTGGTAGGGCTGCAGGGATTCCCAGGCAACCCATGTTGGCCCAGGCGACGGTGTCAGCCCGGTTAGGGTTTGCGTTATGGTGAGCCGTGTTAGTACGTATCGTGCTTGCGTACCTCTAGCGCAGCTGGCCGCGGTGATTGCACTAAGCTGGTGGGATGCACCGAAACAAATTGCGGGGATGGCACACTCGCGCTGTGCCTCTCTCGCCGTGCTCTGCAAGTCGCATCGCGAAAGGTGCGCTGCGGTGGGCGCACGGCATGAGCTGGCGAAGTCACGGGAGACCCGGGGTTCGTGTATGCACCGCGGCCCAGCATGACTTCGTAACCTGCGATGTTGGTCTCATCCTATTGACATTCAACAATTGAAATGTCAAATGTGTAGATATGTGTGTGATAAACACGAAAATCCTTAGTACATGTAGCTGCCTCGCGTTTCTATTGTTTATGGCGAGGAAGAAGAGACGAACCGGTGTGGGTGGGCCTAGAGCAGTGCCGGAGGACCCCGACTTCGACCGCGACGAGGCAGCCCAACCTGACTTGACCGAGGCAGAGCGCAAAAGGAAGGCTTCAGGAGAGGCCCGCGCTGCCCGCAGTAGGGACAATACGTTCCACGCAAGAAAGGCCAAGTTAGCCCACCTCACCAGCCACCTCCCGCAAGCGCTTTGGGATGCCTTCCTGGATCGTGTTGTGCGGCCACGAGTGAAGGCCATCAGCGAGCGAGGGGTGATTGGCAGCCTGCTGTTGGGCTTCCTCGTGCGCGGCTTGTTTACCCTGCACGTAGCCGACCAGCTTGACGCGCAAGGCCAGCCACTGTCATACACAGACATAGACATCCCAGTCTCCGCAGCAGACATCCCGGACCTAAGCTGCAGGAACCTGTACCTGCAGCTGTGCCGCGGCCTGCCCGGAGAGGGCGAGAACACTCAGCCGAGTGCAGGAGTCGCTGCCGTGCTGGCCGCGCACCCCGACCTTAGCGCCCGCCTCGACGCAATCCCACGCAACCTGTCGGACACCAACATGGTGGACCACGTCGGCAAGCAGTTGCAGACAGCTTTCAGCAACATGCTCACGCTGCTCTTCGCTGGCAGGCTCAAGAAGTCAGTGTCCCTGGCCGGGGCCAAGGTCTTGCTGGGCACCAACGAGCACCAGCGCCGATTTGGGGTGAGGGGGCTGGTTGGTGGGCACCTGCCAGCCTGGTCCAAGCGTCAGTGCACTTACGTGCGCCGCATGGTGTGCGGGCTGGAGGTCACCTGGCTGGTGGGGGAGGGTGGGGTGGTGGTGACTGCAGCCATGCAGGCGGAGGTGGCTTTGCAGCGGGGCCTGCTGGGGCTGGAGGAGGGGGAGAAGGTGGATGATGACTGGGTGGAGGACCCAGCAAACATGGGCCGCCTGCTGCGCCATGCGGTGCACACCACCAGAGAGATGGAGGCAGCCATGGCAGCCTGGCAGCTTGATATGGTGCCCTGGCAGCAGTCTGATCCCACCAACCTGGTGACGAGGCCCCCCCGCCCCCCCACTCCCTATGCCCTCACCCCCACCAGCAAGTGCCAGACTCGGCACATCTTCATCGACACCAACGGCCTCTACGGCTTGATGAGTGACGCCGGCATGCTGGGGGTGCTGACGGAGCAGGGGGTCACCTCCTTGAAGAAGTTCAGGAATGGTGCCCTACCTGACCCAGCGAACCCTGGCGAGTACATTGCCGGGCCTGCAAACAGTAAGGTGAGTGGTCCTTGCAGTCAGGTGCTAGCCTTTGGTGCTCAGTCAGTTGTCATGTTTGTCTTGTGCCTGCCATGTGTGCTGTCACCTGCATTCATAAGCTGATAAGGTGCCTTGGTTGTGTTTATGGTGGCTGCAGGTGGCCAGCCGGTGGGATGCATTGCTGCCTGACCCTCGCCGCCAGAAGCTCGCCAGCCCCAAGCACAGATTCGCACAGACCGTGGACACCGATGGAGTCGCCATCAGCGTGATGTTCCTGCGGCCCAAGCCTGCAGCGCCACCCGCAAAGCTGCCGCGGATGGCCAAGGGCATGGGAGCACGTCATGCACCTCCGACACCCCTGCAGGTTCTACGACCGGGACGTGTCAGCCGCGCTGAACATCCGCCGCTGTGCAGTCGGCCCAGGGCCACGTCCCGCTACTGGACTAACCGCCCAGCCATGCCAAAGCCAGGCCAGCCAGGCCAGGAGTGGGTGATCATACCCGACAAGCCCCTGTTGCGCAAGTGGCAGCGCCTGTTGCAGCAATAGCCAGCTACAGCTCAAGACAATCCCAAGCAAAAAAAAGCAATGAACCCCTCACAAAGGGGATGTGTGTGGGTTGGAGTTACTAGGTGTAACAGTTGTCTTGCTTCGCTAGTATGCATGCTACGAAATGCTGCCAAAGCTGCCAGAACTGCAGGCGACTCGCAGCTACTGCCGTGGCTGCTGCTGTTCACATACTCGTCGTCTTCCGAATAGCGTAGAGTGGTAGTGTCTTACATAGTGTACAGTCCTCCATCTCAACTCCTCCCCCACGGGACTCCAGAACAGAACAGAAGCTCAGCTTAAGAAGTAAACAACCCACACCTTGTCACACGCACGTTGACACCTGACAGCCCGGTGAAAGCCGGCCCGGCACATCATCGCATGCACATGAACGGAAAATCCTACCATGTATCCTAGGTACGAAACAGCTCTGTTGCACTCCCGGAGCTCATCTTGAAGTCTTGAATAGTCAAACATTGTGCAAACAGGTAGGCAGAAGCAATCATGCGAAGGCAACCTCAGTCATACAAAGCAACGCTACATTCAAAGCAAACGCTACATGCAAAGCAAACGCTACATGCAAATCGGTGCGGTCAAGTGTACGCATAGAACTCCATGCAAAGAAAAGTTACATGCAACAGACATCCAATGCGGTGAACTCCATGCGAACCATGCTGGAACTATCAAACCAAAGTCGTGGACTTCATCTCGTCTTGTTCTCGTCCTCCTCCAAAGCCGGTGGCAGGTGAAGAAACCATCATGTCAAAAACCGAGAAACCGAAGTGTGGTAGCTGTGTTTAGCGCAGGTTGCAATGGGTGATCAATCCATGCTGGCTGCATAGTGCTAGAACAGAGTTGGCGGGATATAAGCAGACATATGCTTTGTCCCTAACCAGAGTGGATGGTCGCGGGGTCATGAGCTGTGCTACACTCATGCCCATGGACCGCAGGTCGGTGCGCATGGGAATGCTCAGACTCCCCCGGCCTATGTTGCCACTGGCGTGCTTGCCAGCCAATACAACCGTGTTCAGCTGGTACTGTGCACTTTAGGTCAATTGAGGTGCAAGGTTGCGAAGCTCAAGAGCCTAGGCGTATGTGCCCGATCGATTGGATGCAGAGGTGTTTGTGCCTGGCTGCATAGTGTGTGGCCCATGCATGAGTGAACATGAGAGAAGCAGTATGGAATCTGCAACCCTAGGCAAATGCATGATCGCTTTGCCCCGTGCCGTTGTTGTGTGCTACCTCAGGGGACACCTGGGCTGCTTGATTGTGCGCTACCTCAGGGGACACCTGGGCTGCTTGATTGTGCGTCGGCTGTGCGGCTAACGACTTGTTTGTAATGGTAGGCTGCTGGCTAGGGTGCTTTGCTGCCATGTTGTATCCTATCGCTGGTAGAACCTTGGTTGTGAGAGTGTGCGCATGTCTTGCAACTATGCGGCTTGTTAGTGATGGCAGGCTGCTGGGTGAGCTGCCATGGTGCATGGTGGTGCCCTACTCTCTGCAAGGAAAGCAGGTGTTTAGGCTGTAACTGAAGACGCTGTGAGGCCGAAGCAAGCATGGTACTGTCCTACTGATGTGATGTGTTGTGTCAGCTCTGTGGTTAATGCCAACAGGTTGTGGAGTGACAATCATGGTGGTGGTAGGCTGTGTGCTTTGCTTAAGCAAGCTGGTCGTGTTGATGAAAATGATGCGCTGCATAGAGCAGGTTGAGTTTGGACTCTGCTAGGGGCAGGTTGTGTGTGTAAGGTTGGCTACAATTGGGATGCTGGCTATGCTCTGGAGGGCTATGCTCTCTGCCTTGTATAGGGTGCAATGCAACTCTGCAAGGAGCAGGTTGTGAAAGGATGGTTGCAGTTTCAAGGCACAGTAGTGAGCTGCAATGTCCTCCCATAAGGCTGGGGTGGTGGCGGGGCTGTGAAGGTTCTCGCCTAATGCGGAATGTTGTGGTGCAACGATGCAGCTATAGCTGGTGTGCTACAGGTGCGCTGAACTCCCGTTTGCTGGGGTGGTGGCGGGGCTGTGGAGGGTCTCGCCGTGAGGCGGAAGGATGCTGCAGCCTCAGCTGATAACGCTGGTGCTAAGGCGCTGCTGCTGAAGACTCGCAATGCTGAGGCTCTGCAAGTGACAGGTTGCAGGTGACAGGCCGAACCTGTGGAAGGAATTCTCCGCAGTAGCAGGTGTGTTGCTACGCCGAAAAAGAGGGCGCCCTGAATCTCCGCTGCTCAAAACTGCGGGTTGGTCTGCGGGATGGCCGATTGAAGGCGACCTCCGCGATGATGCTGGCAGTCTCGTATGTCTGCACAGGGATGATCGGACCACGGAAACCAAATGTAACAGTTGTCTTGCTTCGCTAGTATGCATGCTGCGAAATGGTTTGAAATGCTGCCAAAGCTGCCAGAACTGCAGGCGACTCGCAGCTACTGCCGTGGCTGCTGCTGTTCACATACTCGTCGTCTTCCGAATAGCGTAGAGTGGTAGTGTCTTACATAGTGTACAGTCCTCCATCTCAACTCCTCCCCCACGGGACTCCAGAACAGAACAGAAGCTCAGCTTAAGAAGTAAACAACCCACACCTTGTCACACGCACGTTGACACCTGACAGCCCGGTGAAAGCCGGCCCGGCACATCATCGCATGCACATGAACGGAAAATCCTACCATGTATCCTAGGTACGAAACAGCTCTGTTGCACTAGGGGAGCTCTGGCTACAGGCACACACACCAGAAGGGCTGAGCTGAAGTGGGCATTAGGCTCACTGTCAGTAGCCTTTTACAATGATGAGCTCGCAGCCAGGTTCGATTCCAACTCTTGCTTTATTTTGGTGTAGCATGAGGGCTGTGGGGTTCAGCCTGAACTTCAGGAGTTGACATGGAAATCTAAATCAGTGTGCAAGTCGCTACTGACGCTACTGACGCTGGTGCTAGAGCTGGCCGACATAGTAGTGCGGCAGCGATTGACCCTAAAGCAACTTACGTGTTGCACGTCGTGGTGTCTTTAGATCCACGCACAGCAGTTGTGCTGTGGGCCCATAACCCTGTAGAAGAGCGTGGGACAGACGAGACACCAGACGAGGGTTCTTACAGCGAGAGCCTAGATCATGGCACAGAGACAGGCTCTCATACCTGTAGAAGAGCGTGGGACAGACGAGACACCAGACGAGGGTGCCTACGAATGTCTGTCACCACGCTAAATACCGACTGTCACTCGGAGTCACTCAGAAGCTGGACAGCTGGACCTATCACCGGTGCAAGATTAGATCTGCACCGGGGCATGATTCACAACACTCCCACTCAGATGTGCAGCTACTGAGTTGCAAACAACTTCAACTTCTTATGTCTAGCTGTTTCAGGCATACAAGCCTGTGCTTCACTCAACTCCAGACTCCCAGTCCTTGCACACACATGGCTGGGTACAAACAAGCTGTTTTTAGGCTTACATGCCTGTGCTCGTCTACATGCTGCTGATTCCACAGCCTTCTTTGGCATAGCCGAGCTTCACAGCTGCCAGAGGCTTGGTCATGACATCTGCTACCATTTCTGATGTGCTGCAGTAGGTAAACATAACCTCCCCCCGAACTGCCCGCTCCCTGGCAAAGTGGTGGTGGACACTGATGTGCTTGGAGCGTGCTGAGGCCATGGGATTGTTCAGCAGTTGTAGTGCAGCCTGGTTGTCACACATGATGTTCACACATGTGCCAGGCAGGCCCAAGTCCTGCATGAGCTTCCTAAGCCAGACTGCCTCTTTTACTGCTCCTGATGCGGCCATGTACTCAGCCTCTGCAGTGGACATGGCAACAGTGGGCTGCAGCCTGCTTGACCAGGAGATGGCTGCGCCGTGCAGGGTGAACACATACCCAGTGGTGCTGCGTGCAGTGTCTTTGTCTCCTGCATAGTCAGCATCACAATACCCTTGCAGGCTGTCACTGCCCCCAAAGACCAAACCCTGGCTGGCTGTGCCCTTTAGGTAGCTGAGCACTGCCTTGGCTGCTGCCCAGTGTTGCTGTGTGGGGGCAGCCAAGTGCCGTGCCAGTGCTCCCACTGCGTAGGCAATATCAGGCCTTGTGCAGCAGGACAGGTAAAGCAGGCTACCTACCAGGGCACTGTAGCTATGGTGCGCAGTGTCCAAGGCATCACCTTATTTAACTAGCTTGGTGCCTGGTGCCATGGGAACTGCCTTGCTGTGTGCCTCAGTCATGCTGTAGGTGCTGAGAAGCTCTTTGATGTACTGTTGCTGATCAAGCTGCAGTGTGCCCTGAGCCCTGTCCCTGCTGATCTGCATGCCCAAAAACCACCTGGTCTGACCCAGGTCCTTGATGCCAAAAACAGAGGACAGGCGCTGCTTCACATAGTCCAGGCTCTCAAGGTCACCCTTTTCTGTGCACAGCAGGCAGTCATCTACATACACCAGCAGGTACACAGTGCCAGCAGGACGAGACAGCATGAAGAGAGCTGGATCAGACTCAGAGGCACAGAAACCCATGCCCTCAAGCTCCTGCTTCAGCTTGGCATGCCATGCACGAGGTGCCTGCCTGAGACCATACAGAGCCTTTTGCAGCCTGCATACAGTGTTAGGGCTGCCCTCTTCAAACCCCTCAGGCTGTTGGACATGAATGACCTCGTCAGGCTGCAGCATGCCATTCAAGAAAGCAGCCTCAACATCAATCTGATGCACTTCCATGTCCCGTGCAGCTGCCAGTGCTAGCAGGGCGCGCAGGGTGGTGTGCTTGCTCACTGGTGCATACACGTCTCCCACATCCACACCTGAGACTTGCATAAAGCCCTTTGCCACCAGACGGGCCTTGAACTTCTCGATTGCCCCTGTGGCATCACGCTTGATCTTAAGCACCCACTTAGTAGGCAGCACACGTGCACCAGGTGGCCTTTCAACCAGAGTCCATGTGCCATTAGCATGCAAGGAAGCAAGCTCAGTGTGCATGGCCTCACGCCAGTACTCAGCGTGCGGTCCTGACAAGGCCTCAAGGACCGTGGGTGTGTCACTGGATGATGTGTCACTGACAGTCATGGAACCCAGCTCAGGCTGCCTGATCCTAATTGGTGGTTGCCGTAGCCTGGCAGGGTTGCGCCGAGGCCCTGGTGCATCAGGCATTCTTGAGGCAGCAGGTAAAGAGACCTCAGGAGCAGGAGCTGGATCAGGAGCAGGTGCAGGTGGTGAGACAGCAGGTCCTGCAGTCGCCAGTGGGATAGGCCGGAAGCCAGGAAACCTAAACCTGCCGATGCCTGGAAACTGGGTCAGATCAGCTGGGCCTCTGTTAAAGCTCCCACCGTCCCCGGGTACCGAGGGTGGCATGCCAGGTGCATTTCCGCTCCCCCCCAGTAGCTGTTGCTCCCACTGCCTATAGCAGCGGAAGAGCTGGTGCTGCTGCTTGCCTCCCCCCCAGCAGCTCTTGCGCTGTGTCTGCTGGGGGAGGGACTGCTTTGGCACGGCAGCTGAGGCTGTTGCAGCTGTTGCTGCGGCGTTGGCTGCGGAGACTGCGGCTGTTGCTGCTGCAAAGGCTGCCGCTGTGGGAAGGCAGGCGACTGTGGAGATTGAGGAGAAAGAGGTGAGGGAGATGGTGGGGAAGACGGAGCTGAAGGCGGAGGTGCTGGGGCAGATAGGAGGATAGATAGAGGTGTCTGACATGAAGGGGAGGGACGTGGGGGTGCAGGTGCTGGGGCAGGCACGCTGGGTACAGGGGACTGCACAGGTAGCTGCATGCTGCGGTGGTGGTCTAGCACAGCTGTCTCATCAATCTGCACGTCCTTGCTGATAACCAGCCTGCCATTCACCCACAGCTTGTAGGCTTTGCTGCCAACAGCGTAGCCCAGGAAAATGCCCTTGACTGCCTTAGGCTGGAGCTTGTTGCGATTGGGTTGTGTGACATACACCCACGCTGTTGCTCCAAAGACACGCAGGGCAGAGAGGTTAGGCTTGCGACGATAGAAGGCTTCCCAAGGCGTCACGGGCAGCCCAGAGGGTCAAGCTCGTTTGGCTGCATGTGAAGCGCATGGGGAAGAGGATTGTAGATGTTGTCAGGGTCGTACAGATGGGTGTCATCCTCTTGATCGCTGTATCCCATGACACGGCGACCCTCTGCCACAGCCCTGATGTGCCAGAGGTAGACCCCTGGAGGGGCCTTCCTGATAGTCATCTGCCACTCAGGAGGGTTGCCTCGGCCAATCATGTCACAGTTGTCACCGTGGAAGTGGAGTGTCACACCAGCACGAGTGAGCTCAGAGACAGAGAGATAGCAGTAGGCGGCTGCTGGCGCATGGAGCACACCTGAGACTGCCCACTGCTCCCCCGCAGAGTTGGTGAGAAAAGTGGTGCCCTCACCCACAACATCGATGGAAGACCCTGTGCCACCCAGCTGTAGCTGGATCGGGGGATCAAAGGCGTGGTAGTCAGTGAGGCATGAGCGCCACGGCATGATGTGCCGGTTGGCACCTGAGTCAATTACCCAGCGTGGCATCCTGGCGTAGAAATCCAGGAACTCCTCATCAGTCATGTTCTTAGGGACCAGGTGCCCTGGGACAGGAGTGGCAACTGGCTCAGTACGCGACAGCATAGGGAAGCGGTTTGTCCTGACCATGAACAGGACATTGGCCTGCTCAAGGTCTGACTGCTGCTGCATGCTGCTGCCAGCTGAGTCTGCGCTCCTGCCGCCTGCACCATCCCCCCTGCCCCTGCTGGGGCTGTTGCCTCGAGGCCTGTTTGGGCTTAGCTGAGCCTGGGCCAGGCTGGGGCTAGCAGGTCTGGCGAAGCTCCCATGGTCGCGTGCAAATCTGCGGCACTCAGACAGAACGTGGCCAGGGTAGTTGCAGTACTGACAGACAGGTCGAGAGGATCTGCCTTGCTGCTGAGAGGAGACTGGCCTGGAGGCAGTAGGAATGACCCCCCCCCGCCCGGCTGTGTAGCCCCCCCTGAGAACCCCCCTTGCAGGGGAGCTGCCCCTGCCCCTGTACCCAGGCGGCTGACCCCTACCCCTGGAGTAGGTGAAGGAAGAGCTCCAGAGGGTGGAGGCAGACTGAGTGGATTGAGAGGATTGGGTGGACTGCTCCTGTAGGTAGTCAGCTTCAGACTGCAGGAGGACCTTCTTCACAACATCAAGGTCAGCGTTCCCAACAGTCAGCTGGTACCTGAGCAGCTGGATGGCAATCTTGAATTCAGGAGGCATGGCATTGAGGACTGCCAGCATAAGGGAGTGATCAGAGGGAGGGCAGCCAGCTGAGGTGAGCTCATCACGCAACAGCATGGTTCTGGCAAAGAAGCCTGCCACAGTTTCATCTGCCTGCATGCGTAGCTGCGACAGTTGCATTTGCAGCTGTGACTGTCGTGCGATGGAGACTTGCACAAATTCGGCTGCTATACACACGCAAATTAGTGCACAACTATCGATTTTGAGGGGGTGTTTTTTGTACACGGTTCGCCTCGGAATGAGACTAATGGCCCATGCCCACCAACATCGTGAAAAATCTCTTAGTAATCAGCGATATTCGTGAATTATATAACTAATATTTAGTTACCCTTTTTTAAAGCTACTCCTTCTAGTGCAGTACTGCACCATATCTAATGCCGCAACAGTGCACCAAACCTCATCGTGAAAAACTGCACCATATACAGTCTAGTAGTTTTGTGATGTAACAAAGTAGTTATGTTGGTAATTCATTGGTATTTTACTGGTTTGGAGATTGTTGTTCTTTTAAATCACATTGGTTCTCAGGGTGTAGTACTGCACCTGTCACTAGTGCACTACTACAATGCACCCAATTGTGCTACACGGCACCACACCGAGTGGTACAACACATCACCTTAGCGATATCTCACCAACCATGCATAGTTATGAATTTTCGTTCAAACCCCAATCTTACAACCACGTCATATGGCTATGTGCAAAATCTCAAGCCGCGATTCTGAAAAATGCTGTTACTAATTTGCTTGAGTGTAGCTGATCCCAGGCTTCCTGCGCTGTTGGAACTGCAGCGACTGCCCGGGCATGTTGATCGCTGACATAGCGTAGGATAATGCCGCGAGCTTTGAGATTGGCAGCGTTGTCAGCTGCGACTCTGGCGCGCTGAGAGGCATGGGCGGCATGTTGCGCTGGGGTAGCATCAGCGGCAAGGGCTGGAGGTGCAGTGGCGAGACCATTCTCTACCACATAGTAAACCCCAGCCTCTTCCATCATTCCCCGCAGCCTAATAGCCCAGATGGCATAGTTGTCCTTGTCTAGAACTGGAATAGGAGCACCGCTACTAACGCTGGCGCTGGCGCTGGCCGACATAGTAGTGCGGCAGCGATGACCCTAGAGCAACTTACGTGTTGCACGTCGTGGTGTCTTTAGATCCACGCACAGCAGTTGTGCTGTGGGCCCATAACCCTGTAGAAGAGCGTGGGACAGACGAGACACCAGACGAGGGTTCTTACAGCGAGAGCCTAGATCATGGCACAGAGACAGGCTCTCATACCTGTAGAAGAGCGTGGGACAGACGAGACACCAGACGAGGGTGCCTACGAATGTCTGTCACCACGCTAAATACCGACTGTCACTCGGAGTCACTCAGAAGCTGGACAGCTAGACCTATCACCGGTGCAAGATTAGATCTGCACCGGAGCTATATCTACAACACCAATCTGCCTGCACGCTGCGGCAAACGGCCTCCAGCGGCTGCGATAGAACTAGAAGATTATGCCGTCGAAGGCCGACGAGCGTTCTGGCGAAACCACTCCGGCAAGGCGGTGCCGCCACTGGCGTGCAGCCGGTCTCTGCAACTCCTCGCGTAAGTGCTGCAGCGCGCGAGCAGCGCATCACAAGGGCGGTTGAGTTAAAGACCATTGCGGAGGTGCCTGGTGTTACTGCCTGCCCCGCGCTGCGCCTCGGCACACACCTGTTAGCACTTCGCCAAAGCCGGTCTGCTTGCGGGAAAGCACTCGCTCAAACGCCCGTGATGCCCAGCCAGCGCACGACGGCGTGCGGCAGCGGGCGGTCCGCAAGCCCCGCCAATTGTTGCGGGTGAGCGCGCACCACGGCTGCCGCACGACTACGAGCCAAGCGTGACATGTAATCCACCGCGTTGTGGATGGCCGACAGGATGAGACGCTGCCCCGGCGCTGACGGTTCCCTTCCCTCCGGCTGCTGGGATCGCCGCGCGACCCGGAACCTCGCGGCCTTACCGGCAGGCCGGTGGGCAGCCCCGGGCGCTGCGGTCGAGGCGGAGCTTCGGTAACCATGCGGCTTTGCCGCGTGACGCAGCAGCGCCCGCCCCACTCCAGCGCCCCGAGCTCGCCGCGTCACAGACGACCAGTAGCCATGCAACTTCATCGCCGACACCAGAAACGCCTACGCTGCCAGCAATGGCAGGCTCCGCAGTAAAGGCAGACGCCGTCATGGCGGGAGGCTTCCAGCAGCACTTCAGAAACTGCGCACACAGCTCAGCGGGCCCGTGCTCTGCCCTGCCCTGCTCTGCCCCCCGCGAACCGCCTGCCCCCCTGCCTCCCCTGCCCCCCACCCTGGTACACGTTGAGGCAGGCGGTGTGGTGGGAGTTGAGGGCTGTGTTGATCAGCAGCGGGTGGCATTTGGGCCGCAGTGACTGCGCCAGCCGCTGAGCCAGCTGCCTCCCTGCAGCCAGGCAGCAGCTCCCTAGTCTTGCCAGCCCCCTGCTCTCTGACCCCTGCCGCCCCCCCCCCCCCTCCCCCCCCACCTGGCCTGGCCGTCAGGGGCACTGTGAGGCTGGTGGCCAGGTGGGCGCCCACATAGCGCGTGTAGTCGGCCTGCACCTCAAGGCTCGTGGCGTTCAGCAGCAGGCCGCACCACCTGCAACCTCAGCCGCCAGACATACCCCCACCCTCACCCCTCACTAGAAACCTCGCCCTCATCCTCACCACCACCATTGCAAACAGTAGGCCCGCCTTCGCCCCCCCCCCTCCCTGCCCCCCTTGCCCCCCTGCCCCCTTGCCTCCCTAGCCCCCCTCGTCCCCCTGGGGCTCCCTGGCCGCCCCCCCCCCAAAACCTGCCGCCCGCCCCCCCCCCCAAACCTGCCGCCCGCCCCCCCCCCCAAAACCTGCCACCCGCCTCCCCCCTCTCTCCCGCCGGCTGACCTGATGAAGGGGTTGCCCTGGCCATCTCGCCACAGGGGCCGACTGTAGGGGGCGGCAGGGGGGGGGGCCCTGCGTGGGCTGCCCCTGCTGCCCCCTCCTGCTGCTGCGCCTGCAGGTGAGGCTGGCTGGCCCCACCCGCCCCTGGCCCAGCTGTGTTGGTCGGCCCCATCAGAGGGCGTGTGCGGGGGGGCGGCAGCAGCAGGGTGCGGGGGGGCGGCAGCAGCAGGGTGCGGGGGGGCCGGGGGGCCGGGGTCAGGGGCAGGGTGCGGGGCGCTGGCCCCCCCCTGAGGGCCCCCTGATGGCGCTGCCAGGGTGAAGTTGGTCTGCGTCTTGCCTGGGTTGCAGCTGCAGCCGTGTCTGCAGCCGGCAGGACAACAAGGCAGAGCCAGAGGGGGGGCCAGGGGGGGTCAGGAGGGGTCAGGGGGGGTCAGCTTATTGGAAGATGAGGTACATGAGGCACCTCCCTCCCCCCTCGCCCCTCCCCTCTCCCTTCCCCTCCCCCCTGCCCGCACTCACGAGGGGAAGCCCTGGCCCAGGCGCTGCACCAGGGCATGCGCTGCGGGCAGGCTGGTGCTCACGAACAGCAGGTCGTCCACCAGGCGCAGGTACAGGGAGGAGGCGGGGGGGGCGGGGGGGGCAGGGGGGGCAGGGGGGCGGGGGCCACGGTCTGCAGCCGCCTGGCCCTGCCCCTCTGGCCCCCTGGTCCATGTGGGTGTGCAGGGAGCCGTGTTCCATTGGCTGGGCTGAGTCAGGGGGGGGGGCCAGCAGGCAGGTCAGGGGCCAAGCTAGGCACCTGGCAAGGTTTAGCAGGCCGCCGCCGGCTGCTGACCCCCCCCTGCTGCTGCTGCTGCTGCTGCTGCTGCTGGCGGTGCTGGCGGTACCAGAGGCGTCTTAGGCGGCCAGGCGGAGGCAGCGGGTGAGGGGGCCTGGTCAGGGCCGATGCAGCGCCCTGGGCAGACCCCGCAGCCCCGTGCAGCGTGTAGGGGCAAGGGCGGGGGGGGCGGGAGGTGGCTGCGGGGGCAGGGCGCAGGCAGGCTGCAGCGCTGCTGCCAGGAGCCTGGTGGGGGGCCCAGGCAGGGGGTGCAGGGGGTGGGGGGGTGGGGGGCAGGGCCAGGGGCAGTGGGGGTGAAGGGGTGTGAGGGGGGGGCAGGGGGGAGGAGGGGAGGGGGGAGGGGCAGGGGAGAGAGGAGAGGGGGAGGGGGGGGGGTCGCCCACTGGCTGGGTGTCCTGGAGGGCAGGCGGTGGTGAGTCATTGTGTCTGCAGGGGGGGGGGAGGGGGAGCGGGGGGGGAGCAGCAGCGGGTGGGCCAGGGGGGGTGAGGCTGGGTGTGGGGGGCTGCTGTTGCGTAGGGTCGAGGGCAGGATGGTTGCAGCCGCTGTCCCCTGGGCTGCTGCTGCTGCTGGCTGCCAGGGGCTGCGTGGCGGGGCAGGGGCAGGGGGTGTGAGGTGCAGGCAGAGGGGCAGGGCGGCAGGGGGGTGGCCCAGCTGCCTGTTCAGCCGGGCACACAGGGGTCATGGACCCTCGCCCGGCTGATTCAGGGTTGGTTTGTGTGGGGGGTGTGAGGGAGGGGGGGGGAGGGGGGGGAGCTGTGGTGCTGGAGGGGAAGGGGGGGGGGGAGGGGGAGAGGGGGGGGGCTGCTTCAGCCTGCTCAGGGTGCCTCAGCTCCTGTGCAACAGGGGGACAGCATGGGGAGGGGGCAGCAGGACATGGGGCAGCAGCGAGCATGCCTGGCCCCCCCAACCTTCCCCTCTTCCCATCCCCTACAGCAGGTCCCCCTGACCCCCTCACCACGACCAGCAGGATGCAGGCAGCTGGTCAACAGTGGGGTGAGGGGGAGGGTCAGCCGGGTGCAGGGGGGGGAGGGGGGGGGAGGGGGCAGGCCCTGACACTCGCAAGGGGGAGGGGGCACCTGGGGGCAAGGGGGCAAGGGGGGGCAGGGAAGAGGAGAGGGGGAGGGGGGGGGTCCCCCACCTGGGTGTCTGGGCAGGAGGGGTCGGGGGAGGCAGGAGGCGCATCCTGGGGCCCCCCCTGCTGCTGCTGGCTCAGCTCCTGGGCCAGGCCCCCCCCCTGCTGCTGCTGCCCGGCAACGCTGGGGGGGTGTAGGTGTATGGGGGGGTCCCCAACCCTGCCTGCCGCCCTGTGGCCCTAGCAGGGGGGGGGGCAGCCCTGGCCCTGCCAGCGTGGGGCAGGGAAGGGGTGGGGGGGTGGGGGGGGGTGGAGGGGGTGAGAGGTGTGGGGGGTGAAGGGTGTGTGGGGTGTGTGGGGGTGTTGGGGGTGAAGCCCAGTTCTGACCTGCCCTGTGACGCCCCCCGATTGCTGGGAGGGGTCAGGGCTGAGGGTGAGGAGGGCCACGAGGCTGCTGCTTGCATCCCCCCCCCCCTGGGTCAGGGGCTGTGTTGGGGGGGTGCTGCCTGCCTGCTGCTGGCTGTTTGGTGCAGTGGGGGGGCAGTCGCTGCTGCTGCTGCTGCCTTGGGGGCTGGGTAGGGGGCAGAGGGGGGTAGGCAGGCCGGGGGGCAGGCAGGCAATGCGGCAGCCGGGTGGGGTCCGGGTCCGACTCCCCCGGGCTGGTCAGCTGCAGGGAGGGGGCGGCAGAGGGGGGGGGCGGCAGAGGGGGGGGGCGGCAGAGGGGGGGGCGGCAGAGGGGGGGGGCTGTGAGGGGTGGGTGGCTGCTGGGTCCCCTGGAGGCCTGGGGGCAGCAGTGGGGGGCCAGGCCGTGATGGGGCGAGGGGGAGGCAGCGGCCACCCCCCCTGCTGCCCCCCCTGCCCCTGGTGCTGCACCCGCCGTGCCCCCGCCCCCCCCTCGGGCCCAATCCTGACCCTGCCCCCCTCCCCCCTGGCCCTGCTCCTGGTCTTCTTCGCCGGCGTTCAAGGGCTGTGTGGCGGGCAGGGGGGGGCCAGTCAGGGCTCAGCGGCCCCCCCCCACCCCCTGGGCTGCTGGCCGCTGCTCCCTGCCTGGCAGCCGCCCCCCCGGCCCTGCGCTCTGACCCCGCTGTCCTCAGGGTGCACATTGCGGCAGCCGCAGCGCAGCCCCCTGACCCCCCTCCCCTGACCCAAGCCCCCCTGGGTGACCCCAGCTGCCCCAGGAGCTCCCCTGCTGCTGACTCACAGCGGGATAGGGTAAGGATGGGAGGGGAGGGCGGAGGGTCTTGCCCCTCCCCACCCTCCTCCCCCCCCCAGATCCTGGGTTGAGGGCAGTGACTGGGTGGGGGGGAGAGCAGCAGGGGGGTAGGGGCCTGGGGCAGGTAGCTTGGGGGGGGGCCGGTGGTGTGGCAGCAGGGCAGGGGAGGGCGGGTCAGCTTGTGGGCCCCTGGGCCAGGGGGGGGGAGGGGGAGGGGGGGTCAGGGGGGAGGCTGGGTGCCCCAGTGCCGGGCCTGACCTGACCTGGCTGTTGCTGTTGGGGCTCAGGGCAGGCCGGGGGGGAGGGGGGCATGGCAGCCAGCTGGGGGCCAAGGGGGGGGCATGGTGCTGGCCTGCTGCCCAGGCCCTGGCCGCACCCCTCAGGGGCTGCTGGCCAGGTCGGGGGTGGGGGCAGGAGGTCAAGGCCGCTGCTGCTCTCCCCCCCCCCGCCTGACCCTCCGCCCCCTGACTCCGGCACCCAGCCCCTCTGTCTCCCTCCCCCCTGCCCCGTCCTCGCCCCAGTCCCTGATGCTGCACAGCACTGCCATGCCCCTGGCCAGGTCCTCCACAGCAGCAGTGGTGGCGGCTGAGGCAGCAGCGGCAGCCGCCCCCGCAGCAGCGGCCAGCTGCTCGGCTGCCGTGGGGGGAGGGGAGGGGCGCAAGATGAGGGTGAGGGGGGGGGGGCTGCAGGGCAGGTGCGCGAGGGGGGGGGGGGGGAAGTGGGGGGGGATGCCCAGGTGTGAGGCTCCAGCCTGCGGTTGGCCTTGGGGGTCTTGGAGGCAGGGGGCCGCTGGCAGCAGCCGTAGGCACAGGTTGCAAGCGCAGCAGCAGCAGTTGCGGCTGCAGCAGGGGGGGGGGTGAGGGGTGGGGTGGGTGGGTGGGGGAGGGGGGGATGTGTTAAGGTTAGGGGCGCCGGCCCACTGGCAGTGGTGAGGGGGGCGGGGGGGGAGGGAGGGGGAGGGGGGGGAAGCGGGGCTGGGGCTGAACAGGGAGTGCAGCTGCTGACCCAACGGCCAGCCCAAGGACCAGGAAGGGGGGGGGCCCCTCCCAGGGCTGGGGGGGGGGGGCCCTCCTCCCTGACCGGCTGCCTGACTCTTCCCCCCCGGCCATAGGGGGGGTAGCAGCAGCAGCAGCGGGGGAGCCAGTGCCCCCTAGGTGGTGCAGCAGGTGCAGGGGGGGGAGGGGGGCCACCCCCAGGGCGGCAGGGGGGGGGAGGGGACCTAGGTGGGGGGGGGGTCAGGGCTGCCTGCTGGCCGTGCCCCCCCTGAACCAGGCCCAGGCCCTGGCCCCCGCCCCAGGTGCCGCTGCAGCGCTGCCTGCCTGGCTGGCCACCAGGGTCGAGGCCAGGCTGCTGGCTGTCAGGCGCAGGCCCAGGCTGCTGCCAGGGGGGGGTGGCGGTGAGGTAGGGGGGCTGCGGTGAGCAGCAGGGGGGAGGGGGACGAGCCCCATGCGCTGGGATCATCGGAAGCCATGCGCCACGACCGCCCTGCTGCTCCCCCTGGGCCCCCCCCCAGAGGAGGGGGGGCCTGAGGCACCGCCCCCCCAGCTACTGAGGCTGCTGCTGCTGCCCCGCCCCCAGTGCTGGGGGGGGGTGCGGGCCCAGGGCGGCAGCAGGTCAGGGGAGGGGGGAGGGGGGGAGGCGGGGACCAGCTGCGGGGTGAGGGGTGGGGGGAGGGGGCGGGGGGCCAGGGCGGGGGGGCTGCCTCGTATGCAGGCACTCAGGCCAAGATTAGAGGCAGGGAGGGGGGGGGGCTAGGGCACTGAGGAGGTGGAGGGGGGGAGGGGAGGGGGCTGGTCGGGGTGGGGGGGGGGGGGCAAGGTGTGGGGGGGGAGGAGGTCAGGGGCAGGTGTCTGGTGGGGGGGAGGGAAGTGGGGGGGGGGGCAGGGCCATGGCAGTGCTGGGCGCTGGGTAGGGGGTGGCACCCAGGCTGGGGGGAGGGGGCTGCCGGTTGTCTGTGCAGTTGAAAGGGGGGGGGGCTGGTACCGCTGGGGGGGGTGGGGGGGCTGCGCCTGCTGCTGGTCAGGTCTCCCCCTAGGGCCCTGGCTGCAGGCAGCAGGGCAGCAGGGGGGGGAGGGGGCCTTGCCCCTGGCCTGCCACCATTGCCCGCTTGAGCTGCCGGGCTGCGCTGCCAGTGCTGCCCCCTGAGCTGGTGCTGCCCCAGGGGGGGGTGGCGGCGCTGGGCAGGGGCAGCGAGGGTGAGGCCAGGCCCGCCAGCAGGGCCAGGGCCGTCAGAGCGCCGCTGCTGCCAAGGCTGGGGGGGAGAGGGGGGGTGGCAGCAGTGGCGGGGGAGAGGCTCAGGTCGGCAGCTGGTTCAGGCGTGGGCTGAGGGGGGGGGCAGGGCCGAGCTCCCCCCCCTCGGGCTGCTGCTGCTGGTGAGCAGGCTGAGGGTGGGGGTGGGGGTGGGGGTGGGGTCGCACCGGGGGTGGGGGCGATGAGGCCCAGGGGTGGGCACTGCCTGGAGCCTGGTGGGGGGGACGGCAGGGGGGGCCAGGGCCGGGCAGAAGGGTGACCAGGGGTGGGGGGGCGGGTGTGTGTGGGTCTGGGGGGCTGGGGTGGGTCAGTGGGGGCTGCAGGGCGCGTGTGCGGGGTGCGGGGGTGCGGGGGGGGAGGCCGGGCATGAGGGGCGCCAGGTGCGAGGCCACCAGGTGCTCCAGGTACAGTGAGCACAGCAGGCTGGACACGATGGAGCCCTGCAGGGGGGGCAGAGGGAGGGGAGGGGGTGGGAGGGGGGGAGTCAGGTGGGGAGGGGGTGGGAGGGGGGGGCGATGAGTGGCTGCAGAGCAGTGACAGCAGCAGCCTAAGAACCAGGGGAGGAGGGGGGAGGTAGAAGAGGGTGTCCACAGACATCTGCCAGGCCCCCCAGCGCACCCAAACCCCTGCCACCCCTCCGCTTCTCCTTCCTGGCCCCCCCCGCCCCTCGCCCCTCGCCCCCTCGCCCCCTGCCCCCTGCCCCCTGCCCCCTGCCCCTGCCCCCTGCCCCTGCCCCCTGCCCCTGCCCCCTGCCCCCTGCCCCTGCCCCCTGCCCCCTCGCCCCTGCCCCCTGCCCCCTGCCCCCTGCCCCCTGCCCCTGCCCCCTGCCCCTGCCCTGCCCCCTGCCCCTGCCCCCTGCCCCCTGCCCCCTGCCCCCTGCCCCTGCCCCCTGCCCCCTGCCCCTGCCTCCTGCCCCCTGCCCCTGCCCCCTGCCCCCTGCCCCCTGCCTCCTGCCCCCCCTGCCCCTGCCCCCTGCCCCCTGCCCCTGGGCCTGACCTGAGCGATGCCCCTGTGCTGGCGGTACCACAGGCGGCCCACCCGCAGCAGGTTGTGCGCCACCGCCTGGCGCAGCGCACTCAGCGCGGCCTCACGCGACACCTGGAAGTGGGGGAGCTGCAGCAGGCCAGGCCGGGGGGCGGCAGGCAGG